>JAMPIV010018466.1:672500-1104532 GCA_024509875.1 Oreohelix idahoensis
GAGACAATTGATGTTACCAAGACAGACAATTAATATTACCAAGAGAGACAATTGATGTTACCAAGAGAGACAATTAATATCACCAAGAGAGACAATTGATGTTACCAAGAGAGACAATTAATATTACCAAGAGAGACAATTGATGTTACCAAGAGAGACAATTAATATTACCAAGAGAGACAATTAATGTTACCAAGAGAGACAATTAATGTTACCAAGAGAGACAATTGATGTTACCAAGAGAGACAATTAATGTTACCAAGAGAGACAATTGATGTTACCAAGAGAGACAATTAATGTTACCAAGAGAGACAATTAATGTTACCAAGAGAGACAATTGATGTTACCAAGAGAGACAATTAATGTTACCAAGAGAGACAATTGATGTTACCAAGAGAGACAATTAATGTTACCAAGAGAGACAATTGATGTTACCAAGAGAGACAATTAATGTTACCAAGAGAGACAATTGATGTTACCAAGAGAGACAATTGATGTTACCAAGAGAGACAATTAATGTTACCAAGAGAGACAATTAATGTTACCAAGAGAGACAATTAATGTTACCAAGAGAGACAATTAATGTTACCAAGAGAGACAATTAATGTTACCAAGAGAGAAAATTAATGTTACCAAGAGAGACAATTAATGTTACCAAGAGAGACAATTAATGTTACCAAGAGAGACAATTGATGTTACCAAGAGAGACAATTAATGTTACCAAGAGAGACAATTGATGTTACCAAGAGAGACAATTAATGTTACCAAGAGAGACAATTAATGTTACCAAGAGAGACAATTGATGTTACCAAGAGAGACAATTAATGTTACCAAGAGAGACAATTGATGTTACCAAGAGAGACAATTAATGTTACCAAGAGAGACAATTGATGTTACCAAGAGAGACAATTAATGTTACCAAGAGAGACAATTAATGTTACCAAGAAAGACAATTAATGTTACCAAGAGAGACAATTGATGTTACCAAGAGAGACAATTAATGTTACCAAGAGAGACAATTAATGTTACCAAGAGAGACAATTAATGTTACCAAGAGAGACAATTAATGTTACCAAGAGAGACAATTAATGTTACCAAGAGAGACAATTAATGTTACCAAGAGAGACAATTAATGTTACCAAGAGAAACAATTAATGTTACCAAGAGAGACAACTAATGTTACCAAGAGAGACAATTAATGTTACCAAGAGAGACAATTAATGTTACCAAGAGAGACAATTGATGTTACCAAGAGAGACAATTAATGTTACCAAGAGAGACAATTAATGTTACCAAGAGAGACAATTAATGTTACCAAGAGAGACAATTAGTGTTACCAAGAGAGACAATTAATGTTACCAAGAGAGACAATTAATATTACCAAGAGAGACAATTAATGTTACCAAGAGAGACAATTAATGTTACCAAGAGAGACAATTAATGTTACCAAGAGAGACAATTGATGTTACCAAGAGAGACAATTAATGTTACCAAGAGAGACAATTAATGTTACCAAGAGAGACAATTAATGTTACCAAGAGAGACAATTAATGTTACCAAGAGAGACAATTAATGTTACCAAGAGAGACAATTGATGTTACCAAGAGAGACAATTGATGTTACCAAGAGAGACAATTGATGTTACCAAGAGAGACAATTAATGTTACCAAGAGAGACAATTAATGTTACCAAGAGAGACAATTGATGTTACCAAGAGAGACAGATGAGAAATGATGACATGGGAAAAATTGTAGGAACTATATCCTGCATCAGGAGTGAAGAGAGAGACATAAAAAATTGTGGTTTGGCCATCTCATGGTAATGGAGGACGATAAATGGTCACTATGCGCTAACAACAGTAGATCTCGTTTCAGGGCAGAGAAAAGGCCAAGAAGCAGATGGATAGATAATATCTCACAACAATATTAGACAATGCAAAAAGAAAATGTCTAATTGTGTTTGGTTATTGACACTCTTCACATGTGGGTTCCTCAATCATGAAATATCCAGTTCCAAGCTTGAGCCTGAGCATTTTTTCATTAATTGGTATTTTTCGTTCATCTTGTATTTGATATTTTTTGCTTTTTTTTTTTTTAAGGATTTTATATGAATGTCGCTTTTTTTACTTTGGTCCCATGCTATTATCCACTTTTTAGTTATTGCTTGAGCAATTAAGCTCTTAATTTCAAACTTCCCTAAGCCTATTTCAATTAGGTTATTACTAGTTCCCCCCCCCCCCCCCCCGTAGCTTCTTTGTCTGCAAGCTCATCACCTGCTATCCCAAGATGTGCTGGCATCCATGTTAGTGTGACACTGCATCCTGCAGTGTGTAGATAGATATGAAAGGGAATCTGTGAGAATTGTTGCTTTATTTGGTGGGTTTTCTGCCATTATTTCTAAAGCTTTTAGGATTGCCACTAATTCTGCTGTAAAGATGGATGTATTACCTGTTACTTTATATCTTTTATAAATTTTCAATTTTGGTATTGCTATTCCTGCTCCTAATTGTCCTTCTTCATCTGTTGACCCATCCGTGTATATAGTGAGGCTATTACTTATATATTGTTCTATATACTCTAGTGCTTTAATTTTTGTTGAGATTATGTCTTTAGATTTGCGTATGACCTTTGCTATGTGAGATTCAGTTTCTGTCACTTTTAGTTCCCATGGTGGTGGGATCTTTGCTTCATACTGAGCACTACTGTTTATCTTGTTAAATAGGCCTGGTTGACGATCCACTTCTTCTATTGTTTTCCCCCCTGACGGTATTATGATCAAGTGGAATGTGGCCTATGTATTAGTTACCACTATCAAAGGTTTTGTGTGCTGGGTGAGTTGGATCTTTAGGCCAGTTTTGCCCAGTAGTTGAATCTCAGCTCTTTTCTCCTTAGCTCCAGGGGTATAATGCCTAGCGCTACTTCTAACGCCTCTATTGATGTTCCGTTTGAGGCTCCTGCTATTATTGACAGTGCCTGGTTTTGGACTGAGTCTAATTTTTTCCTTATTGCTTGGAGCGGCTAATGCATAGACAACACTGGCATAGTCAAGTTTGGCCCTAATAAATGATTTATAGAAAGGTTGGTTTTAAGTGATCAGGCATATTCCTGTTTGATATAGATTTTATTGCTATTTTAAAAATCCCATTTGTTAGTTTTTCTGCAAATATATCTACACTGTTTGTGGTGGATTTGATGTTATGAATTGTTGTAGGTATTATTATATTTATATTAAATGAGATTAGCTATGAAGGTCCCTGAATTTACCCAATAGTATTGTGAACTTTTCAGGGTACCTTTCCGCTACCACCCCTTTTATCTCATTCAAAATGTATTTATATTATTATATTCAATGACTTCGTTTAGTGTCTAGGATTATGAATGTAGAGTGTAATGTACAATAATCAACAAACATACAAACAAATAGTTTATTATTCACAACAGCACACAGTACTACCACAATAACATACAAACGACACTCTAAAAGGCTATCTTATTTAAGACTGTGGTTGAATTTGTGTAAATATGATTTTTACAATTTTATTATCCTGATTCTATTTTAGGTTGAATCAGGACTGACAATTTAAAAGTGAAATCAAAATAATCATTTACATCAGTCAAATAGCACAATAGATCCTCTATCCATACATAAAATATTTTTCTAATATACGTTTGTAGTGTTCTCCTACTTTAAGGTAATACTGGTAGTACCACTAGATTGTTGTTTGAAATCATACCCTTTTAATAATGTTTGTTTCTATTTGTCACTTGTGGAACTATTAATTATTTGTCCCAGTTTTATTCACTGTCACTTTTTATATTTCTTCTTTTAAAGTTCTGTAGTTGAGCTCTCAGGTGCCGAACGAGAACTTATCTTGGCAGTAGAATACAGGTTGAACCTTTCCTCTGCTCGCTTGACAATCTGTTCCCTGTTTGATAGGCAATGGCCACTAGCATGGGCTCACAGTAAACAGGCAGAGTCCTGAATCAATCAGTTTTTAAGCGTTTGGTACCACATTAACGTCAGTACCCAGGACCTCTGAAATGTGAAGGTATGCATCCTTCTTAATATCTAGCATACACTAATAGTCCACATTTAAGGACATGTACATTACAAACAAACAAAAAGGGTCATATCCTTATACAAACCTATGCCACCATTTTCTTTTGATGTGACAATGTACACCAGTATTCCTTTCCCTAATAGTTACAACGCCACTGCAATTCCAGCTGTAATCTCTTCCATATAATAGGATAGGTGTTATGCTCCTTTATGTCACTCATACATATTCTTGTAGTTTTACACCTCTCTGA
Source organism: Oreohelix idahoensis (assembly GCA_024509875.1). Lineage (NCBI taxonomy): Eukaryota > Metazoa > Mollusca > Gastropoda > Stylommatophora > Oreohelicidae > Oreohelix > Oreohelix idahoensis. Next base: position 676,811 of record JAMPIV010018466.1, read on the forward strand.
CAGTCTATCACATGGTGGATCAATCTTTAGGCTTTGCCTCATGTTCGCTATAGACCCACTCATGTCCAGACATATATTATTATTTCACATTCAATTTTTATATAAAATACAGATTAATAAATGTCAATCTTACCATAATTTGTTCAATGAAATACACAGAGACGATGACTGACACAGTTTCGATCTGTTTTGTTGTCCAGGCTGCCCAGAAATTGTATTTTAAAGCACAGCCTGATCTCATCTATCACTGGTGAAAATTTTCTAGTAATGGCGTCCCCCCTAACGCTTATTCTGACAATATCGATTCAGTTAGCCAATCACTCTTAATTTTACAAGGGTAAACAGTCTTTCAAAAAATATCATTCAAACCTTTCTACGTTACTAGGCTATTTATGTTTATTCAAAGGTCAGCCAATAATATTTCGTCTCACTTCAAATGCCACCCAATCGGATTCACTGTACTATCCTAGCCTATCTGTCACCTACTTTTTTTTCCAAAAAATATGCGATCCAATCTAAGCAGAAATGACTTGACCTGACAGTATCTCTGATCTCTATGTATGGTTTTATCAATAGTTGATTAGTTAAGGGACTATTTATATAACTAATAACATATTCTTGGTCAGCAAGTCTTCAGGTACACGAATCTACGATTTTTAAGGGGCTATGTGGTTTGGTTCAAAATTCTATCTTTTTTTCTATGTTAGTTGTTTATTTTTAAACTACCTCTCGTTCACTCTTTTTCCATGTACTTTCAAGCTAAATACGAGAGCTTAGGTCATTCATAATAAGAGCTAAACATGTTTACATGACCGTAATGTCTACATTTCTAACTTTTTCATCGTATTGGGGAAACCCCTAAGGCAAGGCTTGCCCCTGTGCTAGTGTTGGCTTTAGTTTAAAATCAATGCGAAACGAATCAGCATTTCATCTATCCTTGCCCCTCCTCGTTCCACAATGTATTTTAGGCAAATATTTTCTTAGAACTAGGAAAAGTGGGTGTTTATGTCAAGGACGAATTTGAAAAATTGGGTACCGTTTTGTTCGGCTATTCGTTAGCAAATAATAATCTGAAGGCGTAGGCGACACCAACCGTTCTAGCAGAAAATTCTTTTGTACTTTCTTATCTTTGCATTTATGCTCTATACTGTTATATACTAATTTAGATATTGTATTTAGAAAGTCACTACACTGTTAGATTCAATGTGTTCTTTGCTTAGTTTACTTATTTCCAATTGGAAGGACTCCCAGTTTGATTTTTTGTAGTTGAATGTAGGTTTGGAGCTTCTTGGACTAGTTCTGTATTTGTAGTTTAGGTTTATTTCTATGGGTAAGTGGTCTGAGATGGAGTCACTCAGTACTTCCTATTTAGCAGAGTTTGGTGTTCCTTTTATTTATTATTTATTTATTTTTTTTTTTTGCCTTCTCCTGGCGAGGCGCGTTCCTTTCAACCTATTTGGTTATATCAGAGCGCATTTACCATCCCAAAAAACAAAATCAACTCGGTTGACTGCTAACCCGATCAGCGATGGTAGATACTAAGTCCTGAAAAGAACCAACATTATCTATCTAATAGCATAAAGCCCTAAAATGGACTCGCCAGCTACGCCAACGCTAGTAGACAATGGTTGCTTCTTTTTTTTTTTTAATTACCCTTTCTGGGGCTCAAAGTGGGGTCTAATGACTTTATTTAGTAGAATGTGTGAATTGTGGGTGATCTCGGCCCTGGCTAAGACACTTTGATCTTAGCCAATGGTTGCTTCTGTTAGTTATATTGAATAATTGTTTGGTGTTAAGAGAGAAAAAATTTTTTTTAAAAATAAAGTTTTGGTCGGTTATATTAGGGTGCATGTAAAAACGTAAAAGATCATTTATTCTGAGCCAGATGCACAGTAGAGAGAAATGATACTTATGTCTGTTATAATATACTAATACAATTTTAGACTCCGGTAAACCAAATTATAAACCAAGTGTTGAAAATGATATCAGTGTCCATTTATTTAACACATATAACCCTTTGTATGAATAAAATATTAGCTATTAAAAACAGTCTCGTTTTTATATTTTAGAATTGTATCTGCATGTACTTATTTACTAGATTCCTTAATGACATTGTTGTTAACTAAACTTTATAATTTATGTATTACTATCTTTTCTTGTTGAGTAGTTTCCCCTTATCAAATTTTTTTTGGGGTCAGTTCTGGCCCTGTGTGGGCCTTTTTCGTGCTGCACTATTTTTAACCATACATTGTCTCAGCAAGTGCTGAATGTTAGCTCTATTCTAAATGGATTACTGTTATTTTGCGAACCTGAAATTTTCATATCTTTGTTAGAAAGTGACAATGTGTATCGTATTTTATAGACGTTCAGACTGTACTTAGTTTGTGAGCGTCCGATTGACAGAGTGGTTAGAGCCCTGGTCTCTGGCGGCAAAGCTGCCGGGTTCCATTCATGATATCGACACACCCCAGTCTACCTAGCTGTAAACGGGTTACCAGGAGTTGCTCTTGAGTTAGGGAAGGAAAAGGCAGTGAGGAAGCGAACTGGGCACCCGCACCTCTCGATGCCGGGCCTAGTATAGTGAAGTCTCTAACACTTTACTCTCCAACGGCAGTGTCTGCTTTGAGACTTTTTTTTACTTTTACATAGTTTGTACATAGTTTGTACATAGTTTGTACATAGTTTGATCTTACACGAACCATTGTGTATAACATTTCTGAGCCATGTACGATGTCTAGTACATCACCGCTGCAGCACGAAAGGCCGTCCATACAAAAAGTGAATAGCTTATTTGCTTCATTCATAACCTTTGTCGTGCTTAGATAGGTTTTAAAGTTATTTATGGTCCCACCAGGGTATAGTAGATGGTGATAAGTACGTGAGAAGTAAATGTGTAAGAAAATAGATTTCACGGGTGGATAGTTTAAGAAGAAGATCTGTCTCTGGACTGAGTAGTTTCTATAGTCCAGCATATCTATACGATTATAATTTAGTTTAAGACAATCTTGCACCTCCCTATATCTAGAAATATAAGTTTACCTAAACGCACACACACACACACACACACACACAGCTATGTGACAACAAGACACACAAACGTGAAAAACTATGGTAAATTGGGTTTGGGTCTAACCAACACACAAAGTTTAGTTCTTTTGTTGTTTATTATTATTAAACTTTACAACATCGAATATCTAAAAGAGATAAAATAAAATCAGAATTCAAACATAAAAAATAACAGAATATATGTGCCCTCCCCTCATTGAGAATAAAGGAACCCAAACAAGTTAATAACCCCAAAGATTAACGGTTAGCACTATGTTACAGCATAGACAGTAAAGAAAAGAACAAAGTTCCTACTAAATGCTACTCAGTAAATAAACAATAATTAAGCAAAAGCAGATAATATAATTTTCCTGTAACAAAGAAAACATCTGCTCTCTCTCTGGCATACGTGGCCACTCAATCATGCTTCTTACCCTAATCTTGGTGAAGAAAATCTCTTGGACATATAATCCATGCATATATATTTCCCAGTGGTTTTACCTTCCGAATTTGGCCCCAGTCCCTCCTTCCAATAATTAAATTTTATATAAGGAGACGCTTAATTTGGTCGTTGATTCCTGGATAAACAAATGTCACCTCGAACAGTTAATATAGAAAAACAGAGATCTAGTGTTAACAGTATACAGTAGAAATACTTCCGGGATAGGGAAACTTCTGCTTACTAAAACTGTTAATTATTGTAAACTGATGATGATGGTAAATCCTATCGGCTGGCACTGGTGAGTGCCGATTCTGAAACAGCGTAACTCTTCTGGATAAAAATCCACTTGGATACAACTATCAAAAGTCGGGAGAAATGTTATTGGTATTACTCCACAGTGGGCTGATAAAATTGAATAAATAATTTCTGGTGTTTATAGTCCAGTTAAATTTTATATTTAAAATGTTAGTTAGTCTCTGTGGCCGGCCCTGTTCACAACTGAACTTGGAGACGCGTAAGCCAAACAAAAGGCAACTTTAATCCAATCAGTAAATGGAGAAAAGGCCCAACGTAGACCACAATGGACCAAAATATAGACCAAGTTAAAGACCGCTGGTCGCCGTTTGATCAGGTCATGCCTAAGGATAGAGAAACATTATGAAAAAATTACTACTAATAAAATATCTACATATAAGCACACGATGTCTCTAGCCTATTCCTATCTGGTCAGTTATTATTTAATTATCCATACGCGCAATTTAACAAATATCGTCTGTTGCTAAATAGCTATTAGAGGATCGGCGTCGGTGGGTCGTCGTATGGTATTTAAACAACAGTCACTTACTACAATTACACAAAATGTAATAAACGTAAATTCTATTCCGTCAATTATCCGTCACGCCTAGTGTATTAATTAATCAACTAAACGTCTCTTCCTGTGTGATAAAGCGGGTGATAAAATTATCATTACTGAACAACTGGTACACAAATAGCTACGCGTTATTTTCCACTTGTTCTAACACCTAGAAAATCATAGTGAATTTAAGATGATAAACCTTTAATACGCTTAAGCACTCATTTATATTACCATAAATCAGAATGAAATCCCCACGAAACTACTAACACATCTATCCACAATGGTTCTAGATAACGTGTTTAGATTCTCCGAAAAATTCTGAGCGACAACTGATAACCGATTTGACGAGCCACAGTTTATATATATCATGTTATTATGATCTCTAGAGGATGTTAATTTTCACACACCCCGTGCACAGTAGAGAAATCTGAAAACTACGTTTCCCCCGATAAAAGATTTCCACGGTCGCTGTGTTCGGCGTTGTTAACCGCCAACAGAGACTTAAACCGCGTAACGGGTTTTAGTAGATTGTGCCCGCTCCTCGAGATCAAAGCGTTATCTCTCCCTGATTACGAACATCAAAGAGTACACGGGAAAATGTTTTGCCGTGCAATTACTTCGAAAATCCGGTGTTATGCCACGTGCGTCTGTCTGCTATCTTGATGATTGACAGATCAGCTCGCGTGAGAAACTCAGGTAAACAAACCAAATTTTGCTCCATGTTATGCTGGCAGGTCGCGGAAGTTGGTAAGATTTCTGTTTGTTTACATCTCAAAGAAAAAGAGGCGTGGATTAAAAATGAGAAATGCAGACTGTCAAATGTTTGACTTTGCTAACGAATCATAGAACGCCACGAGGTCACGAAAGGCTGTCGGATACTGTCGGCTATATTTCCATTATACGTCACAACCTTCAGCTCGCTTTGAAGCACAGGCCTTCAACAAATTTACAGCATTCCGTCCCGTCCTGTGCCACCCACTCCACGTCTTTCCATGCCTTCTCTGTCCCTTTCAAGCCTGACTCCAATTTCTTTCTCTTTATGTTATAGATCTTCCTCTATTTCCATTTTCTTCTACGGATAACTGGCAGATGGCAAAAAAACAGCTGTGCGACTGCAGCTGTGGTTCAAAGATGTGTGCAAGAGAGACATGAGGGCGCTAGACATAAATCCAGCAACCTAAGAAGATGAAGCTGCCAAGTGGCGTTCTCTATGGCGTCACCTCAGATTGGGCGAAAAGAAGCTCTCAGGCAAACAGAAGAGAGGAGAAAACGTCGAAAGGAACAGCAGGAAAATAAGCAAGCTGAGGGCTGTCACCTCCGGGGCGCATTCCCATAGTCAGTCATGATTGAACGGGCTATTATTATTATTATCTATTTCAATTACTCTGGGAATTCTCAAACAAGAACCATCAAATAATTATGTCAGCTTGATTCCTAAATGTGTGCCTTATCCAACACCAGCGTCTTCTCCTCGCATCTTGTTTACAGAGACGGATCTACTATGAAGCTTGAGCCTCAGGGCCCCCAAGTCAGGTTTTCTTTATTACCGTATACATTTCTTTCCCACTCCAACACTCATTTTTTTTTTATAAAAGAGGCCCCTCCGTGAGTTCAAACTTCAGGGCCCTCAAAATGTAGATCCGCCACTGCTTGTTCCACTGGCATTTGCTTGGTTCTTTCCATCAGTTTACCATTGGTGATCTTTTTGTATCATTCCAATCCGTTTAGTCTGACAACCACCCATTTATTAAAGCCTATATCTCTCTGATTGTCGTTTTTTGCTTCTTCTCCGTGTTTCAGAACCATACAATAAGACTGGCTTGAGTTGAAGATTCTTATTTTTGTGTTGAACTTGATTTATTTTATTTTCACATACTGAAAGCTCCCATTGCATTTTCTATTATTTTGATATCACCGACTTTTCTTCCAATTTTTTCTAAGTTGCTGTGAAGAGTAGAATTACTGTACACATCTTGTTTGGGTGTTTCTCCAATGGAAATTCTGGCAACATCTGTCGCATTTTATAGTGGAACCTGGCCAACATTTTCAACATTTATTTTCATAATCTCGGTATGAAGTCAGTGTGCAGTCAGATCCAATAGCCGTGATCTCTCGTCAAGTATTTTCATTTTGTTTTACATAGGGTTCCTTGTTATTAGACAGTAGAACCAGGTCACATACCAAATCTAGATCGTCAACCTGTTATGCTAGTTATCTGAATTCGATTTCTGTGTGTTCATGTCGTTGAGTTTATAATCAAAAGCAGTTGGCCATAAACTGAGGAAAGAAAAAGCGGGATTTAGAAAGAACAGAAGATGTGCAGATCAAATATTCACCCTCAGGAACATCACAGAGCAATGCTCAGGATGGCAAAGACAGCTATACATTAACTTTGTTGATTTTGAAAAAGCTTTTGACAGCATACACAGGGACAGCATTTGGAAAATACTGAGGGCTTATGGAATTCCCCAGCTGCATTGTTTCTATTATAAAAAGCTTCTACTCTAACTTTACATGCAGTTTTGGGTTGAGTAATCTAACTTTCGAAGTGAAAACAGGAGTACGACAGGGATGCCCATTATCTATAACATTATTTTTGACAGCCATAGCTTGGGTGATACGTCAGACAACAGACGGTAGTCCAAGAGGAATTAGATGGACAACGTTTTCTACACTGGAAGACCTGGAATATGCAGATGACATTGCACTACTCGCACATTCACAACAACACATCCAAGAAAAACTGATAGACTGAATAAGTATAGCCAGCAGGTTGGTCTGAACATCAATCTGAAGAAGACAGAGGTCATGACACTCAACGTGGGCAATCCTGAGCCAATAACAATGGGAAACCAGAAGTTAGAACAGACAGACACATTTACTTACCTAGGATGCATAGTAACACCAGAAGGCGGAACAAGCAAGGACATTAACAACAGAATGAATAAAGCGAGAACAGCCTTAACAACATTTGGAAGCAGTGGCGGCTTTCTTTAATGAGCTGTTGAGCTGCAGCACCCCCTGTAAAAAAAAGGACTGCATACTATCTCTACTACATTATAATACATAATCCGGACAGACCGAAAAATTGAGGTTACACCGGAAGGGTTAAATACCCAAAAAAAAAAAAAAAAAATTTCCAACACCGTATTGGGGAAAGTGCTGCAAACGATTACAGCTCAAGTGACCTTGACCTCTTATAAGCGAATGCTTGTTATACACACAGCTAGAGGCCAACTACGATTGGTTTGAACTTTTTAACTAGAGCTGGAGCCGAACACAGCTCAAGTGCAATGAGCAAATTAAAGGGAAGTTACAATGAAAATTTTAAACACGAGAAATAGCAGCATACATGTCTGTGTAACCTGTTTGAGACTCGGGAAGCTGCTACGACTGACAATGATTACTCCTAGTTGCAGTAAACTTTTAAAATAACTTTGCAGAACTTCTTGACAGATTTTAGATGAGATAAGACACTAATCATTTGTGTCTGGGTTGATATTTCACGTGGTGGTCACAATTTGTGAGTGTTATATATAGTATTTTAAATGAATGAACAGTGCAGCACCCCCAATGACAACCCCCTGGAACCGCCACTGTTTGGAAGTCTTCCCTGTACATCACAAACACCAAAATAAGACTCTATGAGAGCTGTGTGCTTTCTGTGCTTCTCTATGGTGCAGAATGCTGGACAGTAAAAGAGAAGGAAATGTCGAAACTGTCCTCCTTCAACACAATCTGCCTAAGGGAAATTCTCCAAATCTTTTGGCCGAATACCATCAGCAACCAAGAACTGCTCATTCGGAGTAACTAGGAGGACATGCACACGATCATAGCTGGCAGACGCTGGAGTTAGGTTGGCCACGTCCTCAGAAGGGACCCTGATACCATTACAAGAACTGCTATGCTATGGACCTCCGAAGGAAAGCGAAACAGAGGCCGACCAAAAACAACCTGGCGGAGAACTGTGGAAGCCGAGATGCAAAGAATGAACCAGAGTTGGGGCACTGTACGAAGGATGGCCGCCGACCGAACAAAGTGCAACCAATGTGTTGCTGCCGTACAAGACGCCATCAGGCATGATGGCCACTGACTGCTTTGACTGCCGGCGGCTATGGATCAAAGAAGACGAAGATTTCCCGAGAAGGGGCAGTTCCTTCGAACTCGTAGACTTATCAATTAGATATCACTTTTTAAATTCTATTCCTTCATTCTATAAGTCCACACCACACTCCCTCTCCCTCGAAATCTCCGCCACACTATGTAAAAATACCTTTATTGGAGGCACATGCTCTTTGGTGGAGCTGAAAGGTGACGATGATGATGATGATGATGACGGTGATGGTGATGATGATGGTGATGATGATCGTGATGATGGTGATGATGAATGATGATGATGGTGATGATGATGGTGATGATGATGATGATGATGGTGATGATGGTGATGATGATGATGATGATGGTGATGGTGGTGATGATGATGATGATGATGATGATTGTGATGATGATGATGGTGATGATGATGGTGATGGCGATGGTGATGATGGTGATGATGATGGTGATGATGATGATGGTGATGATGGTGATGATAATGGTGATGGTGATGATGATGATGATGGTGATGATGTTGACGATGATGATGGTGATGATAATGATGATGATGGTGATGATGATGATGATGATGATGGTGGTGATGATGATGATGATGATGGTGATGGTGATGGTAGTGATCATGATGATGATGATGATGGTGATGGTGATGATGATGGTGATGATGATGATGATGGTGATGATGATGGTGATTTTGACGCTGATGGTGATGATGATGGTGATGATGATGGTGATGATGATGATGGTGATGATGATGATGATGGTGATGATGATGATGGTGATGATGATGATGATGGTGATGATGATGACGATGATGATGGTGATGATAATGATGATGGTGATGATGATGATGATGATGATGATGGTGATGATGGTGATGATAACGATGATGGTGATGATGATGATGACGCTGATGATGATGATGATGATGATGATGATGATGATGATGATGATGATGATGATGATGATGATGATGATGATGATGATGATGATGATGTTTTTTTTTTTTTTTTTTTTTTTTTTTTTTTTTGCGTTCGCCCGCTAATACTCGAGGCGAAATCTCAGGTTATTATTTTTATGTCTAACCTGACATTGATTTTACGTGAGTATCCCTTTATTTCTTGTACAGAGACAGGTGTCCCTCGCCATTCAGGCAAATACTCGCCGATTTCGGAGGTACCCATTGCAGCTGGGTCGGCTCAGGAGCCGCCAGTCCCTGGTCGACGACACTCCTTCAAATGTTCTCGCCAGGTCTCGAGTTAATCCAGTCCAAATCCCCGGTTGACGAAAAATCCTCAAATGCCGTCGCCCGGGTTTGATCCTGTATCACCCGGTCGCCAGAGCGGTGTTGTAACCACTACGCTAGCGCGGCTCCCGATGATGATGATGATGATGATGATGATGATGATGATGATGATGATGATGATGATGATGATGATGATGATGATGATGATGATGATGATGATGAAATTGCCTGATCAGATTTAAATACTGTGTGAGCAGTCATTGTAGACCTGTGTAGTTCCAGGGGGTCTCTGGGAAGGAAAAGAAAGAATAGCACTTGTGATTCCCCTTGCAATCGTTAAAAGGTGACTAATATGAGGTTGTGCATGGACAGCTTGATCATGTCAAACAATTTGCTATATAAACCACAGTCAGTCCTATTGTATGGCTGTGAGACATGGACAGCAACAAAAACAACAACCAGAAAGCTTCAGACTTTTATAAACGGGTGCTTGCGTAGAATAGAAGGACTGAAATGGTATGACAAAGTCACAAATGTGGAGTTGATGACAAGAACCAGACAAGTGCCAGTGGAACAAGAGTTGAGAAGAAGAGGCTGGCGATGGATAGGACACACATTGAGGAAACCTGTTGATAGCATTACAAGGCAGTCCTTGTTTTGGAATCCACAGGGAAAGAGAGGCAGAGGTAGACCAAAAAGCACATGGAGAAGAGAACTGGATACTGAGGTGAAAATGATGAGGAAAACATGGAAAGAACTTGAGCGGATGGCACAGGACAGGAAGACTTGGCATGTGTTTGTTGAAGGCCTATGCTCCTCGGGGAGCAAAAGGGTATTGACTGATTGATATAAACCACACCTGCATAAGCACATGTATATCATGATGCATGCTGCCTGCAAGGAGATCAACTGCAAAATCATATCCAGATCTCAAGGTCTTTTATATTTGGACAAGCGCCCTAATATAACCGACTAGGATGAACTGACGCGCCTTGCCAAAACGAGGCAAAATGTTATATTAAAAAAAAAACATAAGACCAACTGCAATGGTGCTCCATAAGAAATAAAAACGAGAACAGAACGGAAGAAGAAGAGTCGTTGAGCACTCCAAGTGTGGTACTTTTTTGCTCTAAATATAGTATCTTATCAAGGCAGGCTGTAAACCTTGTTGAGCTAGAAGCCGACAGCGTGCTATTTTAATTTATTTCACAGCTTCAGCAGATTGTCATGTTGTCCACACTGTAAGTTAATTAAGGTTTCCGTGACTTTTCTGTCACTGTATTCAGTGAGCTGGATTTGTTTTTAATTAACACAATTTCAAATACTTATCCATCGCATAAATCATGCTCACGTTGGAGCAGTTCCTGCTAAAATGTAGGAGGTTAGAACATCAGAGAATACAAATATTAGATTATTCACCGCGATTCGCCGCATAACTGTAGAACAAGTGTTGAGAATAGACAAGACCTAGAGAACTACACAATATAGTAAAACTGTATACAACAAGAACAAAAACTAATATTTAATTATTGGTGAGGGTTTTGCGGGGAAAGTGACGGTCTAGAGAAGTTCTCCTAATATATATTGATAATGACAAATAAACAGTGACTTAGTATTATCCCAGACACCACAGGCTTCCACTCCCAGCTTTCCCTTATTCAGACCATGTCAGAGATATGGAAACTGCCACTTTAGGCAAAGATTTACAAATACATACGTACATTCAAACCAGTCAAATCTACAGATGTGTTGATAGTAATGGGTGATATGAATGCAAAAGTAGGAAAAGGAAAATACAAGAAAATAGTAGGACAGTATGGATTAGGGACAAGAAATGATAGAGGAGACAGACTTATCCAGTTCTGTGAAGAAAACCAGCTGGTCATATGTAACACCTTTTTTGAACACCACTCAAGGAAATTATACACATGAAAAAGCCCAGGAGATGTAACACGAAATCAAATCGACTATATCATGATAAAACATAGATTTAAGAACAGTGTCACAAGTGCAAAGACACATCCTGGTGCCGACATAAATTCAGATCACAATCCAGTCGTCATAAAAGTAAATATAAAGCTGAAAAGAGCAGGAAACAGAAGACAGGAGGAACCCCCGATAGAAATATCAGCACTGAAACAACCAGATATAAAACAGAAATATTTAATCGATGTCAAAAATAAATATCAACAGTTATTGACAGAAAGCATGGAGCAGTATAGAAGAGAAAACCCAGAAGAAAAAGCAACCGCAAAATGGGAATGCTTTGTGGTAAAGTGGGATGTTATAAATATTTATAGGGGACTTAGTGTACTGACTGAGATCAGCTGTGAAGGTATCTGTATCTAATAAGTGTGGTGTATTACAGATGACCTTACTTGCTACCACATTTATACCTCAGTCATAATTATTCTGGAATATTGTGAAGACTACGTTAAATGTCTAGGGTTATGAAAATGATGAAGTGTAAGTCACAACAACAACAGACAGATAAACAATTTAATTTATTCCACAACACTTTACAACACTGTGACACTCACACACATATAACACTCTATAAGACTATCTTAAATGAGTCAAGTGTAAAGTTTCAAATATATATGTATTGATTCTTTTCAATAATGGATATCCTGATTCAACTACACAGTGAACCAGGAATCACAATCAAATGTAATTACAAGTAGTATGTACACAGTTTATAAATATAATCTTTGTATTGACATATTTTATTATTCTTATCCTATGTGTGTAAGTTGTGAAGTAGTAATATGAGGTAATACTGGTTTTGTTTTTCAAGCTAGGTTGTTGTTTGTCATCATGACTTCTAGTGCTTGATTATCTTGGAAATAGTATTGGGAAAAGTTCACAATTCCTGTCATTTGCAACAGTTTATTGTCCCTCTGTGTTAAATATACTGTCAATATTTGAGGGGGGGGGGGAGGGGGGCACATAATGTTGAGCTACTCTGGCCACAGAAGCTTATCTTTCGTGATGGCGGCAGGAAAAGACTCCTCTGCTCGATTGCTTCCTGTGTTCTGGAGACACCTCACTGGTCGCTATCTGGACCAAGGAGTATGCTGTCAGCCTCTGGATTCAGCAAAACTCAGACCAGGTGCTGCTTCAATAACTTAGGACCACGGTCCCTGAAACAAGAAGGTTGTACCTCCTACTTCATAACTAATTTATAATCTATTTCCACACTGAACACAATACATAACAAACACTGAGTTCAGAGCGGTAGGCCAACTGCTAGCTTCATCTGAAACAATTTACACCAGTATTCCCCTCCTAAATGGTTACTACGCCTCTGCAATTCCAGCATTAGTTCTTTCTAGTCAATAAGATAGGTGTCAGTGTACTGTTTGGCAATTCCATGCAGTTTTACTTTTCTCCGACACGTCCTGTTCAGGTTTGGGGCACTATCTAGGCCTTGCCTCATGTTTGCTACTGAACCACACACATATACAGACATAAATTATCAATTTTCACTCAATTTTCATTAAAAAGATATCAAATATGTCAAGCTTACCACAATTCATGGAAATAATACACAAATACGTTGACTGGCGATGAATAATGGCACAAATTCCGATCTGCCTCTGTCCCAGACTTTTATTTAGAAAAATATGATCTGGATCTCAACGCACTGTTTCTTAGTAAGTTTATTTTAAAATGTGCCACTGAACTGACGCTCCTAATTGACTATATTGGCGGGTCTAACCAATCGTGCCATGTTTACACAGCTTTTCAAAAAAATTTACCCTTCTCACGTTTCCCCTAACAACCAACATTAGTAGTTGTAGTCCGACTAATCGTGTTTAGCCTTACATTTACTTCTATCCAATCAAATAGGATTTTACATGGTGGCCCATTTCCCGTAAAATAGTGGTTTCAAAACTGTTACACCCCCGTAAAGATAATGTTTATTTTTCAAGAGGTCATTACTGTTGTACCTCCGTCAAGCACGTGAAAGTCAATCATGGCTGTCACTGATGGAGTGAAACTGCCGGGAGGTCATGGCCGTAAGTCTTCTGAAACGTCATGGGGCTTCACTGATAACGTATTGGTTTAGTTACTGATAGGGTGTCTTATTGATTATCTGCTAACGTTGCTGCTGTGTTGTGGATCTGGTAATGTCTACATTTGATACATACATATATGCCACACAGGCAAACACTGTAGAAGTCTACTGGTAAGCGATGCACAGGTTCTCGATACAAATAGACCACGCCCACTCCGGGGCTATTTCTAAATACGTGTTAAGTTCCCTGTCACACTTGTATTATTAAGTGCGTGTGTTGGTTTAGTCGTTTACACCACAGGTACGTACACAAGAGTCATGGATGGTTGTAAACGACTGGTGACATTTCATATGGGTTTATTCACGTCACAACACATTGATGAAATACACATAGAATACCGTTCACAGCACAACACAAGATATAAAGTACCAAATAGTAACTGCGCACTCGGCAGCTACAATGATATCATGATTCATGGCCTAAAGTACTCTTATTAAACTCAGCGCTATAAAGAATCCTCAATAACAATCCTCTCACAGGAGCTATCATGATTCATGGCCTAAAGTACTCTTATCAAACTCAGGACTCCTCACACAGGAGATAATGGCCTTTAAAGACTGCACACTGCAGTTATAAACATTTCCACAATCATCAAAAACTGCAGTTTCATACTACGCTGTACCCACAGCGAAAAATCCGTCGACATTTTTAAATTCAGCACTGTACAGGCATTTCACACTTCCCAAAAACACAGGCTCGACTTACTCCCTCGAACGCCCGGAACACACACTAGATAACACACTCGTCCCGCTCAAAAGCAGTCACGATACTTTTTCACTGTTCACACCACACAAACAATTGCGGGCTAGCAGCGAGCTATTCTCACTCCGTTCAAAACATTACAGAATAAATATATCAGCGCTTTTCACGCTGTCAGTAATCTGTCTCTCGAAACTATCACGAGATACTCTCTAAATAATTCGATAGCTAACAAGCAACTAAGTGCTATAACTCAAAATCTATTTCAACTTCTAACATACTCCAGTTTACTTCCCCTTACACTAAAACTGTTCGTTACATCTTACCTCACCCCCAGAGAAAAAAATTGATTCTATCAATTTTTTGACAAATACATTCCCCAAAACCAAAAAAGATTAAGAGGACAATGAAACTCTAACATATGCGTATAAGAATTACTCTAAGTTAAGTCAAAATAAGACATCTACGAAATATAAGCATTAAGTGAAATGTAAAAATGAAGTATCCAATGTAATCAATTAAGCATACCAAAAATAATGCATTACAAAACCAAGTTAAGTGAATACAGAACAATTAAATAGGAAACAACCGATAGTAAAAGAAAAGACAAGATCAAGCAAACGAAAAATGATCCGTAATAAAAGTAAGTATGAAATCAGAATATGAGGAAAAAACAATAATATTACATTCAAACAATTTGTTATATGTAAAATAATTACAAATATCACAAGTAGCTACACTATATTAAGTTATATCATTAAAGTAACAATACATAGAATGAAAGTATAAGAAGCGAAAGAAGAAGTATACAAGGAAAATGAAGTGAAACGTAAATAAAGCACGAAATTTAAACAAAATATGATACCATATTGAAAAGACAACAGAAAAGAAGGAGTGGAATGAAGCATAATCAACAAAGACAGATACAAAGCAAAAGGTATGAATATAGAGAACGTTGGTAAAATATATACTAATAACTATTTAGATCAACAACGTATTTCAAAATACATACAAACACGATCGAAAAGCACAAAACAAAATAACAAAGTATTCCTATACTAATACTACAAAAAATAGTTTATGACTAAACAAAACATAATCAGTAATTTAAACAAGTTATACAAGTTATACATAATCAACAATAAATTATCGACACCACACAAACAAGTAATAGCATTGCTATAAGACCAACGCATAATCAAGCGCTAATACAACATAACATCCAAAAAACAACAAACAAAAAAACTTTTTTTAAAGAACTAACATTATTCTACAAATCAAACATAGCACATAGTCAAACGCTAGGCATACACAAAAACAAAAATAAAAAATTACAATGTCTGGGAAAAAAAAATATTTTCCAAAAAATACAGTACAAAAATATTTCGTAATGCTAAGTTACATAAAAATAGTATTTTAATTTAATTAATTCAAATCTATAATTAACAAATTAACAAAAAACTAGCTTCAGCAAAATGAGAGACATATAACAATTCCTGCATCTAAGCAAACACTACACAACACGTGTAAGTTTTTCAAAAAATACGTCACAGAGAAACACATAGAAAAACACACTATTACCAAAATACAAGTTTGCAAATACATGAAAACAACGTAATGAATGTTAAGCAAGTGCTTAAATCAGATCTCTAGATTTCTCAATCAAATAACAATATCAGCAAACGCTGTTAATTTTCTCTATACAGTTCAATTTAAACTTTTAAATATCTCCGGCTGACAATCACGTTCAGCTTAGCTATAGTGTTATTTAGTTAATAAATTATATCTATCTCCACCTGATATATTAAAAGTAATTATTGTAACATTACAACTAATGAGTATGTGCATAGGGCTGGCAAACTCATCATGTACAAAACTATTCTACCCAACACATCTGTAAAACCAAAACCAAAAAAAAAACTGCAAGTTCTACACCAGAGTATAAAAAATAGGCATAAGTTTGTAACCAGTAAGGTTAAATATAAATCTGCTCATTGCATTCATGAATAGTAAACAACACGTCACTACCATCTAACACACTACATATTATCCAAAACACAATAGTATAGCATCGAAATGCACTAATTTATAATTAAAACAGTCATACATATAAAAAACAATAGACATCAAATGATGCGTAAAGATGATGATCATAATATAACAACCTATAATGATCTATGCAATAGAATACATTAACATCTACTGTCCTAATAAACAAACAAAACAAAAAGAATCAACCGCAAAAAAAAAAAAAAAAAATCTCCATAGGTCTTGCCGACATCTCATAAACACTAGGGGTAAAACGTCGAATCATGGTTAGCACGCTGATATGTTCTGCTTGAGAAAACACTCACTCGGGCACAATCTTGGCCTATATTCTTGCCGCTACCGTAAACAGCCGTTAACGTAAACAGGAGCGCTGACCCATATCAAGAAGTCGCCTCTGTTCAAAAAATACAAATGAAAATTCCATTTTAATGAATGGTGAAATTTACTACGAACAACGGAGAGGTTAAACAAACAATTACCCCGCACTGTGGTCCGTGTGGTAATCTGGTCACCCCACTATGTCATCGACTCTTCGTTTAAGTTCACAACAACGTGCTGCTCTTTCAAAATCAGAAACATAACAAGCAGTAGTATTTGTGACATCATTATCATTGCTACTTTGCTTAATAACAATGCTTCTAGGCTCATGTCGAGCAAAATTAGCATAATTGCTCTTATTATTCGTCGTTTGATCAAAATATTTATCATCATTTCCTCTTTGTTTGAGACTATTATTATGTCTATAATCCCAGTTAGACTTATTATGATTAACGTTTCTACTCCGCACAAAAAATCTGTCAGAAAAATTATTGCACGACTGAAAACCTTTCTTGTATTTGTCTGTACCATTATTTTCAAAATTCTGAGAATTAAACTGTTGAGATACATTAACTTGTCTCTTATCTCTCTGAGAAGAAAAATTATTATCATATGAATTTCCTTGGTACTTTCTAATCTTAGAAACATTTCTCCTACAAAAACTCTTTCCATTCTTTTCTTTGACAATATGCTTGTTTGCAATATCATCTGCAGATCTATAAGTATCTTTATCGTTACGCCTATAATGGGTTTCATCCTTGGAACCACTACTTATAACTTTATCCCTTGATATCATCTTCTGAGAACCTCCAAAATCAGTTACTCGTTTAATCTTAGGGCTTTTAGCTTGAAATCTATCAGGACTGACTGTTACCTTATCATTCTCTCTATTACACTTCCGCCAAGATTCGTTGCTATTGGAAGCAGAATCAAAAGACCTTCGAAAGTTATATTTTCCTCGTAAAGATATTTGTCTATCACATCTAACCTTTCTCTCCGCAAAGATTGTATCGGGCTGGATCTTTGCTTTTTTTTTTTTCTGTTGGTAAACAACTTTCTGTCTAGCATTGTCCACATTTACAGAAGACCATATTCCGCTGTTTAAAATAACATCGAGTAGACCCTGCACCCTTTTTGTACTTTCTGCAATTTCAACATTTTTTTTGTGAAATTTCTTCACTTAATTTCCTATTTAATTTGTCAAATGTCAAAACTTTACTTTTCTCCTCTGTTAACAATCTCTCAATTTTAATCATCTCCTCTCTCTCAGTCGTTAACTCTTCTAATTTGTCTTTCTCATCCTTTTCTTTATTTGCTCTAGTTTGACATGTTTCATTACCTAATTTCTCACATTTCTTATCCTGAACTTTTAATTTGTCATGTATGTCTTTCTTTTCTTTCAGTTGGCAACTGATAATATCATTATCCTCCAACACCTCATGAAGCATATTTATGTAAGTCTCTTCACGACCATTGCTCTCAATCTTTAATATGTCATACATTTCTTTTTTCTCTTGAACTTCCTGTCTGAGATTACCAACTTCGTCATCTTTGTCTTTCACCCGAATTTCCAACTCTTTGTTCTTGTTCAATGCTTCATCTAACGCCGCATGTACTTTAGTAAGTTCCGTGTTTGACTTATCTAACTCATTTGCGAGTTTAGAGACTGTTTCGTGTAGTTTACTCACTTCAGTAGTAACTTTTAAACAATTGTCCCTTTCCCGTAGGGCACTCTGTTTGTTGACTTTTATTTGTTTCTCACTTCCTAATTCCTTTTTCTGCTCATCAGGAATACCGTTGTGGATCACTTTGAATATATTTTGCATTATCTGTCCGTGTTCAAGTTCAATATACTGTTGTAAAAAACACACGAAGGTGCTGTAGCAAATCAATCAAATCCTTAGCCATTATTGAATTACAAAGAAGCTTAAAGTTATGTTCAGCAAATAACTTTAGGGATACTGACACATTAACCAACAAATCGTCCATGATCCATACTCCAAGTCTTGGACCACTCAATCCCTTTTCATCTCTACCTATTAACAATGCACTCTCCAACATAGGCCTTATATCTGCAGGATTATTATCAAAATCCATGGTGATTTAATCACTCAGTTAACTATATATCTATATCAATATAATTATTAATGTCGCAAGTTTATGTTTCAAGAAGCTCTGACAATTACCCTTCCATTTCACACAGTTCAGTATGTATACCAAAAATATTATTCATAAACTTTGTATCATCAATTCCTCTTCCATCTGAGGGAAGTCAACATATATCATACAACCATCAATACTTAGCATCAATACTAAATCCTAATAATATGTCTATACAGAATTAGACAACCAAAAACAATAGATTTCAACAGTATAGGAGATGCAAAGCACAGGAAGGCTCGTTGACATAGTTAAGGTGACACAGTTCACATCACAAACATAATCACTTATCTTGAATGAAAACTCTTCTGTTCCTTTCCGTTAACACCCTGGATATCACAAAGTTCAATGGTAAAACAATCGACAACAGAAAGGCATTGGAACTTGACACCTTGATTCCGCTCAGGTCCTCGATTCAGCACGCTACGTGCTAACACACCGCACAGGAAAGCAGGAAATGGGTCACCGTCTGTCAATTTCGTTGAAAGGAGGTACACCGCTCGTTCATACTGCCAGATGATTACTTGTACTGGTATACAGACGCCACTGTACATCATGACATCTCATAATCTTGAGTAATAAATTTCTTGACTTGCGAGTTGCGACTTGCGACTTGAGTTAACAGTTCCCAGTTTAACTGATACTGAATAAGTTTTCCTTGGGCCTGGATACAGCTCTCAAATGTGATGTCTGTCTTTCATATACTAACGCCACTCAGGCTACATGCTAACAGTTGTGAATTAATATCACGCGATTTTCGCGGGTGTCTGATCCTATAAAACTAGCACACCACTGTTACAAGTAGGGTGGCCAGCTTGTACGCTTTGCAATAGGTGATAGTGAGTGCGTGTTGGAACCGACACTCACAACACAGGATATGAAATATTAATAGAAGGCCATTCACACTACAACACACGATATAAAGTACCACATAGTAACTGCGCACTCGGCAGCTACAATGATATCATGATTCATGGCCTAAAGTACTCTTATTAAACTCAGCGCTATAAAGAATCCTCAATAACAATCCTCTCACAGGAGCTATCATGATTCATGGCCTAAAGTACTCTTATCAAACTCAGGACTCCTCACACAGGAGATAATGGCCTTTAAAGACTGCACACTGCAGTTATAAACATTTCCACAATCATCAAAAACTGCAGTTTCATACTACGCTGTACCCACAGCGAAAAATCCGTCGACATTTTTAAATTCAGCACTGTACAGGCATTTCACACTTCCCAAAAACACAGGCTCGACTTACTCCCTCGAACGCCCGGAACACACACTAGATAACACACTCGTCCCGCTCAAAAGCAGT
This sequence comes from Oreohelix idahoensis, assembly GCA_024509875.1. Lineage (NCBI taxonomy): Eukaryota > Metazoa > Mollusca > Gastropoda > Stylommatophora > Oreohelicidae > Oreohelix > Oreohelix idahoensis. The sequence goes on from JAMPIV010018466.1 coordinate 697,139, forward strand.
CACGATACTTTTTCACTGTTCACACCACACAAACAATTGCGGGCTAGCAGCGAGCTATTCTCACTCCGTTCAAAACATTACAGAATAAATATATCAGCGCTTTTCACGCTGTCAGTAATCTGTCTCTCGAAACTATCACGAGATACTCTCTAAATAATTCGATAGCTAACAAGCAACTAAGTGCTATAACTCAAAATCTATTTCAACTTCTAACATACTCCAGTTTACTTCCCCTTACACTAAAACTGTTCGTTACAAAAACATGCCACTGTGCGATTATTATTTGGTGTTGTCTGACACCCTCACTATTTTCTTTTGGCTATAATTTGTTAATTCCTAGACTATTTGCGTAACACTTAACATATTCTTTGTCAGCAAGTCCTAAGAAACCCAAATATATAAATTTAATGGGACTAAGGGGCTGCGTTCAAAATATGCATTTTCTTCAAGGATAGTCGTGTATTTTTATTTTATTTTTATCGATTTAGAACCGCCACCTGTCCTGCCTTTTCGACTGTTCTGTTATACTAATGTCAGGATTTCAGACATAAAACAGTAGAACGTCATGTTTCCCAATAAGCATTTTACAGGTTTTTAAACCTAACTCTCGTAGTTGTAGTGTTCTTTATCACTATCTATTTGAAAAAAGTTAGTGCTTCTGGCCTTACGCTTGGGGTGGCATTAATTATATATCGCGAGACGCGTGTTAGTGTTGCATGCGTTCCTGCTTTCAGCCCTCACTCTCTCTATCCTAATTCCATCTGTCCTTCCGTTTATGTTAACGTAGTGTATAAAATGAAATTAATGGAAGTATTAATTTAGGTCATTTCGCAGTGTGCCTAGCTCAAGGTTTTCTTAGAAATACAGTACACGTTTTATTGTAGAAAGCGTGTAGTGATGCAGTAGGCTTTACTATCAACGTGAAACGTTACAATTTACAGACGAAGTAGAAAACAAGGGGGATTTTTGTACGCCATTGTGACAGCACTGTCCTTTTACCATTTCTCTTTCCTTTTATTGAATTTATGTGTTAGGCTTTACATTTACCTTTTAATTTATATATGTGCATTTAGAATGTTTCACGACAAATTCTCCCCTCTTAAAACAGACGTTATATGTCAGTCTATAATTCTATATACACATAGAGAAATTTATTATTATTTCTGGGGCTTACGGTGATTCTCATCACACGGATGGCGGCTTAAAAAATCCGCTCCCAGATTTGTCTTACCAGATATATACTCTATGCTAAACTCAAATGGCTGTATCAGTAATGACCATCTGAGTAACCTAGAATTTTCATGCCTAGCCTGCGCTAGAAACGACAAGGGTTTGTGATCCGTTTGCAACTTAAATGCCTTCCCATACAGATAAATATTGAATTTCTTTATCGCCCATATTACTGCAAGACATTCTTTTTCGCTAGTTGAGTAGTTGGTTTCAGCTTTATTCAACTTTCTGCTAGCATATGCCACTGGGCTTAATTCCCCATCCAATGCATCTGATTTCTGTAGCAGTGTCGCACCTAGCCCGATATTACTGGCATCCGTTCTTACAATGAATTCTTGACTTATGTCAGGTAATTTCAAAATAGGTTTGTTTGTGAGCTTTTCCTTCAATTCCTGGTAAGCCAATTCACATTGTGGTGTCCATGTAATTCGATCTGGATTTCCTTTATGTGTCAAATCAGTTAACGGTGCACATATGGAATTAAAGTTTTTGATATACTTTTGGTAGAAACCGCATAATGAGACAAAGGATCTCACGTCTTTCTTGGTTTGTGGTCTCGGGGCTTTCTTTAGTTTCTCTAAATTCTTGGGGTCAGGGGTCATGTTTCCCTGATGGACTGTGTGTCCCAAGAATTCTAATTCTTTACATCCAACGCAACATTTGGTTGGTCGGGCTGTTAAATTCGCTTCTCTAAGTCGATTAAACAGCATATTCAGAGAGTCAATGTGTTCCTCAAATGTTTCTGTTGCTATAAGGATATCATCCATGAAATTTGTGATGCATGGATTATTCAGAGGGTCCAATAATTTTCTCATCATTCTAGAGAAGACACTAGGTGCATTCTTCAATCCAAATGGCAATCTGTTAAACTCATAGTGTCCCTCTGAGGTACTAAACGCTAGGTATGGTCTAACCTCAGGCTTTACTGGAATCTGATAGTATCCTTTACTCAGATCCACTTTTGAGAAATATTTAGCTTTATTTAGCCTGGCAAACAACTGATTTGTATCCGGCAATGGATCCACCTGTCCTTCGGTGATAGCATTCAGTCTCCTGTAATCTATACAGAGTCTATGTTCTCCAGAGGGTTTCCTTAAGAGCACCACACTGGAACTATATGAAGATTCACTGTGTGAAATAATTCCTTCCTTCAACAAATAGTCTATCTCTTCCTTCAAAGCTTCCTCCTTAGCAAAAGGAATCGAATAGGGTTTCATACAGACAGGTGTGGGGTCTATCAGCTTCATATCATATTCCAATAAGTTTGTATGCCCCGGTCGGTCTGTGAGCACCTCTGTATGATTATCTAGAACCTGTTGCACTCTCTCTTTCTGATTTTTCGTTAAATGTGTACTGATTTTCACCTGTGCCGCTGTCTCACAGGAGTGTAATGGATATTCAAATGATGAAAGTGGTTCCTTTTTCATCTCCATGGCAATGGACAAGGTCAACAAGTGTGTCTCTTCCTTATTTTCTCTTTCCAAATATTTCTTCAGGAGATTCACATGATAGATTTTTTCTTTCCCCTTCTTATCTATCTTATAATTGGTTCTAGACACCTTCTCTAGAACTGTATATGGACCTTGCCCCAATTTGTAACTTATTCTGACTACCGGGTAGAAGAAGCAGTACCTTCTCTCCCACAGCCAAATCTCTGTCTTTAGCCTTCCTGTTGAAATAGGCAGCATGTTTCTTCCTGGCTTGTCTCAAATTTTCATTGGCAAGTTTCCAGCCAGTTTTTAAACGAGTGGTCAGCTCATTCACATATTGGTATGAGGATGTAATATTTTCCTCTGCCTTTTCATCAGTCCACGTTCTTAACAGCGTTACATATGGACCTTTAATTTTGTGGACCTCTTTGTCCATGCACCGGTATGGTCTCTTCCACTCGAAGCGCTATAGTGATGATTTTTCTTCCCAGAATTATCATGCACAAAACGACCGCTACCAATTCTTTTCTTGGGGCTTTCTCCCCACTTAGAATTCTTGATGAGAGATTTCCTCTCTACATCTTCTTCCTCCAGTTTGTTTAAGTCCGATTGAGGGATTTTCTTCTTATCCTGGGGTAAGACATCTTTTTGCACTCTCTGCATAGTGGCCATTGTAAAACAGTTAATTGAAGCTTGTCCGTGAAAAGGGGCTTCCCATTCCATTTGGTCCACTTTATCAAATTTATTTTTCTTTGTATTGTCAGGCCTAATTTTGCCCCGTGGCGTGTCCAGGTCCTGATCAATGTTCCCACTTGTGGGTGTTCCCTCATGTGCTATGCTACACCTTTCTACAAAATTCTCAATGTCCCACCTTGCCTTGGGCCAATAATAATTGTGGGCCACCTTTTGGATGATGGTACCTATCTTCTCATGGTATTCCATCTTGTTTCACATGTAGGCTCCTTATTAATTCTGCCCTATATGCCTTTGGAAGAACCAACTGTCCGTGACCATTGGATCTAGTTCCGGCCTTCCTGTAAATCAACTTGTTTTTCATGTAAAAATCTCCCTTGCCTGGAGTTGGATGACAAGTTGACAATTTCCTGAAACAAGGCTTGAGGGTCTTATCCCCAGCCTGTGCCTTCCTCATCTCTTCTGGAGTGGTATCTATCAGAATATCCTCCTCCCTTCTTGAGGTCGACCTGACCTGAAGGGTGGCCATAACTATAGGGGTCCTTCTACAATGGTCAGTGTCATGATTGTTCATCTTACAATTTTTACACCACCTCCTTCCTTGGTTGAAAGATTTCCTTTCATCATATTTCCTTTCATCGAATTGTGGGGTTTTATTTTTATTGTCATACCGTGGCCTATCAAACTGGTGCTTACTCTTGTTTTGATCTCTAGGATCAAATTTATTAAAGTTCTGTGGTGCCTTAAAATTATCCACCTGTTTCTTTTTATTACCCGATACCTCTGCCTGAGCTGCTTGATACCTTTCTGCAACATTTAGTAGCTCACCCAGTCTCTCTGCACCTTGTTCCATGAGAAACTTTCTCAGGTCTGGAGCCATGGACTCTCTTAATTGTTCTATAAGGATCATTTCCTTAAGATCTTGGGTTTTCCCCAGAGAAGTCCATTTCTCCAAGTATGTCTCTAACCGTGCAGAGAACTGGTGATAGGTTTCACCTGACAGTAGTTAGCATTCCTAAATTTTTTCCTATAAAATTCTGCGTTCTTTTCATATCTTAACAAAAGAGCCTGCTTTAGCATGTCATAATTTTCTTGATCACCTCCGCTCATTTTGGCAAAAACTTCATAAGCTGCCCCACGAAGCCCTTGAGATAACTTTAAGCTCCACCTTTCTCTCTCTAACCCATACGTGGTAGCTAATAGTTCATATCTATTTAGATAGCTCTCAGTATCATCGTCTTTCTCAACAAAATGATCTAAATGAAAATTCATAGCTGAGGTTGAGGCTCCCTGACTAGCAATAGCATCGGAGGTAAAGGGACTGGCACCATTTTCAGGAGCATGGCCTTGAAACTCAAACTCCCTTAGTCGTAACTCATGTTCCCTTTGTAATCTTTTATCTTCTTTTTCTGCTTCCCTCTCTGCAGTCAATATTCTTTCTTCTGCTTCCCTTTCAGCCTTTTTCTCTTCCAACTGGAGCCTCTTAATCTCCCTATCTGCCTCCAATGCTTTAGCCTCTTTGTCAGCCTCAATCTGCAACCTCTTAGCCTCAGCCTCAATCTGCAACCTCTTAGCCTCAGCCTCAATCTGCAACCTCTTAATTTCTTTTTTTCAGCCTCTTTTTTCAGCCTCTTTTTCTAATCTTTCAGATTCTAATTTTCTTTCGGCCTCTTTTTCTAATCTTCTTTCTTCCAGTTCAATATATTTGTCACATTCCGTAGTGACATAGGAAATCATAACTTGCCCGTCCATTCCTAACTCTTTTGCAGCCTGCATAGCAGCAGATCGAAATTTGGCCAGGTCCGCCATTTTCTAACAGGTAAATTTATATAATGTCTAACTAAACAATACAATCTGTAATTAATTATCCAAGGACAACCACAGGCACTGAGAGCTCAACCTTATTTAATTCCACCCAAGGATGCCTTTTAAATTTTTATTATTCCCAATATATATAATAGGAGAAAGTTCAATATCCCGGGAGCGAGACCCCAATATATGTGGTAAAGTGGGATGTTATAAATATTTATAGGGGACTTAGTGTACTGACTGAGATCAGCTGTGAAGGTATCTGTGTCTAATAAGTGTGGTGTATTACAGATGACCTTACTTGCTACCACATTTATACCTCAGTCAGAATTATTCTGGAATATTGTGATGACTACGTTAAATGTCTAGGGTTATGAAAATGATGAAGTGTAAGTCACAACAACAACAGACAGATAAACAATTTAATTTATTCCACAACACTTTACAACACTGTGACACTCACACACATATAACACTCTATAAGACTATCTTAAATGAGTCAAGTGTAAAGTTTCAAATATATATGTAATGATTCTTTTCAATAATGGATATCCTGATTCAACTACACAGTGAACCAGGAATCACAATCAAATGTAATTACAAGTTGTATGTACACAGTTTATAAATATAATCTTTGTATTGACATATTTTATTATTCTTATCCTATGTGTGTAAGTTGTGAAGTAGTAATATGAGGTAATACTAGTTTTGTTTTTCAAGCTAGGTTGTTGTTTGTCATCATGACTTCAAGTGTTTGATTATCTTGGAAATAGTATTGGGAAAAGTTCACAGTTCCTGTCATTTGCAACCGTTTATTGTCCCTCTGTGTTAAATATACTGTCAATTTTTGGGGGGGGGGGGGCACATAATGTTGAGCTACTCTGGCCACAGAAGCTTATCTTTCGTGATGGCGGCAGGAAAAGACTCCTCTGCTCGATTGCTTCCTGTGTTCTGGAGACACCTCACTGGTCGCTATCTGGACCAAGGAGTATGCTGTCAGCCTCTGGATTCAGCAAAACTCAGACCAGGTGCTGCTTCAATAACTTAGGACCACGGTCCCTGAAACAAGAAGGTTGTACCTCCTACTTCATAACTAATTTAAATCTATTTCCACACTGAACACAATACATAACAAACACTGAGTTCAGAGCGGTAGGCCAACTGCTAGCTTCATCTGAAACAATTTACACCAGTATTCTCCTCCTAAATGGTTACTACGCCTCTGCAATTCCAGCATTAGTTCTTTCTAGTCAATAAGATAGGTGTCAGTGTACTGTTTGGCAATTCCATGCAGTTTTACTTTTCTCCGACACGTCCTGTTCAGGTTGGAGCACTATCTAGGCCTTGCCTCATGTTTGCTACTGAACCACACACATATACAGACATAAATTATCAATTTTCATTCAATTTTCATTAAAAAGATATCAAATATGTCAAGCTTACCACAATTCATGGAAATAATACACAAATACGTTGACTGGCGATGAATAATGGCACAAATTCCGATCTGCCTCTGTCCCAGACTTTTATTTAGAAAAATATGATCTGGATCTCAACGCACTGTTTCTTAGTAAGTTTATTTTAAAATGTGGCACTGAACTGACGCTCCTAATTGACTATATTGGCGGGTCTAACCAATCGGGCCGTGTTTACACAGCTTTTCAAAAAATTTTACCCTTCTCACGTTTCCCCTAACAACCAACATTAGTAGTTGTAGTCCGACTAATCGTGTTTAGCCTTACATTTACTTCTATCCAATCAAATAGGATTTTACATGGTGGCCCATTTCCCGTAAAATAGTGGTTTCAAAACATGCCACTGTGCGATTATTATTTGGTGTTGTCTGACACCCTCACTATTTTCTTTTGGCTATAATTTGTTAATTCCTAGACTATTTGCGTAACACTTAACATATTCTTCGTCAGCAAGTCCTAAGAAACCCAAATATATAAATTTAATGGGACTAAGGGGCTGCGTTCAAAATATGCATTTTCTTCTAGGATAGTCGTGTATTTTTATTTTATTTTTATCGATTTAGAACCGCCACCTGTCCTGCCTTTTCGACTGTTCTGTTATACTAATGTCAGGATTTCAGGCATAAAACAGTAGAATGTCATGTTTCCCAATAAGCATTTTACAGGTTTTTAAACCTAACTCTCGTAGTTGTAGTGTTTTTTATCACTATCTATTTGAAAAAAGTTAGTGCTTCTGGCCTTACGCTTGGGGTGGCATTAATTATATATCGCGAGACGCGTGTTAGTGTTGCATGCGTTCCTGCTTTCAGCCCTCACTCTCTCTATCCTAATTCCATCTGTCCTTCCGTTTATGTTAACGTAGTGTATAAAATGAAATTAATGGAAGTATTAATTTAGGTCATTTCGCAGTGTGCCTAGCTCAAGGTTTTCTTAGAAATACAGTACACGTTTTATTGTAGAAAGCGTGTAGTGATGCAGTAGGCTTTACTATCAACGTGAAACGTTACAATTTACAGACGAAGTAGAAAACAAGGGGGATTTTTGTACGCCATTGTGACAGCACTGTCCTTTTACCATTTCTCTTTCCTTTTATTGAATTTATGTGCTAGGCTTTACATTTACCTTTTAATTTATATATGTGCATTTAGAATGTTTCACGACATGCTTAAAAACAAGCATACAATCAGCAAATGCAAATTTACCTAAAAAGGAGTCTAAGAAAAATCAAATTTGGATGACAGATGACATCTTGAATAAAATGGCAGAAAGAAAGCAAAAAACACTCCAGAATATAAAACAATATACAATGACATACGTACTATGTGTAGAGAAGCAAAAGAACGGTGGATAGAAACAAAATGCAAGGAAATAGAAGACTTGAAAGCAAAGCACATGACAAGAGATATGCATGATGAAATAAAGAAATTATCAAATCGGTCGCGGTTTGCACAAGGAGGAAGCTGTATTAAGAACAAAAATGGTGCAAAATTAATTGATGAGAAAGACATATCAAACAGATGGGCAGAATACGTAAAAGAACTAATCGAGGACAACAGAGGTAAAAAACCATCACCAGATTCTAATGAAGGCCCAAACATTCTCAGATCAGAAGTAGAGAATGCCATTCATATGATACAAAAAGGAAAATCAGCAGGCATTGATAACATAAAAATTGAAATGATAGAAGCTCTGGGGAGCTTTGGTATAGATATAATCACAGAAATATGCAACGATATATACAATACAGGATATATACCACACGACATGAAGACATCACTTTTCATAACATTGCCCAAAAAACCAAATGCAACAGGACAATGTTGTGTGCTGTCCCCCTGCCTATTTAATTTATACACCGAAAAAATTTTCAAACAGATACAGGAAATACCAGGACTGAACATCAGTGGAAGGTCAATAAACAACCTTAGATATGCAGATGATACCGTGTTGTTAGCTGAAAGCGAACAGGAGTTACAAGAACTAGTGAAGCAAGTGAATAGTATAAGTCATGAATATGGACTCGACATTAATATTGAGAAAACAAAAACTATGATAATTAGCAAAACAGACGATAAACCCACATTAAAGATAAGCGTAAATGGGAAAATCCTGGAACAAGTCAAGAGCTACGTATATCTTGGTCATATAATAACAGAAGATGGAGATGTGAAACAGAAATCAAGAAGAGAATAGGAATGGCCAAAGCTACATTCAACAACATGAAAAATATACTGACATCCAAACAGTTATCTCACAAATTAAAACTGAGAATTATAAAGTGTTATATATATTCTGCATTTCTGTATGGTGATCCATTACAGCCAACCTTCATTGTGGAGATGGCAACTGATGATGATGATGACGTACATTCACAAAATTTAATAATTTAATTTACTCAAATTACAATAACTGAAAAGGAGAAATCATATCATGATTTAGTGGCGTACTAACGAGGGCGGCGGAAGAGGGGCTACCGGGTGACAGCTAAGAGGGGGTGCCATGCGTCACTATTATGATAGTACTTTACTGTTAAAAATAAACTTGCAAGTGCTTTTCCTTATGAGGGAGGGGGGAGGGAGGGGGGTGCCAAAGGTGGGATTCGCTCATGGTCTTCTGCCACACTCAGGTATCGGCAACTATGTATCCTAAGAATAACCCATCACAGGCTGAACGGAATATCGTTCTTCATAATTAAAAAAAAAAAAGACAACCGCGCCTTTTGCACGAAAATGTTACTTGTTTGCTGCTGTTATTAATTTTGACGTGACGTAATGTAAAATGTTTCGAAATTTTGAAATGTGGTATTGTAGAATGTAATTACAATCATAGACAACTTACAGAAACGTTTGGGTTAAGAACTGGACACAAGATAAAGACCTTAATACTGTGTCTAGTAAATGATAGAAGAATGAGAACAGTACAGGGCAGAGGGAAGGCTTGGTAATTAACAAATTGCATAATGCCATAGACAAACATTTTTTTTAACTTTTGGGATGTCGCTTTTGTCTTAAAGCGTTCCAAAAAGCAATCTAAAAATGTATCTGGGTCGAATGAGGGCAGGCACATCCTAAATTATACAAATGATTCTTCGGCTGGCGACCAGGTTTTTAAGGTTCAAGCCCGGGCGTCGGCGCTTGAAGAAGTGTCAACGACCGGGATTTTGACTGAATAATCTGAACGGCTCCTGAGATAAACCCTCTGTGGATGGGAAGGAGCGAAGCTCCTGACCGGGTTGGAAGGAAAGTCCTCAGGTTCCCCAGCCTCGCAATGACATTTCATTGGGCAGAAGGGCTGAAAGCCCTTGTGCCGCTGGTAAAAAAAAAAAAAAAAGTAGATGGCCGTTTTGCAGAAGATTCTAATTCCAATTTGCGGATCTCAATATCTTTGTTCGCCTCTGCTTCTTTCGCTTCTGCCACCACTTTCTTCACTTCTGCCTCCACTTTCTTCACGTCTGCCTCCACTTAAAGTGTTTTATTTCTTTGTCTGCGTCAACTTTTTTTCATTTCTTCGTCTGCTTAAATTTTTTAAATTTCCCTTTCAACTTCAGATATCTTCAGTTCTTTCTATTCGCACCTGTCTTTTCCTTCTTCTTTAGCCTGATTAAATTTTTCCTCTGACCATTGCCTCCAAGTATTTACTCCTAAATTCAGTTACTTGCCCATTTTGATGAAGTCTATGAGACTGGAAATAATAAGTTATTACTGCAATGCTAAGATAAGAGAAAATAATCAACAACACTAATTACTTCTCACGCGTACTGAAAACCATATCGTAACAAATTATTGTTCTAGTGTCTTTTGGAACATGCAAAATATCCAGAAAATGAAGGTGTAGTGTGATGATGATTAACAAACAAGATGTACTAACTAAATACTACGTGACAAGTTAGGAAAGCAAAAGAAAAGTCAATGGTAGATAAATCGATATATGTGTACAGACCCAGCTTGTAGAACAACCGAAAACACGGAAACCGAAAATTAAACGTACGGTATTTTACAGCAACAGAGAAGAAAAATAACAAGATAATACACCATAAAAACTTGACACGATAAAATACCTAAATTTACACGACAGCACTGGAACAAACAAGTCGAAAACAACACAAATTATGTTTAACCTATTCAAATGGGATACTAATAACTTCCAGACGAAATCGTCGCTGTTCTCATAAGAATAAACGGTAAATGGGAATGATAGTAGAACAAAATTTGGTTTAGTGGAGATGAGTCTAAACATCAGCATGGAGTAGGTTTTATCGTACATAAAGATAGATTGAACTCTGTCATCAGCTGCACCCCAATAAATAGCAGGCTTATCACCATTCGTATTGCAGCACACCCAAAGAACATCTCCATCATACAGGTATATGCCCCCACTACTGACTATGAGGATGAGGCAATTGATACATTTTATGACAATCTGGATGAAGCAATTAAGAAAATTCCAAAGAAAGATCTTCTCATCGTTCTATGTGATTGGAATGCTAAAATAGGGCCAGATGCATACGGTCACTGGGCTGGCACAGTGGGGAAATTTGGGACTGGAGAAACCAACGATCGAGGACTAAGGCTACTAGAATTTGCCAGCAACTATAAACTAACCCTTGCAAATACACTATTTCCTCATAAGTTATCAAGAAGAACAACGTGGCATGCCCCAAAAACTGAGATACATAACCAAATTGATATTATTCTTGTATCCAAAAGATTCAAGTCCAGCATTAATAAAGCCAAGACTAGGACCTTTCCTGGCGCCGACATTGGTAGTGATCACGACATGGTATTGATGATGCTCAAGCTTAAACTCAAAAAGAACTATAATCAAAACAGATGTTCTCAGTTAAGATTCAATTTAGACAAATTGAAAGATCCAGAAATCGCGGGAATCTTTGAGGCAACTGTTGGAGGAAAATTCGCAGCTCTCAACTTTTTGGAGGATGATATCAACTCAATCACAGAGAACATGAAAGACGTGCTCATTGAATCAGCAACAGAAATACTTGGTAAAAGAAAGAAAATAAACAAACCATGGGTTACAGATGAAATTCTGAAGTTATGTGATACACGGCGAGAAATGAAAAAGGTTAAGAAAGAGGTTCCTGAAGCAGCATGGCAATACAGTATGGTGAATAAAAATATTAGAAAGAAAATGAAACAGGCCAAAGAAAAATGGGTAGCTGATCAATGTGAGTCCATTAATACGGGGCTAATAAAAGGTAACAGCAAGGCAGTTTTTGACACATTAAGAAGACTATCAAAACCCCAACAGCCCAGGGTAACTGTCATAGAAGATAGCAATGGGGCTCTGCTCAATGAAAAAACAGCTGTAATGAGAAGGTGGACAGAATATTGTAAAGAATTATATAACTGTAAACTTGACACTGGCTTAGGCATATTAAAGAACATTAAGTGTGGATAATATACCAGCAGAGCTCTTGAAATATGGAGGACCAGATATAGTAAAAATCATGACAACAATTTGCCAGAAGATATGGAGTACAAAAAAATGACCAAAAGAATGGACGCAGTCATTAGTAATACCGCTTCCAAAGAAAGGAAATCTAAAAATGTGCAAGAACTACAGAACCATTAGCCTTATTAGTCATCCAAGTAAGGTGATGTTAAGGATACTTTTGAACAGAATAAAACAGAAATCAGAAGAAATCTTGTCAGAGGAACAGGCTGGCTTTAGACCAAAAAGAAGTACCTCAGAACAAATCTTCAATATTAGATTACTGATCGAAAAAACATCTCCAGCATCAACATGATTTATACCATAACTTCATCGATTTCACAAAAGCCTTCGATCGAGTCTGGCATGAAGGTTTATGGCAAATAATGAGAAAATTCAATTTTGATACCAACATCATAGATATCATTGAAGCACTATACAAGGACGCAAGCAGTGCTGTTTTTGCAAGCAATGACATTGGAGAATTTTTCAAAACAACTGTAGGAGTTCGCCAGGGATGTATCCTGTCACCAGTGCTCTTTAACATTTATCTAGAACATATTATGCAGGAGGCTCTCTACGATTATAAATCAACCATATCGATTGGAGGCCGACCTCTGTGTAATCTACGTTTTGCTGATGATATTGATCTGATAGCTGGAACAGAATCAGAACTTCAAGACCTTACCTCTAGACTGGAGAAAGTAACAAGAACATATGGGATGGAAATTAATATAGAAAAAAAGCAAGATATTGGTGAATAGCCATAAGAAACATGTTCCGACCAACATTACGTTAAATGGGCAAACGTTAGAAGAAGTTAACACCTTTAAATATCTCGGGTCCACTATATGTAGTGATGGAAGATCAAGTAAAGAAATCAAGACAAGACTTGAGATGGCCTCAGCTGCCATGACAAGGTTGAATGTGATCTGGAAAAGTAACATCAGTTTTCCTGTGAAGATCAAATTATACAAATCACTTGTATTATCTATTCTCTTGTATGGGTGTGAGGGCTGGACACTCACTGCAGATACGGAGCGAAGGATTCAGGCTTTCGAGCATAAATGTTATAGAAGAATTTTGCGCATTTGCTATAAAAAGCACAAAACAAATGTCTATGTTAGAGAGAAGATAAACACGTATGCAGACCATCAAGAACCACTTTTGTCAATAGTGAAACGTCGAAAGCTTGCCTGGTTTGGGCATGTAACTCGTCATGACTCCCTTTCGAAAACGATCCTCCAGGGAACAGTCGAAGGTAAACGGAGAAGAGGAAGGCAAAGAAAATCCTGGGCTGATAACATCAAAGAATGGGCAGGACACGGTTTCTCCACACTTGTACGCATTGCTGAGAATAGAGAGCAATGGAGGACCCTGTCTGCTGATGCTTCCACCATGGCACCCCTACGACCCATGACGGGTTATGGGTTGAGATGATGATGAGTAGAACAAGGTCCGCCATTTTTCCTGAACGCTATTTATACGGATAAGTAACCGTATTACTTCGATACATTGTAAAATACCCAAAATTAAACTAAACAAAATCCAACTAAAATGAACGAAAAGTATCCCTTTCAACATCTTATAGGTTAAAATTATAATATATAACGCCTCAAATTTCTTATTTCATAATAAATCATGCTCACGAAATTTATGTTACACGCAAACACGGCACACCGAAACACAATATGGCAACATGGAGACGTAATATGGCAGCCTCCAGTTCACCGTCCTTCCTATCGGTCGAATAAATCAACACCTTTACTTATTTCAGAATAGAAGAACCTTACTGTGCAGGATGTCTTCAAGACAATAATATAGAACATTTCTTGTTAAAATGTAAGAGGTATGAACAAATGAGAATACCAATATTAGATTATTTGCAAGCATCCAACTTACCTATAAATATAGAAGAGGTGTTAAGAATAGACAGACCTAGGGAACTGCATAATATAGTCAAACAATATTTAACACGAACAAATGTTAATATGTAGTGGCTGGGAATGTGAAGGTCTGATGTTGTTCTTACAATGCATATGATTTTTAATAGATAAAAGTCAATTAAATATCTGTTAAAGTCAGTTATATAACTGGAACCACCAGGCCTTTACACCCCTCCACTTTAATATTATTCTTGTTCAGAGTTTCTTCTTGATTTCGTTTGTTTGTTTTTTTATTTTATTTTTCATTTATTTAACGTATAAGCATAATTGTGATTGTCCCTATTTACAATGATTTGACAAATGTGTGCCACTTTCTCATATCGGCAGTTGTTCATATTACGAACGAACGAACGAACGAACTTTATTTTCAAAGGGTTAAGAATTGGGCACGCAGGCCCGTCTTACATTCTACCCTTCTTCTCTCTGTCATCTTACATACCGTATCCTTTCATAGCACATGTATTTTTAGCATTATTTAAACATACAACATTATCGAGGTAAAATAATAACATACATTTGTAACATCCAGACATAATCAAATTTAGGGGGGATGGGGGGAGGGGGGGGGAATTATTAATTAAAATAAATTTTTAAAAATTAATACCTTAAGAAAAAAAAAACAAAAAAAAAAACATACAAACACACAAATTCTAAACCGTTCATACGGTAAATTAGACTTAATTTGAAACGTAATCAGATTATGGTGGCATATAATAAGAACTCGTGACATTTTGGAAATCTGCTGCTGAATGACCTGTGACTTCGTGTGTTGTCAGCGCGTGCGGAAAATGTTCCCACAGGTGAGCACCTTTGAGTCCCAAGCAGATACTGCCACAGGGAGTGAATTGTTGACGCCACCACTATACGAGATACTATACTATTACTTGGAATTGAAAACAATATATATCCTAATTATAACCCTTCATAGGTTGAACGGGATATTTTTCTTCATTAATATTTAAAAAACACCTTTACATGATATAATTATCACTAGTCACTCAAAAAAGTAACTGGTAATGATTATTTGACTACTGACACAGTGATTGTAACGAACGATCACAACGATGAAACAAATTGGAGGACTATAAGGAATAGATGCCGACTAGGTGATGGAGACAACAAGATACCCAGGGACAAACACCATAGAGGTACTTATCGAAGAGTGATGTCCTCCTGATTGTCTATGCCGCAGAAGAAATGGTGTCCCAATTGTCGAAATTATGTTAAACAGGTGAAGAAGGGATCTGTGTAGCCTGACACACATCTGTATAAATGTCCAGTGACAACAGTTTGGTACACATCTGTATATAACTTAATAAATGTCCAGTGAAAACAGTTTGATTCAAATCTGTATATAACTTAATAAATGTCCAGTGAAAGCAGTTTGGTACGCAGCTATATACAAATTAATGTGTGTCCATAGAAGAAAGTTTATGTGATACATAAAAGGCGTTCCATAAAGTCAACACCGAGATGAATACTTAACAAAAGCCACAAGTCACAAATAATAAATATCCTAGATCCAGCTCTATACACAGTCCGATTGAATGACGACGATCAACACTGATCTTCAGAGCACTGACAACACTGTTTTTTTTAAGAGCGCTTTACCACAAGTAAATAAACAGTTCACATTGTAACAAGGCGTAATACGTGTACTGTCCAATAGTATTCCTCACGACACGTAGCTGCCCCAAAACATTCACTAGCTTGAGGAAAAATTCCGGCTCACAGCACAAGCCCAAGAGCTGATATAATCACTGATGACAGCGAAATACTGGATTTTCCTGTTCAAAACAGACCATCGCAGTCGTAACATGGTTTCATAGCGAACGCTTTTCCGCTAAACAAATCAAGCCTCTCGAAGCAAAACAGAAGCTTGCATTAATTTCCGCAAGCAAGAAACGTGCGAAAGGTCAAAATTGCAACTGACGTGACGTCTTGTTCGCCCGCATGTTTCATGTGACATTGCAAATTCAACAACTAGGGTTCAAAAAGTTAAAGAGTGGCGACACTGATGACAATCCCTGTTCATAAATTCGTATGTGCTAAGATAAAATACGAGTCTCCCGAATGACACGGGTTAAAGGTGGGTGTCTGTGTGACCACACTACTTCATGTTTGGTCTCGTTGCTTAAATTCAGTCTTTCTTCCTGTAGAAATTACTAAATACGGGTATTTTCGGTCTCCGACCACTTGAATACAGTGTTACATCTGCCTAATCTGGGCATGTGCATCCATGGAAGAATCCATGCTTAGAACTACACTACTTTGACACAACATTATTTCCAGGCCGCCTGAACACGCAAATTCTTTCTTCCCATATAGTACACCGGAAACATACAACTTCTACAACATTCTAAACATGCAATCTTCCCGCTTCAAAACTAAACAAGCAACAGACTTCTCATAACCATCACAATTTAGACAGCCAAATCCACCCGAGTTTCGCTCAGTTAATCACTGACACTATTCTTGTCACGTGAGTACATACTCGTGTTCTAGTCACAACAACTACAACTATAAACTATTCAATAACATAAAACTATTCCTTGCCATGTATAATTGCCGATACGCGAAAGTGGGGTCTGTCCAATCAATGTAATAGGGCCAATCAAAAGTACCCAATTGTGTGTGCGTGTATGTGTATGTGTGAAAAACCAAAAAGAACACACAGAGAGAGAGCGAGAGAGAGAGAGAGAGAGAGAGAGAGAGAGAGAGAGAGAGAGAGAGAGAGAGAGAGAGAGAGAGAAAACAAAACAAGGGAAAGCAAAAAAAAAAACCCCAACCAATATAAAAGGCACACAAAAACCATGAAACAAAAATAAGAAACGGGGGGGGGGGGGGGCGTTGTGTAAAGGCGGTGTTCAGTTTTACATTTATTTGACTTTTCATTTGTCATAAGTAATATGTTTTATATAAGAAAACCACTAGACTTCAACCTTCCCTGCCACATACCCACCAATTACTGTTTTAACTTTTGTTCTACTTAAATACTTGATACAGTCAATGGAGTGTGTTGATGTGATAAGTGAGTGTGTATTTGGAACAGTCACTCACAGTAACGTACACCACGAGTCATGGAATGGTGTAACGGCAGGCGACAGTTAATAACAGTTTATTTACATCACCACACGTTAACATTGAATACACACATAGTCAAATTACAAGTCATAGCAATACAATACTCCACTTCTCAGCTACTCCACTTCCCAGCATCATCCAAGATACTCTTAAACATTCATCAGCAGATATATATCAAGGCCTAAAGTCCTCACGACTCACTTCTGTGCTATAAGACTGCACACAGCAGTTAACATAAATTATGGCCTAAAGTCCTCACGACTCAACTCTGCGCTATAAGACTGCACACAGAGTTAACATAAATTATGGCCTAAAGTCCTCACGACTCACTTCTGCGCTAAAAGAAATAATCTCGCCTTCACTCATCTCAGCGCGACTATATGACAATATAAGTTAATGGATCCTTACATCTCAAAATACTCACAATACTGCACACCCGGCAGTTTGCAATAATCTCTATGGCCTACACAAATCTTTACTGCAGTTTATCAAATAGGCTGTATACACAGCGAAAATATATGTCGACATTTCCTCAAGCACTACGTAGGCATACATTTTGAAAAACACAGGGACTGCGACCAACTCGGTCAACGTCCACAACTCCACTCTTCTTAACTCACACACTCGTCCCGCCAAATAACCCAATCACGAGACTCGGCTGTTTAGAACACAGCTCAAAAAAACAGTACAGAATAATTACATCTCAGCATTAGAGATAACAGCGTTTGCCACGCTTTTCTGTACTCTGTCACTCAAAATAGAAGGAGATATTTCTATTATAAAGTTAAACAAGCCTCCGCTTAATCGAGCGTACAAGCGCTGCAACCCACAATTTAACTTAACCAAAAAACATTCCAAAGATCACTGCCCTTTCATAGGATCAACTTGCAACAGTTTCGCACACACCCGGGGAAAAAATGATTCTATCATTTTTTTGAAAAAATTAACTCCCAAAATAAAAAAATTTAAAAGATAATGAAATTCTAACATATGCTTACAAAAATCACCTTATTTTAAATCTAAGTTATATATCTACAAAAAATATCAGTGGTAAAGTGTAAAGTAACAACTAAAGCATCCATCATAAATATCCAAACAAACCAAAATTAATCTAATACGAAACCAAGCTAAGTATATACAATACAAGGAATGAAAGTATAAATAGCGTAACAAGAAAAAGTATACAAGAAGCATGAACTGAACGTAACCGAAGCACGGGAGTATAAACGAAATATGAAACCGTACCGCAAAGACAACAGAAAAGATGTAAAGGAGTGACGAATAGTCAACAAAGACAGATGGAAAGAAAAGATGTAAATGTAAAGAAAGTTGGTAACAATACTTTACAATAGCTATCTAGACGACGTATTGTCTAAAAAAAAATACAATCATGATCGACAATTACAACACAAAATGACAAAGTATATCTATACTAACACCACCAAAAATAATTTATAACTAAACAAAACCTAATAAGTAATTTAACCAAGTTACAAGAATTATACAAAACTAAAATAAATAAATTATAGGCATCGAACAAACAAGTAATAGCATTGTTATAACTAATACGACCAACGCACAATCAAGCGTTAAAATAAAAATAAAAAATTCATCATAACAAAAAACAACTTTTTACAAGAACTAATCACTCTACATAATAATCATATCGCACTGAAAAATGCTGGCACACACACACAAAATTACAATGCCAAAAAATAATTTTTTTTCCAAAAGTACCATACAAACATATTTTCTAACGTTAAGTTACATAAAACAGTATTCAATTTTTAAGTAATTCAAAACCACTAAAACACTAATAATGAAATTAACTTTTAACAAAATGAGTGAAACATAAACAAAAATCCTATCTCGAACAAACCTTTAAATCAACACATGTAAATTTAATTCAACCTTTAAGTTCTTTTGGCTGACAATTACGTTCAGCTCAGCTGTAGTGCTATTTACAAAATTGCATTTCACAACACAACAGACAATTCACATCCTCTCTGCATGTTCTATATAATAATTAACCATGACATCAACACATGAGAAAAAATTTAAATTAAGTGAATAACGAACACTCAGGACTATCAAAAAATTACCACTATATTAACACAATAAATGAGTTTGTGCTTAGGGCTGCAGTCAATAAAACATATAAAACAATTTATGGCAATCGAATGATGCATACAAATAATCATCATAATGTTACAGAAAAAATTACATAATATTACATTACAACAAAATTATATGTTATTTCAAAACAACAAAATATCATGTAATAATATAGAATACAAAAATATTTACTATCTAAAAAAAAAATCAGACGCAAAATTTCCCACTCTCGTGGAACATGTCCTGACCCTCCAAAGTAAACATCAGATGCTAGTTAGACGCTGACAGGTTTCGCTTGACTAAACACTCGAGCGTAAAGTTGACCTACATTTCTGACCGCTACATTTCTGTATCCCAGGAGCACTGAGTCTTATCGCAAAGTCGCTTCTGTCAAAAAATACAAATAAAAATTTCTGTTTTAATCAATGGTGAAATTTAATTAGGAAAACGGAAATTCAATCTCACGATTACCTAAACTCGTGGTTCGTGTAAAGTTCTGGTCTCTTCACGATGCCATCAACCTTTCCTTTGACACCCAGTAGACAACACAGAATGCTTAGGAACAACTTGACCATGGCTGAAAGTTGCCACTGCTGTATTCTACAATAAAGTTTTACACCTAATACAACGAGATGCTCTCTCGACATCAAAATTAGAACAAGCAGTACCATTCAATAGACCATTATTGTTCTTATTACCTTGCTTATAAAAAATCTTAGGCTTTCGTTGAGGAAAGTCACTCTGATGATGTGAATTAGAACCTGGGGATTCATTATGTCTATAGAAAGCATTTCCCTCTCCTCTATTGTGACCATTGTTATTCCTATGAGTAAAGTTAGCATTGTTGTGATTACCCTCTTTCCTTTGACAACAATATTTAATAAATGGGCCTTGTTGTCTTCCAGAAAAATTACTGTAAGATTGGTAATCTTTGGTGTTTCCAAAATTCTTACAATCAATATTTTGAGCTTTGTTAAATTGCCTCTTATATTTCTGAGAATAAAAATTATTATTAGCTGAATTCCCTTGGTACTGTTTAACCTTGGGATTATCTCTTTTCTCAAAATTGTTTTTATTTCTCCCTATGGGATTATGTTTACAAATTGTTTCAAACTGCCGGTGCTGAGTTTGACAAGTACCAGACCCAAAAGTATCTCCATTGTTCCACATATGGGTTTCATCCTTGGAACAAGTAGTAATAGCCTCAACCCCTGTTATTACTTTCTGAGAATTTCCAATAGTAGAGAAATATTTGCTCTTATGAGTCTTGACCTCAAATTTATCACCTTTCTTTTCATGATTAACAGAACTGGCAGTTACAGTAGAATCTTTGTTGGTTTGACGCCAAGAAATATTACTAGAATTATCAGTAATATTAGAACTTGGAAAGTTGTATTTTCCACGAAAAGATCTATCTTTACTATGTATGACCTCTCTATGGGCAAAAAGTGTATGGGGCTGACTTTTTGCAACTTTCTGTCTATCACTGTCAACATTGACAGAAGATCACATTTTGTTGTTCAAAACAACGTCAAGAAGACCATCCACTCTATTTCTTGCTTCTGCAATTTTAATATCTTTAAGTGCAATCTGTTCACTTAATTTCTTGTTTAAACTCTCAGCTCTTAAAATTTTGCAGCTTTCCTCTGCTAGTAAATTTTCAATCTTAGCGACCTTCTCTTTCTCAGCCGTCAACTCTACTAATGTCTCTTTCTCGTACTGTTCTTTATTTGTTCTCAACTGAGTCAACTCTAATTGTAGTGACTGAATCTTAATATCATCATTGCTATTATCAAGCTCATTACTCTTCTCTGGAATCATCGCATTCTTTTCTTCCTGATGAAGACCAAGATTCGCAATATCATCCATTAAATCAAGAAGTGTTTCTGTATAAGATCTATCTCGTCCATTGGTCTCAACTTTTAATTTCTCATACATTTCTTTATTTTTTTGGACCTCTTGTATAAGATTTTATACCTCAACATGCTTATCTTTCATCTGAACTTCATTTTGCTTTATCTTCAACAATGCTGAATCCAAACTTGCCTGCAATCTAGCAAGTTCTGAGTTTGACTTTTGCAATTCACCCGTAAGTCTAGACACTGTTTCATGTACTTTACTCACTTCAGCAGTACCCTCTAAGAAGTTTTCCCTTTGTTGTTTTTTTCTTCTTAATTCCTCCTCTTCTAACCTCTTTTCCTTATCATCAGGAATACCGTAGAAAATTATCTTGTGTATATTCCTCACTATATGATCATGCTTAACATCAGTATAGTTGTACACAAATGAACGAAGGTAATTCAGTAAATCTGCCAAATCCTTAGCTATCATTAAGTGAGGATCAGACTGAAAGTTATCCTCAGCAAAATGCCTTATGGACCATGATGCATTAGCCAAAAGTCTATCCATCACATGGTATTCTAGTTCTGGGCCTTTTAATTCCTGAAAATCTCTACCTTCTTCACATACATATTCCAACATAGGCCTTAAATCCTCAGGATCCGTATCATCATCAGCCATAGTGACTTACTGTAGTAATTTTTTTTTATCTGAGAGAGTTCTGATGGATATTGGTCCTTTTAGAGTGTAGAATGATAGTGAAGGCTCTGTGAGAATAAGGATTTAGGAGAGTGAGGTAGTAGATTCACAAGGGCTGGGGAAGAGTAAGGACAGTCTCTTATTACGACAATATTTGTCTCTCACAAACTATTCCTACCACTCTTCTGAACAAACAGTTGTTTGTCAGTTCCAGTCACTCATGCGCACACACCGATTTGGTGATTCTGACGCACAACGTACATGAATACACACTACGATAACAAAATATGGGAAATGTTTGGGTTTTGGGCCAGCCGACACAAAATGCTAATAAAGTTTTTAATACTTTTATTATCATAAAATCAAGACACAAGTAATCTCAATTTACAGTCAGAAATCATGGGTTACAAAATACAAAATGACGGGGGGGGGGGGGGGGGGTTGAGGAGAAGTATCCAATGCACCTTTTTCCGCTTGTATGTACTAACAGAAAAGACCCGGTCCCACGGACGAGAAGGGGGGGGGGGTGATGATCAGAGATGGGCAATTTAACCCAATGGTAAATTTATTACTCTGAGTCAAGAGGGTTACAGTAATAAGGGGTAAAGGAAAAGCTAGGGGTCATCAAATGTTTTCCTTTAATCAACCAATTTTCCCGGGAGGGGGGAATGCTCACAGTTAAATAATCCCGCTAGGAGAAATTCCGTACAATTAATACAGTACACCTATAAATAACTAGGTTGAACTAAATTATAAGGGTAAAAAAAGATTAAATCTCCTTTTTCATTAAAAAAAACACGCTTGGCTGGCCAGCAACACAGTCAACACACAACACACAGTACTTACCAAATGGTGAATTCTGGCACTTCATAGGAAATACATAAAAAAACAGCTGCCTAAACCTTGGCTTAGGTTAAAAGTATTTTCTTCCGTGTACAGCCCCAGATTAGCGGGTTTGTTTTGAAGTTAACAAATGAGTGTCCCGAAATCGCTGGACGTTGAAGTTTAAACGGTACTGTTTGTTTATTAGATAAAGTTCCTAAAGAATGGCACAGGCACTTGGCTAGGTGTGAGGAATGGTGTGGTGTCTAAGATTGGCACAGCTGGTGGAGATAACTTTCTTTTGCAGTAATGTCACAAACTACAAAACACTGAGAGGTAAGTTCTTCATGGGGGTGGTAAAATCCAATGATTATTGCATGGACAGACAGTGTCAGGGAAAATCTATGTTCTTCTTCACGAAATTGAGCCAGTGAGTAAAATATTGCTACTGTTGACTGTTCTTCTTCCAGTTTTGATAACTATAAAAAACGACTTTATGAATTGGGATTTTAAAATAGTCTATTTTTGGGTTTGCTTTGGTTTTCTGTTATACTTCAGATAGCTGAATCCCAACAGGATCGCCACAAAGATTAAATTTCAAATATGTTCATAAGTCCCTGGGAGTAATCGAACTGAGTCGGCAAGACTCTAGCCAATAGCCAACAATTTAGATGAAATCTAACAGGAATTTAGCTATATGCTAGTGAATCTTAGAATTCTGTCAGAACGAATGATAACGTTGCCCTTTTCAGATTCTGTATTTATCTATTAGAAAGGCAAGATAAATGGTACGTGTGAAAATTTCGCGCCTCTTCAGTTCCCAGGGAAAGTCGAAGTTATTTAGCCGCCATGCTAACCACGATGGCCCGACTGGCTTCCGATCTACGTTCGTCTCAGGCTGCTCGCACGGGGATGTGAAATTTCGGCGAGACTAGCCTCGTTCGCGGTGAGTTTCCTGATTCCTCAGATCGTATCCGCTACGCTGAGCATTCCGTCTTTCGGGCAAGTCTGCCGGTGGCCACAGAAGTGCGAAGTCTGCAAGAAGCTTTCTTCTGACCGCTCGTGTCCGTCTTGCGAACGGTTCAGTGTTCGTACGGAGATGCTAAACTTCTGCTTCTCTGTTCTGGGGATCTTCTTTGACTGCTTTGATCATAGCCGCTACTCTTCGTTGATAAAAAGTTACAACAATACTGATGTTCAGGGATTCTAATGTTATGAAAAGCTAAAGTCCCTTTAATCATCCATCAAATCAGGGAAAATTCACTTGACAAACTAGACGTGCGTCACACTTACTTACCTAGTCAAATATCTGTAGTAATCACTTATACTTATAACCAGTTACTGTCTCCACAAATTGGGACAATCACCTTTCCAGCTCAAAAACTTAACTATCTGTCAAGAAATGAGATTATTTCTCAATTCTGTATTACCAATTCTTTTCTATAGCACCTTTATCAAGTCATATAATTATCAGGGAAGTGTATATATATATATATATATATATATATATATATATATATATATATATATATATATATATATATATATATATATATATATATATATATGTGTGTGTGTGTGTGTGTGTGTCATAAAGCCATAAACTGCACATGCATCAAATCCCATCGACAATAACAACAACAGATATCAATAGAATAAGAAATGCACAATTCAGGAATGGCCGACGACATACATGAAGTGACTCAATTCACACAACATAAACCACTTATCTGAAAATAATCCCGTTCCTTTCCGCCAAGTCACTGGATATCACAAAGACTGTAGCTAAAAACACTCCACTGCAGGAAAGCACAGGAACTTGACTTGTTTCAATATGATATGTGCTTAACAATGCACAAGATGACAGGAACCGACATACAGCAAACCCCGTAACTCTTGACTTCTGTAGTCTGAAATGTACACGGCAACCCCGTGTATCATAACATCTTGAACTTGTGATGGTGATAACTGGCGCAGGTAACCCGACCATCGCAAGAATCAGTCACAACCCGTACAAATGCTGGTACAAATACTGTCAAAGTCTACTTGAACTTATGTGACCACTGCAGACGTTGTTGTGGTCTATAGGCATGAAACAGAATGTCAACTGACACTGGTGTAAAGTTCAATACTACGAATAAAGCGTGCGTAGTTTCTCAAATGCGCCACACAGGCATGTTACAAACTAGGTCGACTGTCCTCAGGCAGAGACGAAACACTGTTTTGCACTACAGGCAACACATCAAGTGCTTTCAAATTAAATGTCGCGTTTGTCAGAACCCGAAAAACTAGGTCACCGAATAATACGTGCTAGTTTTGGCCTGGCTTTGACGAGACTGTTGCAAATGTCTTACTAGTAACACCACACAGGCAAACACTTGTAAATTAATATCACGCAAATGTCTCTGGTATCAGATCCTACAAGACTAGCACACCACTGATACAGTTAATGGAGTGTGTTGATGTGATAAGTGAGTGTGTATTTGGAACAGTCACTCACAGTAACGTACACCACGAGTCATGGAATGGTGTAACGGCAGGCGACAGTTAATAACAGTTTATTTACATCACCACACGTTAACATTGAATACACACATAGTCAAATTACAAGTCATAGCAATACAATACTCCACTTCTCAGCTACTCCACTTCTCAGCATCATCCAAGATACTCTTAAACATTCATCAGCAGATATATATCAAGGCTATAAGACTGCACACAGCAGTTAACATAAATTATGGCCTAAAGTCCTCACGACTCAACTCTGCGCTATAAGACTGCACACAGAGTTAACATAAATTATGGCCTAAAGTCCTCACGACTCACTTCTGCACTAAAAGACTGCACACAGCAGTTAACATAAATTATGGCCTAAAGTTCTCACGACTCCCTTCTGCGCTATAAGACTGCACACAGCAGTTAACATAAATTATGGCCTAAAGTCCTCACGACTCACTTCTGCGCTATAAGATATAATGAATCCTACTAGCAATTTCTCTATTGTTCATACATTTTACACTAAAACAAAAAATGCTCTATATTATTGTATTGAAGATACTGCACATTAAAGTTCTTCTATTCTGAAACAGCTGTAGTCTGAGAAGTTTCTTGTTACTGTGAATTTTCAATTTTCTAGATATCTGAAATTTTCTTGTTGCCAGTATCACTTTTCTGACGCCACATTTAAGAAAATTGACTTTTTAAAAGAAAATCTGTTTGACTTTTTGGCTTTTTTCTGGCTATTTTTTCCACGAACTAAAATTGCTATAATTATTGACATTTCAACACAAATGGACTCACTTATGTATCTTGGTTTTTTTCCTTCTAATTTTAGTAATAGGACAAATTCAATTTTAACTGGATTTCTAGGTTTAATTCATGAGCTAGAGACCCCAAGAGGAAAAAGATTCAGTTTTATTTAGGGGAAAATTACAAGATATGTACAGTCTTACGAACTGCATCGGTTTAGCATCGGATGGTGCATCAGTCACGGTTGGTTATAACAACTCCATATAATCTAGTTTCAAAGATGTGCCTCATTGCTTAATGCAACTCACAATACAGCTCAATGTATCTGCCATTCACTTGCATTGTGCATTTATAAATATCTCGTTGATTTTGTCATAGTAAGTTAACATGAATCAAACAAAGAATTCATGATAGTGGTAAATACTACATATTTTGAGCCTACTCAAATTGCTCCTCTCTTCTTTGAAAAAAAAAAGTTCATCTACTCGGAAGTTTTTATGAGAGAAAAGATTGTTTTTTAAAAATAAACATAGCCCCCCCCCCCCCCCCCGGGTCCCGTTTCCCCCCCCCCCCCCCCCCCCCCCCCAGTCAAAATAGAGTAAATCAAAACCAAATTTGTGTGAATGTTTTTGTGTGTGACCTCCCCTTTCGAAGAAACAAACAAATAATTTAAAAAAAAAACGAATTAGAACAAACAATCAAAACTTAATTGAAGTCTCTCATAAAACCCTTTTGTTAACATGGTGAAAAGGGGTGAGAAAGCTAAAAATAATGTATAGGGATCAATGATGGTGTAAGGAAAAGGGGTAGTCTGATGAGGTGTCAGAATTTCAGTAGGCGAACGCGCAGTGGCTAGACTCGTCGGCTTCGCGATGGTGTATCAGTGTGTGCGACGGAACGAACGGAATAATTTGTCTTCTCTTTGTTACTTTCACAATTGCCTCCACGGCTGGCGGAGTTGTGGATTAAAGTTGCTACCATAAGTGAAATTGGTTCATTTTCGATACAAGACCGGAGGCTGAGACGCTTTGGAGTCATGACCCAGGTGGGCTCGCCCCCCCTTAGAGTGTAAAGGAGTATATCGGGCCGAAACACTTGTCGGACGGGGGAACCCTTTTGATGATCAGATTGCTTCCTGTTGTATCGATCTGTGGGACCCCAAGATGCAGCAATAGTGAATGCAGTCAGCGACCCATAGCTTGACTGCTTGCATCAGGATCAGCGAACAAGAGCTGATCAAGACCGTACGCCACCTCCACGTGGTGGTCCTGGAAACAGACTGCAGCAGTGCAGTCTGGCTGAGCGAGTACGGATCGAAATGAAAATTATCGCTCTGTAAAGAGTTTCCTATCATGGCTAATGGCAGATAATTGGGGGATTTGGTATAATCTCGGATACTGTTTTACTAAATTGTGCCATTCTCTATGTCTTTCTATTCTCAACACCTGTTCCACAGTTATGGATGAATTGCATGCCTGTAAACTGAACATCCTCTGGAATATAGATATGTATATAGTAGCCAGAAATATCTCCTCTGCGATAAAGTTGAAAGGTGAAAGAATTACAATTATTTGATTACTTCCCTTACGGATAGTGATTAGGAATTATCCACCCGGAAAAGTACACATCCGAAAAGATGGCTGCTGGATTAGATGTAATTACTAGACAACAACATAAAGTTGTTTCATTAATCCGGTAAATATGAAACTTGCAGTTTTTAATTTGATTATTAAAGTTATCTCAGGAATAAGAAATCTATTGGTTTAGGAAACTGACTAGATTCACTTAACTCGAGCTGCTGAAAAGCATGGTATATTTCGACCAGCAGGTTTTGTCCTACTCAGCTAGTGATTTAAGCTACATGTAGGCCTAAAGATATAATCATAAAATCCTGTTGAAGCTTTGAGGAAGTTCGAGCTAGGTTACAAAAAGCTCAAAGATTTTATTTAAAGAAAAACATATTCCATTCAACCCTTGATGGGTTTTAATTAGGATATAATAGTGTAAGGGTAAAGAATCCCGTTCCATGCCCATTGTGGCATATTGGGAATAGGCCTATGGTGTTAGGCCCATATTTTCTTGACCATACGGCACATTAGGGATGATGTGGTCAGCATCACGCCGGCCGTATATAGTGTCGTTGATTCAAGTTAATAGTTCTGATTTCCGTTATCAAAATAAGGCATTTCCCCACTCCACTCAGTCCAAATAGAGCAAATGACCCATAGACAAAACACAGTTTGTGTGAGAGAAAAAGATAAAGTTATTGTTGATCAGAATCGACATTGCACTCCTGGCAAACCCATAGGTATTTAAAGGGGGTCGAGGGGTAAGGATTCCAAATTGTTTCTGTAGTGTGTTGGTTGTATTCATGCCTGATGCTTCTTCTCATATGTCCATACCTGTTAGTCTTACATTTACTGCCAAGTTCCAGCAATCTTTCTTTTTGATTCATTGACTGCAGTGCCATTCTCAGTTAGAGCACTGTTCTCTTGCGACAAAAGTGCCCAGGTTCAATTCATGGTTTTGACATGCTCCAGTCTACCCAGCTGTAAATGGGTACCTGACTGTGCTTGAGTTTAGGAAGGAAAAAGCAGTGAGTAAGGGAACTGGTCACCCTCCTCTTGATGCTGTATCTAGTTTAGTGAAGTCTCTAACACTTTACTCCACTATGACAGTATCTGCTATGGGTCTACTTTTTTACCTACCAGTAAACAGGAAGCTAAACAGAAAAACAAGAAGGCCTATTTTGTAACTTAATTGTTATAGGTGATGGAAAGGATGATCCAAAGTTAACAGTAGGGGAAAAAAACATTTAGCAACAAATGCTGTGGGCTCTATGTACTGTCCTGTTACACCTTGATTAAGTGTGAAGTTTATTGCAATATTAAGTGCAGATTATATTTGCTGATTGAAGGCCACATTGGGCTTATAGAAAAGGCAAAACAAACAAAACTTAAAAATAGCATCATTCTAATTAGTTCTAATCACATTTAGGGGCACAATAAGACACTGACAATCTCCCCATCCCTTGTGGATCCTTGTCTTTGTAGCTTTAGCTTTGTTCTTGCTTTGTAGATCTTGGGTCAATATGCTCATTCTAGTCAAGTTTCAGGGTTTTTACGGGTCATATAATCTTGCAAAAGTATACATTTTTTTATTTTATTTCGCAGCCTAGTAATGACTGAAGCACAGCTTATTGTACATATGCCATTGTTGTCGCAGTCAAATTTTGATTAATTTTATTAGTTTGTTTCTTCAGTTTTGTCCGCAATCCATGGTAGTGTAGGAAGTAAGAATGCTATTAAGTGTTTATTTGAAGAGAATACAATTTCAGTTTTAGTGTTAAGGTAAAGAAATAGTCGTAAATGCTAGCCATAACCATAAATGAGTAATAAGCATGTTTGAACGACTGAGACCCCCTGAAGAAAAGTTTTCCTGCCTGATGAGATATTCTGGTGAACGTCTTGTTTTTTCTGAACAATCAGTTCATTATTAACTGTTGAAAATACATGGCTTGCTAGGCATGCAAGATTTATTGGTTTTTGTTTTTTAAATTTTAATTCTTATTGCCTTATGAAATATAAAAGTATGCTGTGACAGCCATTATGTGTGTTTCCTATTCACTGTTGAAAATATGTGGCTTGCTAGATGTGCAAGATTTATTGGTTTTTTTTTAATTCTTATTGCCTTATGAAATATAAAAGTATGCTGTGATAGCCATTATGTGTGCTTCTTATTCACTGTTGAAAATATGTGGCTTGCTAGACATGCGAGATTTATTGGTTTCTTTAATTCTTACTACCTTATGAAATATAAAAGTATACTGTGACAGCCATTATAAGTGCTTCTTATTCACTGTAACCCTATTTGTCTATAAAAGATGAGCAGGAAATATTCTTGAAAATGTTGACAGCAAGACATCATCATAATTATCCTGGAGCTTGCTAAGGAGCACAGGCCTTCAGCAATCTAATGCCTAGTCTTCCGTTCCTGTGCCATCTGATCAAGGTCTGTCCATGTGTTCCTCATCCCGTTCATGTCTGTCTGGAGTTCTCGTATCCATGCGTTATTTGATCTCCCTCTGTCTCTCTTACCCCGAAGATTCAAACACTACCAACAGGTTTCCGCAATGTGTGTCTTATGCATCTCCAGAATTGTCTCATCTCTGATTGCACCTATCACATGTCAACAGCTCCACCTTTGTGATATCCTTAAGGTCCAACAAGCACCTGTTCAATTACCTTTATTTATTTATTTACTGTTCACAGGACTCAGATTTCCTTCATTATTTATTTAAGAGTTCGCCCATCTGTGACAAACTTACCTGTCTATTCTGTGTTGTTTGTCTTCCACTACACATTACTGGACACAAGTATTTCTACCTTTATTTGGTTTATACTTGCTGATAGGAAAGTTATATTAGTGATTGTATCTTTAAATCCATAAGAAATCCATAATGGCTAATCTGAATACTACACAAAGATCTGGTGGTGAGGCCCCCAGGCCAGACAGATCATATTTAACTGGGGAAGAGATCGTTGGCAGCGTCAGTACAGGTAATCGTGATGACGGCCAAAAGCCTGACTGTGTTACCACGGAAAACCATGTCATCGGTCTTAGAAAAATAATCAAAATAGGAACATGGAACGTCAGAAGCTTATACCAAGGAAAACAGTACATAGTGAAGAACGAGATGGAAAGGCTAAACATCGATATCCTGGGCATCTCAGAGCACAGATGGTCGGGCCAGGGACACTTTTCGATTCCATCAGGAGGAACATTCATATACTCAGGCAAAGAGAGAGGTGGTCAGAGCGGCGTCGGCTTCTACCTGTCTAAAAGGACAGCTGCCTCCCTATTAGGATATAATCCCATAAATGACCGCATTGTCACAATCAGACTGAAAGGAAAAAGAAAGAACATCACAAATATACAAACATATGCGCCAACAGCAGCTGCTGAAGAACAGGAAATTGAAGATTTTTACAATGAACTGCAAAATGCATTAGAGAAAGCAAATAAGCAAGATATTAGGATAATAATGGGAGATTTTAATGCCAAAGTTGGAAACGAAAGATTAGAACATGAAAAAAGAGTGAAAGGAAGTTATGGATTGGGCCAGAGAAATGAGAGAGGAGAACGCTTGACAACATTCTGCCTAGAAAACAACCTAGTCATCACGAATACTCTTTTTATGCAACACCCTAGAAGACTATATACATGGACGTCACCGGACGGAAAAAGCAAGAACCAAATAGATTATATCTTAATACAACAAAGGTAGCGATCTTGTATCTCATCCATCAAGACGTTCCCAGGAGCAGACTGTGACTCCGACCATGAACTTCTTGCTGCAAACTTCAAGATCAAATTGAAAAAAGTCGTTACAAGCGACAAAGTAATACGTTATGACACAAGCGCCATACCAGAAGAGTACAGTGTCGATATTCAGAACAAATTTGACATTCTTATGGCAGTACAGGAGGAAATGACACCAGATGAACTTGCTAATAACATCAGAGATGTATATATTACAAATGCACAGAGGTTAATTCCTAAAAGAAGTATAAAGAGACGAGAATACATCTCAGACGAAACACTGAAGTTGGTGGTAGAGAGAAGAAAAATGAAGTCCAAAAAAGATACAGAAAATCAGGAGTTGTACAAGGAATACACAAAGCAGATTAAAAAACGAGTCAGACAAGACAAACAACAATACATAAACGACACCTGCAGGAAAATAGAGGAAATGCGCGAACAGGGATTGAGTAAGAATATGTTTTCTGAAGTAAGAACATTGAAAAACAGCAACTTTAAATCATCACCCCGAGCAATAAACGACAAGAAAGGCGACACTCTAACAGAACGTAAAGATATTCTGAACAGATGGAAGGAGTACTGTCAAGAAATGTATACGGAAATAAACAAAGCGGCAGATAACAACGTCATGAATGAAGCGGAACGTGAACCAGAACCTACCATAGAGGAAGTCCGGAATGCAATCAAACACTTAAAAAGTGGAAAATCTCCTGGTTGTGATGAAATAACAGCTGAAATGATACAGGCAGGAGGAGAAGGCAGCGCTCGTATATACCATGCATTATGCTGCAAGATCTGGCAAAGCGGAATTTGGCCCAAGGAATGGAAACGATCAATTTACATACCCTTGCCAAAAAAGGGCAACCTGAAACTGTGCACAAACTACAGAACTATAGCTCTTATAAGCCATGCCAGCAAAATACTTTTACAAATCATAATGAAAAGGATGCAACAAAAGCTAGAAACAGAAATAAATGAAGTACAGGCGGGTTTTCGACCAGGTAGAGGCACTAGAGATCATATATTCAACATGAGGATCATCATAGAAAAGTGTAGAGAATTCAACGTTGACCTACATACTTGTTTCATTGATTACACCAAAGCTTTCGATTGTGTACAACATCAGCAGTTATGGGCTATTATGAAAAATATGGGATTTCCAAACCACCTTATACAACTCATCGCACTGCTGTACCAAGAACAACAGGCAGCCGTAAGAATAGAGGGGAAACATCAGAATGGTTTGAAGTACAGAAAGGAGTAAGACAAGGCTGTACCCTTTCCCCTTACCTGTTTAACATTTATGCCGAGAATATCATGAGAAACGTAAGAGATGACCAAGAACACACAGAGTTTGACTCATTTAACATCGGCGGGTACCAGATCCCGGAAATCAGATATGCTGACGACACAGTCCTCCTATCGACCAACCCAAAAGGACTTGAACAATTACTTCTGTCCACCAAAAAAACACAGCGAGGCCCAGAATCTATACCTAAACACCAAGAAGACCAAAGTATTGACAACAGACAAAGTAAAGACCAAACCAGAAATTGAAATTGATAACGAAGAACTGGAAAGTGTCAATGAATTCGAATACTTAGGATCAATCATTAACAGCTCTGGCGACTGTGCAGTAGAAATTAAAAGAAGACTTGCAATTGCTTCACATAAGCTAATACAGATGAAAAACCTATGGCAAGGCACAAGCAAAGAAACAAAGTTACAACTGATCAGAGCATGTATATTCCCAGTAGCAACATACGGCTGCGAGACTTGGACACTCAATAAAACAGTTGCAAAAAAGATTACATCATTCGAAATGAAATGCTACAGAAGGATGTTGAGAATACCCTGGACAGAAAAAAAGACCAACAGAGAAGTACTGCACTCACTAAACGTACAGGAACATTGGCTCCTAAATACCATCGCAATAAGGAAGCTGAAATTTTTCGGTCATATAAAAAGACATAATAGTCTGGAAAAAACAGTGATGGAAGGCATGGTCCCTGGAAAAAGGGGAAGGGGTCGACCTAGACGACGGTGGACCCAGGACATCACAGAGAGTCTGAACTTGTCTTTGGCTGATGCAGGTCGACTTGCCCAGAATCGTGATGCGTTCAGAGCAGCTGTAATGGAGACAACGTTCTGGAAAGAATATGTCACATGATGATGATCTTTAAATTGTCTGAGTCTTCCATGTGTCCTGAATACCATAGTTGTGTCGGTGTCATGAGAATGGCTTCAGCCAATGATGCACTTTTTTTGAGGTGCAAAATTGGCTGAGCGTCCTTTCACGATTTACTTTCACAAGAAGGCAATGGTGCCGTTTGGTTGGTCCCAGGTTCGATTCCTGGTAAGCCTATCACTTATATTTTCTTTCCTGTTGTCTGGTGTTATCTTTTATGTCCAATGAGTACCTGTTAAATTACCTTTATTTATTTATTTACCGATCCCATTATACCACTTCAGTACTTCTGCTCTACACAAGCATCCATTTATGAAAGTGATAGACATGACCTTTATTCCTAACCCCTGTATTAACAGCATGTGCTCAGCTTCCACTTACTTCTGAGCAACCTGCTTGTTAGGCAAGAGTTTACCACACCACATTTAATGTTACTACATTTTGTTTTCTTTACAGTGTTGTTTGAGAATATGGTCATTGTACCAGTGTCTGAGATACAGAAATCTTTTCATCCTTGTGTTTCAAAGGTGATTTAAGTGACCCCTGGCAAAAGAAACAGTGTCACTTAAGAATTTGGACAATGTCAACATCATCAGAATATGCATCACAGGTCAGACCGTAAATAGCAAAAGAACCATCATTGTTTCTCTTTTCTGGTGGTTGGTTACCAAGGGATACCATTTCTTTACTCTTGTTTCAGCTCTTCCTGAGTGTTGTTTATAGTTTGTTCTTTTCCAATCATCTGTAGTCTTGTTCTATCCATCTCAGAGTTTTCAAATTATTCATAGTGTTATCTTTTCCATCTTTGTGTTGTCATAAATTTCTATAATCTTGTCTTGTCCATCTCTTTGTTGTCATAACTCTTTATAGTCACCTTATCCATTTCTGTGTTATCATAACTCTTTATAATCTTATTTGTCTATTTCTGTGTAGTTAAACTCATAGTCTTGTCGTGTCCATCTCTTTGTTGGTCAACTCTTTATAGTCTTGTCTTGTCTTTCTGTCGTGTTGTCAGAATACTTCACAGTTTAGTCCTATCATGTCAGCTGTTTCCAAATTTTGTGTTGGATATGTGTTGTGGTATGATATCCTGCATGTTTTGTGAGTCTTTTAGAAGTTGTCATGTGGTGCTGAACAAGACGTAATGCTAGTTTTTATTTGACAGATAAATCTTAATATATCATGATCTACATAAAATGGTTGAAACCTGATTTTGCCACTTCTTTCCATATTCTATTTTTTTTTCCTTCATAATTTTAAATCTCAGATGTAGATCATGCATATTTTCTGCAGAGAAAACACAAACGCTGTTGGCATACAGTTACAGTGATTTGGTTATCTAAGTAGGTTACGTTGAGTGACATACACTAATAATTAGAAGCAGATAAACCTCACTGATGGAAGAAGGCATTGTAAACTTACACTTTCCCCTTATCTTGAACAGACTGCCATACTAAAGTTAATATCCTAACAGCACATATGAATGCTTGACTCTTTCATAGGTACACTATCTGCAGGATTCTTTAACTGGCCTAGTGACATCACTGTTATGTCAGCCATACAATATCACTGCTCTGTTTGAAAAAGACATTAGGAATTTCATATAAAATGGTAAAAGATCAGTGTATCCCTGCCAACTTCAAGATAAATGGAAATGAAAAGGCAGATAGACCAAAGGAGGTGGGGGAAAATCCAAACTGAAGACTGGACAACATAACAAAAAATGGCATAAGGAACACCCAGAGACTTATGCAGCAGAACCACACTACATATTACCAAGAAGAGATAAGTGATAAGTTTCAGACTAAGAACCGACCATTGCAGTCTCAAATACCATCTGTAGAACAAATTGAAAATCAGACAGACATGTGTCCATGTGGGGAGGACAAACACACATGTGTCCATGTGGGGAGGACAGACACACATTAAAACATGTCCTCTAAAACTATCAGCTCAGTGAATGGAGCAGGTTGGCAGCGTGGCCTTCTACAGCCCACTTGAGGTTTGGTTTTAAGGACTATCTTCATTGCCCACAGATAACTCCATCAGTGCCCCAATCTCCTCCCTTAGATCACACAAGGAGGATCTCAGCACAGTGCACAAACTCCATAGCAACAGCAAGAATCCCAATGTGTGTAAATAGGAATCACACGTTCTGTAAATATTATTGTGGTGGGTGGGTTTCTAATTTTTAAATTTTGCCAAGGCAGCGGCCTGATAGGCCTACTCTTTACGATTTCCAGCTGCCGTGGGATTTTTAATGTGCACAACTTGCACACGGGACCCCCTATCTTTTTCGCCCTTATCCGAGAAGGCTAGACATCCGATCTCACTACCCAGGAGACCGGGGGGGGGGGGGGGGGGGGAGTGACATGATTCGGACCACTGGTTCTGAAAAAAAATGTTCCATGAAATATATTACCTCTAGAATTCGAAGCGAACGCCATACCTCTTAGCCATTCCGGCCCCCAACTTGAGGGAGAAGCTGTATGGTTGATGAGAGAAACCTGAAACGGCCTGCCAACTTTTTAAGAGACATGGTAATGGTTATATGAAAGCAAACGAAGAAGATGCTGTTCCTGAATATCTATTATGAGATATTGGGGGTGTTGAATATTCTTGATGTTTCATGTTTTTCTTGGGTACTGTTTTCTTTTCCTCCATTTTCAGAATCTGTGCATTCTGTCTCCAGTTCTCTTCTCCATGTGTTGTTCAGTCACCCTCTACCTCTCACCCTGGGGATTTCAGAAAACAAGGACAGCATTTTAATGCTAATTAGCAGATATTCCTCAGAGTGTGTCCTATCCATTGCCAGCATCTTCTTCTCATCTCTTGTTCCACTGGCCTTTGTCTGGTTATTGTCCATCAGTTCCACAATGGTAATCTTGTCATACCATTTCAATCCTTCTCTTTTAAGCCGTCACACATGTATGAAAGTCTGTAATTTCTTGGTTGTTGTTTTTGTTGTTCTCCACGTTTCGGAGCCCTAAACTAAGACTGACTTGACATTCGAGTTGAAGATTCTGATTCTCATACACATGCAGACACACACACATGCTATTTCTCCTGCTCTAAACACGGTCACTGTCACTTTATCAGAAACTGCTGAGAAAAAAAAGTGTGAAAATTTGTTATTCAGAGTCCAGAAATGATGTCAGCTTCTTCTCCGTCCCCGCCACCTCGTTCCAGTGGTGATGGCAGACAACTTCCCAGCATTCCCAACTCAATGCCTTACTCCACTGCGTCACACAGTCTGGGCAGAAGCAACACTCAAGCAGTGAACAACCGAGGGAGCAATGGTTATGGACCTTTTTTCCTAGAGTACTCAATTATGGCAGAATAGTACGTAAGCTTTTGTTTGTTTTGTCTGCTTTTTTAAATTTTATATAAAATGTGGATTTTGTATTTCTTTAATACTTTCTGGTCATTCAGCTTGTATTTAATTATACATTTAATTGGCTGTAAAAATGTGCTATTATCAAGTTACAAAAGAATGAAACATTAAAATAGTTATGTTAACCCTTTACCATCCTGTTCAGTTTACTATATCTTTATCTTAGCGTCCAAGGCAAGGGAAGCAACGCCATTTTCTAACACAGTGACCATCTAAACAAATTCATTAAAAAAAAACTAACTGAGCTAAAATTATGTTTATTAGTTTTAAATACACAGAATTGAATCATGTACCATCTGAAGTATTCTTAATAATTGTATATATTAGTATTATGCAATGATAATTTCATTAATGTGGTGAAAAAAATATTGTTTTAAAAATTTTGAACGTTTGTTGTGCTAATTAATTACCACAAAATTATAAACTTTCATTTTTATTAACGAAAAATAACTACTCATGACGGGATGATCAGACTAGTTCGTTGCAATGAATTCTGGACACTGGGCAGTCATACACAGTCTCTGCAGTATGCCCAGAAGATGTGTTTGGTTTGTTCTTTGAGAAAACAAAACATCGTTTTTTTTCGCATATGCATTTGCGTAAGTTGTTGATTACTGCTACTTTTTCATTGTTTGTATTGAGCCCATTTTATAACATTCTTTGCTCATAAACAGACTAAAGTAATCATAAAAGGCAGCATCTAGATCTAGAGTGTGCTTAGATCCAGGGTTTCCTACAAAGTCACAAATTTCAACTGAAGTGTGCTTTGTTGACAAGTCTATTTCGTTTGATCTATCATTAGTATCAATACTACTTTCACTAGATTCATTTTGTCAGTGCCGCTGTCACGGGTCTAAATCAGGTTGGTATTCAATATCCACTTCTGATTCAGCAGCACCCTCATCGTTTTGATAAAAAAGAATGTCATCTCTTGGCTTCCGAAGCAAAGATTCTGCCGCTTGCAAAGCCATAGTTTTTAAAAAATCGAACAAAAATTGAAATATCAGTTGTATTCAGTGATAATGTCAGAAGACGGAAGTTTAATTTGTTACCAGAAATCTCCATATAACTCAGGTCTCTTTAAGAACAAGATCTCGTTGCACTATGGCAACGAATGACAACACACTTGTCACAGGCACAATTGGCCGTTTTGTATGGGACCTTAGACTTTGTGCCCCCGGGCGATTTTGGGCGTTTTAAATGGTAAAGGGTTAAATGATGAAGTATAATTCCTTCGTGATGCACGTTACACTTTTTGAAAGTATTTTAAATGAACCTGTTAATGAGTGGAAGAACACACTTTGTGATTAAGTGTTGCATATATGACATGAAGGAAAATTAATGGAGAACCTATAGTAGTATCTGGGGATCTTGTCATCCCACCTAAGGGATTTCATGCAAGGCGACAATATGATGTTGTGTATGGGGCTGATTTATATGCATGTACTGTCCAATAGTATTCCTCAAGACATGCTGCCCCAAAACATTCACTTGCTCAAGGAAAAATTCCGGCTCACAGCACGAGCCCCAGAGCTGATATAATCACTGATGACAGCAAAATACTGGATTTTCCTGTTCTTCTTCCTTGTTCGTCCTAAAAAGGACGTTGGTTGCGTTGTGTCCATTTACAGCGAAGCTGCGATATTTGCACCTTTCGGCTGACACATCCGACTTCAGCGCTGCATTTTTTCGGACCGGGTTTGCCTTCCCTCTTCGATCCCTACTCTCTCAGCCAGACTGCAGTGATGCAGCCTGTTTCCAGGACCACCACTTGGAGGTGGAGTAGGGTCTTGGTCAGCTCTGGTTCGCTGACGCAAGCAGTCAAGCTATGGGTCGCTGACTGCATTCATCACTTTTGCTGCTTCTTCGGTCACGATTTTCCTGTTCAAAACAGACCATCACAGCCGTAACATAGTGTTCATAGCGAACACTTTTCCAATAAACAAAACAAGCCCCTCGAAGCAAAACAGCAGCTTGCATTAATTTCCACAAGCAAGAAATGTGCGAAAGGTCAAAATTTCAGCTCATTGTCTTGTTTGCCCACATGTTTCATGAGACATTGCAAATTCAACATCTAGGTTTTCAAAAAGCTAGAGTATATATATATATATATATTTGGTCTCTTCTTTGATCCATAGCCACCAACCGTCAAAGCAGTCAGTGGCCATCACGCCTGGTGGCGTCTTGTAGGGCAGCAACAAATTGATTCCACTTTGCTCTGTTGGCGGCCATCCTTCGAACAGCACCTCAACTCTGGTTCATTCTTTGCTTCCACATTTCTCCGCCAAGTTGTTTTTGGTTGGCCTCTCGTTCATTTTCCCTCGGGGGTCCATAGCAAAGCTGTTCTTGTGATGGTATCAGGGTCCCTTCTGAGGACGTGGCCAACCCAACTCCAGCGTCTGCCAGCTATGATGGTGTGCATGTCCTCCTGGTTACTCCGGATAAGTAGTTCTTGGTTGCTGATGGTATTCTGCCAAAAGATTCAGAGAATTTTCCTTAGGCAGATTTTGTGGAAGGAGGACAGTTTCGACATTTCTTTCTCTGTTAACTCTCCAGCATTCCGCACCATAGAGAAGCACAGAAAGTACACAGCTCTCGTACAGTCTTAATTTGGTGTTTGTGCTGTACTGGGAAGACTTCCAAATGTTGTTGAGACTAGCAAGGCTGTTCTCGCTTTATTCATTCTGTTGTTAATGTCCTTGCTTGTTCCGCCGTCAGGTGTTACTATGCATCCTAGGTAAGTAAATGTGTCTGTCTGTTCTAACTTCTGGTTCCTTTTTGTTATTGGCTCAGGATTGCCCACATTTAGTGTCATGACCTCTGTCTTCTTCAGATTGATGTTCAGACCAACCTGCTGGCCATACTTATTCAGTCTATCGGTTTTTCTTGGATGTGTTATTGTGAATGCGCGAGTAGTGCAATGTCATCTGCATATTCCAGGTCTTCCAGTGTAGAAAACGTTGTCCATCTAATTTGTCTTGGACTGCCCTCTGTTGTCTGGCACATCACCCAATCTATGGCTGTCAAAATAATGTTGTTGATAAGGGACATCCCTGTCGTACTCCTGTTTTCTCTTCGAAAGTTAGATTACTCAATCCAACACTACATGTAAAGTCAGAATAGAGGCTTTTTATAATGGAAACAATGCAGCTGGGAATTCCATAAGCCCTCAGTATTTTCCATAGGCTGTCCCTGTGTATGCTGTCGAAAGCCTTTTCAAAATCAGTTTATGGTCAACTGCTTTTGAAATTCTCTGGATGATTATCCTGCCTAGTATTACTGGGAACTGAGAGGAGAGTAATTCCTCTCCAGTTGTTGCAGTCTGCAAGGTCGCCCTTCTTGGGCAGTTTGACAATTATTCCTTTACTCCACTCTGTTGGTCTTGTCTCAGTTTCCCAGACTTGTGCAAATAGTGGTTCTAATAGTTCTGCTGCTAGTTCAGGGTCTGCCATGAATAACTCAGCATTTAGATTGTCGTGACCAGGCGCTTTTCCATTTTTTAACCCTTTGATAGCTGTGATGATTTCTTCTTTTCGTGGAATGTCTGTATTTACGTCTCTCACTTTCAGCCTCAGGAATATTCAGCTGAGTCTCTGGTGGTTCCTTATTCAGTGTTTCTCTGAAGTGCTCTGCCCATCTTATTTCCTGCCCCTGTGCTGTGGTGATGAGATTTCCTTGCTTGTCTCTTACTAACGTTATGTTGTTTGCACCTTGTTTTCCGCAGATAGTTTTAGTTATTTTATAAACTGTACTTTGTTCATTTCTCAGTGCTGCCTCTTCTGCCTGTCTTGCAAGGTCATCCAGAAATGTCCTTTTGTTAGCACGGGTTTGACATTTTACTTCCTTGTCCAGCTGACTGTACTGTTCACTATATATTGCCTTTAACCTGGGAGACTTAGCTTCTATTTTCTTTCTTTTCATTTCCTTTCTCTTCGCTATGGTGTTTAGCATTTCTGGTGTTATCCAGTCTTGGCTCTTTCTTTCCTGGAATCCCAAGCATGACTCACTGCTTTCCTTGTATATTGTTGAGATGGTGTTAAATTTCTGGTCAACATCATCTGTCTCTGTTCTTTCCTGGCTTTTGGCAATCTGATATCGTCTCTTTACGCCGACCATGAAAGCTTTTCTGGTGAGGGGGTCCTTAAGTTTTGTAATGTTATATCTTTTCTGTTTGGCTGCAACTGGTCCAGCAGCTCTGAGTTTCACCTTCAGTCTTACTACTACTAGGTGATGATCACTTCCCACATCTGCGCCTCTTCTTACTTTCACGTCTTGTAATGCATGTCTCCATCTGCCATTGATCATTATGTGATCTATCTGGTTTCTGTCTCGTCCGTTTGGTGATTCTCGTGTTAACTTGTGCACTTCTTTGTGTGGAAAAAGTGTTTCTCTAATGACCAGGTTGTTAATACTGCAGAAGCTTATTAATTTGTCCCCATTCTCATTTACTGTTCCACTGCCGCATTTCCCCATTACTCTTTGTTATACGTATTGTGTGTTCCAACTTTCGCATTGAGGTCTCCCATTACTATAATAAGATCGTACCTGGGTGCAGTTTCCATTTCCTTTTGTACCTGTTGATAGAACTCATCCTTGATCACTTTGCTGTCGTTTGTTGGTGCATAGCATTGTATAATTGTGATTTTGGTGAATCTCCCTCTCAGTTTTGTACTTATCAGTCTGTTGTTGATGGGTTTCCATTCCAGTAAAGACCTTTCCATTCCTTTCTTCAGGATAATGGCTACACCTTCATTGTGCTGACCATCCTCTCTACCAGAATAAAGTACTGATTCCCCTGTAGCTGTTTTTATTCTCCCCATCCCGGTCCATCTGTTCTCACTTATTCTCAGGATATGTAATTTGTAGTTCCTCATCTCTGCTGTGATTTGTCTCAGCTTTCCTGCCTCATTCATAGTTCTGACGTTCCAAAATCCAATTCTGGTTTCATGTTTTGCAGTCAGGGCATCCATTTTCATGCCAATGGCTTCCTTTCGGCTTTCACCACTGGCAGTCATACGAGCCTGAGACTCCGAATGTCCGTCCCGCATCAAAGTTTTTCCATTTGTTGCTTCCGTAACATGTGATTTCTGTTTTGTGTTGTCTTTTTTCAGCTGCATTGGTCTGCGCACAATAGTTTTGTTGCTTGTTTGTGGATTTTTTATATTTACTTACGACTTTGTTCATAATCAGTCTGAAATTCAGAATGAGTTATGAAAAGACTGATACTCTCCCATGAAATTTGTTTACATTTAGGTAACCTATTTTATATATCTTAGGCGTTGTAGATATAGGCAGTGTCTGTCTCTGTATATAAAATACAGCAGATAGTGTTCCTTTATGAATAATTATGCCTATATTGGTTCTATAAACCTCAGTGGCTGTCATTTCATTATTGATTTTTGCAGTAACCAGTTGCACCAGCAAAAGATACCAGGAGTCTATGTCATGCCATGTGCTAAAACTCCTCTAGGTAGGTCTCAGAATTCACTCAGTACTTCCTGTTATTCAAGCATTGATCAGTGGTGGAACTTGTTGATGTGCATTTTTTAGCACATATTTTCAAAACTTCTAAATGATCTGCCCCACTACCCTGGCAGACCTCTTAGGTTGACTTCAGACTAAGCTAAAAAATTATTTGAAGAAAATCTGGGTGAAGAAACCCAGAAGAGACTAGTGATAATGAATGTGATGATAAAGATGAATCATATTATCAGCAGTAGGGTGAAATGAGCAGTGCAGATTATAATGACAGTCCTGGTGCCAAAAAATGAAGTTGTGGAGTGTCGCAAAATTGGTTTCAAGTCATTGCAAATGAGTTCAGTTAGATTTATAAACCCATCTACGATCGAGTGACCGCTTTCAAAATGGCGGCGTATCAGCG
The DNA here is from genome assembly GCA_024509875.1 of Oreohelix idahoensis. Classification (NCBI taxonomy): domain Eukaryota; kingdom Metazoa; phylum Mollusca; class Gastropoda; order Stylommatophora; family Oreohelicidae; genus Oreohelix; species Oreohelix idahoensis. Next base: position 739,766 of record JAMPIV010018466.1, read on the forward strand.
AAATGTGTATCGGACAGAGGAAATCGCCAACGATAAAATAAAACGAAGGGAATCCGTATGAAAAGGATTTTACATTTCAGTACAGGGAAGGATGGTGTATAACTGCATATAAGATGGAACGGTAGGAAGTTCTCATTTACGGAGATATATGCGTATTTCGGCTGCCCACAGTTACGCTAAAAGCATGTAAACTCACTTCTGTTCTAAATATTAAAATCAACAAATAACAGTTTGGGAATTTACATGGATAGGAAGATAGAGTTTTATCAGCTGAATAAAACTAGATAAGATGGAACAATATGGATATTATATATGCTGAGAATGAGAAAGGCAAAATTTCAGTCGACGCACAGATCGGCTGAAATCACGGTTCGGGAAGGATTTTTTCAGGTTAGGTTTAAGCTGTGACGTCGGTACTCTCCGATACGTCCGCGCTATACGTATTTAAAGCGGATCGGTAAACTGAGAGAGATACACAACGCAAGAGGTTGAGACAAGACTGAGGGCAGATAACGCCACGACTCTAAATCCATCTGAAGTGTGAGCGGATCGCCAGAAAATTTCAGTCTAAGTGTCTGGAGTCTGAGGGTAAGCGAATTTACGATAGCTATCCTGTATAATAATTTCTTTTATTTTGTATTACAGGTTCATTTAGAATTCACAAAATATGCCTGTATAATATTCATTGATATAACGTATTATTATTTTAATATGATTTATTCATGTGCTTAGTGGAAGATGGTTGCTTGTACAAAAAACGTATCAAAACTAGCCCCACAGCCAAATAGAAAATATTTATTATATTTAATGCTGTATCTCGTCGATATTAAATGCATTATCGCTTACGAAGATAAGGGCAGTCCCATGACCAGAGATTGTCATAGGGAAATGAAGTGTTAGAAACTTCATCATGGAAGATCCCAGTTACGAGGCTAAGGTGACTAGTCCCCTTCCTCGCTGCCTTTGCCTTCCCTAGTTCGAGCGCACAACTTTGTACCCATTTACAGCTGGTAAACTGGAGTGTTCTACAGCCAGTTTCAGTAGAAAGCAACCTGATCACGTGGTCACTCACTCTATTTATTTTATGTATTAATTTTGGGTAGTTGCTAAGATAGCATCAGATTTGAATTTGTACTTGATATGATTTGGAAGGATCAAGTTATAGAATATGAAGGGATGTATAGGAGCGGATTAAACCAGATGATGTTTATTACTGATATGTTAATATTAATTCTGTATCATTGAAATGATGTTACTTGCTATGACTGTATAACTCTGACACCTGATGACTGACTTGTCTGACTTATGTGCTAGTCAGTTACACTTAATTGAAATGTTATTAATGCTATATCACTGAAATGATGTCCTTGCTTACTATGATTGTATAACGGTGACATCTGATGACTGACTGGTCTGACATCTGTGCTAGTCAGCTACAAGTCTAGCCAGATACTAGCCAAGGCTGATATGTTGCAGGTTCCATGAAATAACTCAAACCAGACTGTCCAGTATCAGAAGCCGGTGCAGTTCCTCCGAGGCAATCCCACAAAAGTGCAGGACCCCAAAGAGTGAACTTCAACTGATCATTGGCATCCCTACTGTTGGGCCTACCAAGTCTGATATCAGCAAAGGACAGTTTCAGCAGTATCAAGTTGGAAAGATAAGTGTCCTGTTTGACACTGACCACCTATACATGTGAAACAGCCAATAGTTGAAAACAATAAGTAACCATACATAAACTCAGTCAACTGATGACAGTTATCCTTAAATTCAAAGGACTAATAACAGTGATTTCAGTAACTTTATTATTTAAGATCTTGAAGTCTAAACAGAAAATAATAGTAATTGTGTGAATATTTTTATATATATATGTGTATACTCTTTTCCAACTAGTAGAAATAGAATATTAGTGTAATTATTAAACTATTTTAACTGTACCTGAGGATTTATTCACTTTTTCCATTTTGTGGGTTCAGTGAATGTACATTTTACTTATCCCCTAGCATATAAGTAATCATAAGATAGTCACAGGGAGGAGACACCTTAAATCCTGGTACTACTTCTTACCAACTGGGCCAGGGTTTTCACAGTCTGACTATTGTTATGATAACAATACACCAGTGCTTATTTCTAAGACTGGGGTATTACTTGTAAGGTCAGAACTCTTTACTGGCATACTCTTACATAATAAATAAATTTAAATAACCTCCCGCTAAAAAATTATTTGAAGAAAATCTGGGTGAAGAAACCCAGAAGAGACTAGTGATAATGAATGTGATGATAAAGATGAATCATATTATCAGCAGTAGGGTGAAATGAGCAGTGCAGATTATAATGACAGTCCTGGTGCCAAAAAATGAAGTTGTGGAGACAGGACAGCATAATCAGATTGCAACTCATACAGGAACTGTGTGGGAGCCAAAATAAAAAGAAAATGATGAGGGATGATCATAAACAGAACAATAAGTAGGATCTGCCTAGACATTAACAAATGTATTAAATAATATTTTCTTTTATGTCTCATTGGTATGTTTTGAAATTCCCTAGTTTTTCATGCCAGTGACCTGTTTTTGTGTTTTGTGAAAATAATTATTTCCAGAAGATCACAATAGTATCTTTCTACTTTTACCTTCTTTTTTTCTTGTGTGACAACAAAGGTTTTTATGTATATGAATATTTAAAAAATGTATTCGAAATATAACACAAATTTATTTGCTGAGGACTACTATTAACACACTTTTTTTCTTCAACAAAAATCACTTTTTGTTTAGGATTCTTCTTCTTTGATCCTAAGCCGCTAACTGTCAAAGCAGTCAGTGGCCATGAACAGCCTGGTGGCGTCTTGTAGTGCTGCAACTAACTGCTTCCACTTTGCTCAGTCCGCGGCAGTCCTACGTGCGGTGCCACAGCTCTGGTTCATTCTTTGCATCTCGGCCTCCACAGTTCTCCGCCAAGTTGTTTTTGGTTGAACTCTCTTTCGCTTTTGTTTAGGATTGGAGAGTGAATAATGAACTTTGTCAACTGTATGTTTTGTATGTGTTTGTTTTTTTTTTTTTAAAGTCTAGGTCAGATTTGAAGGTAAACAACCCACTTTTTTGTCCTGTGTAACTCTCTTCTCTGTAGAGACAAAGAAAGAACGGGACTACTGTACCCTCAGGCATGTCGTACAAGATAAAGGATCCCGTTACACGCCCATTGAGGCATATTGGGAATACGGTGTTAGGCCTTTATTTTCTTGATCATCTGCACACTAGGGGTGATGTGGTCAACATCACGCCGGCTGCCTTAACCTTCCCAGAGTTGCTCTGGTACCCAATTCATGATGCTGGGTCGACCCAGGAGCCGTTTGCGGTCTAAAAAATCCCACCTCAACTGGGCATCGAACCATGGACCACTGAGCTAGGAAGCCAGTACACTAACCACTGCGCTACCGCAGCTCCCCATGTCGTACAAGGTAACTAAAATAAGGTTGTACATGGGACTGGCAACCTCATCGTGTGAAACAAATTGCTGCAGAAACCACTGCTGGAAGAGCATGTGAGACCTTGACCTTGGTGCAGGTTTCCTACTAGGGGATCAGCTGCACTGGTGGCTCCGTGTTCCATAAATAGAGCAAATGATGATGATGAATCACTAACATTTTGTATGTACAGGTATACCTCGCTTTATTGCTCTTTGCAGATATTGCGCTTGTTTTCAAATTATGTATGTTTGTTTATTAGAACATGCCTTCTTCTTCCGACAGATTTTGGCTCAGATGATGAAGATTAGTATTCTTTTAGCAATAAAGTATTTTTAATTTTACAGTACATTTTTTTTTTTTTAGAGCTAGCACTATTGCGCACTTAATAGACATAGTGTAAACATGATTTTAGGCTTTTATATGCACTGTGACGCCAAAAAAATGGGTATGACCCGCTTTATTGCGAAATTCGCGTTATTGCGGTGGTCTGGAACCGAACCCGCAATATCTCCGAGGTATACCTGTATTGGCCACTTAACCAGACGCTGTGTTTTCAACATTTGAATAGGATAATATGGCATAAATGTGTAGAGAAGTGTTGCAGCAGTTATCTCAGCTCTTGTCTATTGCCAACATTATATTGTAAAAACAAAGGTAAAGGTAGTCCCATTAAACAAAAATATGCCAAAGGGGAGTGAAGTGTTAGAGACTTCACCATTCTAGGTCCAGCTTAGAGAGGTGGGATGACCAGTTCCCTTCCTCTCTACCTTTTCCATCCCTGACTCAAAGAGCAGAGTCAGGTACCCATTTACAGCTGGGTAGACTGAAGTGTGTCGGTACCGTGATTCAAACTCGGCATCTTTGCCCTGAGACACCAGCACTCTAACCACTCTGTCAATCGGATGCTGTATACATTATATTGTATAATAATCAAAATGTGTCCGATGTATCTTATATTGTGTAATAAGCAGTGTATTAAAATATATGTGGCATGTTTTTGAATATAAGATGTGGAATCATATATATGTCTTGGCAGCTACTTAGACAAAGTTGGAGGGGCAGATAATGATATTTTATTTTTTAAAGTATTCAAAAGGCAAGAGTAGTGTTTGTTGCATCAACAAATATGTTGGCGATCAAAAGAAATCAGGTCTGACACAAAAGTAAGAATCTTCAACTATAAAGGCAAGTCAAATCCTATTGTCTGGCTGTGAAATGTTTCAGACTTTCATAAATGGGTGTTTGCACAGAATAGAAGGATTGAAGTGTGATGACAAGATCGGAATGAAAGAACCAAATACCAGTGGAACAAGGTGTGAGGAGATAAGATGCTAGCAATGGATTAAACACACATTGAGAAAACCAATTGATTTTGCAAGGCAGTCCCTTTTTTTAGAATCCCCGGGCTAAGAGAAATAGAGGGATGCTTAAAAAAAGAAAAAAACACACGATGAAGAGAATAAAAACATGGAAAGATCTTGAACAGGTGACGCAGGATGGCTTGAATTGTATTTATTGAAGGCCTATGTTTCATTGGGAGCTGAAAGGCAGCGATGATATGAAAACAGTGATCGCATATTTCTCACAATTAATCACATATTTCTTTTTTCAGAAACTTATATTTGAATACCCCGTCTTTCATCCATTGGTTGACCCAGTGAGTGGCGAGCTTGATGTTAAACGAGCCTTCCCTCGCTGGAGGTAAAGTTTTCTTTCCACTGCTTATATTCATCTTTGGGCAATAATATGCTGATGTGGTTCACATCACTCCTACCAGAGTTGTTATGTTATGAAATAACTGGTCATTTGTAAGCTGCTGTATTTACAGCGTTTTTTTTCTCATGCATTGTTGATATTAAGCATGTGGAAAAATTCAAAAATACTATTGGTTTAGTCACTGAGCCTGAGTGAGGATAGGTTGTTTTTTTTTTCCCCGCACGTTTAAACAAAAAATAATTATGTGTGTCTGTCTTCACATAAAACTGTCTTTGATATTGTGTCAGTGATGGGATTTATGGGGAGGAAAAAGGTAATTTGTCTAACTGGACAAAAGACAATAAAATAACCTATGTTATGACCGCAAAACCTTTTTCAAGGACAGGCGAACAAAAACAGAAACGGCAATAAATCGAGAACTGATAAAATAACATGGAAACAAAAAATAAGATTGCAACTGGGGAAGGAAAGTGCTTCCACAATGCTGGAATCATAGTGGCTGCTTTTTAAAAAAAAAAAAGAATTGTGTCCCGTTTTGGTGTAGAGCGAACCTAGTCGGTTATATTAGGGCACATGTCCAGATATAAAAGACCTTTAGGCCTGAAGAATATGATTGCTGCTATAATGGCTGCTACATCCATGTATAAAAGTAAAGACTAAGAGTGGGAAATAAAATTTGTTGTAAACTAAGTGAGGAAACAAAAATCTCCAGAAAATCATACCATTTTCTGATATTAGATCTGAGATTTTTTATCCTAATCAACTTTGTTATATTTTCTTGCTGTCAGTGGAGTTTTTATATATATATATTTTTCTATTTAAGCAATGGAGATACTAAAGTAAACTTCCTTTTGATTACAGGTTCAGATCCGTGTGAATAATTTATAGTTTAGATTAAATATCTAGTGAGTATCAGATGGCAGAGTGGTTAGAGTACTTGCTTCTTGAGCCAAAGTTAGCGGGTTCAGAACCTGATAGCATTACGTTTCGGTCTGCCCCCAGCTGTAAATGGATAACTGGCTGCTTTTGAGTTTGGAAAGGCAAAGGCAGCGAGGAAGGGAGCTGGTCACCCCCTACTTCATAAAGCTGGACCTCGCCTGGTGAAGTCTCTAGCACTTGCTTCCCTATGGCTGCATCTGTTTGACCTTTTACCCTGATAGCATTACGTTCTGCTCACAGTTGTGTGTGTGTGTGTGGTGATATTTGAGAAACGGTCATTTATACGTGAAAAGTAAAGCCAGTTGTTATTATGTACATTTTATGCATCGTCAATCTTCAGCTCACCGCAGAGCATAGACCTTCAGCAGACTTATGCCAAATCTTCCTGTACTGTGCCATTAGATCAGGGGTTCCCAACCTGGGGTGCGAGATGGCATTTTAGGGGGGTGCGACAAAGAAGTCTAAGGTCAAGAGTCTCATTCTTAACCAAACTGAGCTATCAACGTGATATTACTTTTGCAGGGGGTGCGAACATTAATCAAACATTTCCTAGGGGTGCGGGGCATAGAAAAGGTTGGGAATCCCTGCATTTAGATGGTCTTTCTGTGTCTTCTTCATGCCCTATTTTTATGCATGCTGAGTTTATTATTTAAAGAGTTGGCTTTGTTAACTCTTGTTTTGTTGATTTCTCTGATGTCCGTGTTATTTCATTATTTGTTTTCAGTATTTCTTGAATCTGATGTAGGGACCCCAAGATGCAGCAATAGTGAATGCAGTCAGCAACCCATAGCTGTACTGCTTGCATCAGGACCAGCGAACCAGAGCTGGTCAAGACCGCACTCCACCTCCACGTGGTGGTCCTGGAAACAGTCTGCAGCAGTGCAGTCTGGCTGAGCGAGTACGGATCGCAATGGGAAGGCAAACCCGGTCCCTAAAAAATGCTGTGCTGAAGTCGGATGTGTCGACCGAAAGGTGCAGATATCACAGCTTAGGCGTAAACAGACATAACGCAACCACCGTCCTTTTCAGGGCGAACGAAGAAGAAGAAGAATCTGATGTAGTTTGGATGGTATAAGCAGAATTCTTAAAATTAGAGTGCGTGTGAAAAAATAGGTGGTGAAATGAAACTACGTTAGGTCAAAACATAAATTTAAAAAGTGTTAGATTAAAAAGAAAAGGTAACCCTATAGGCAAACATAGGAACGTCATGTATTTGATGTGTGATACTCGTTACCGCCAATGCCAGAGATTAAGTCTCAAGAATTCAGGAACCATATTTCATGGAGAAAAAAAAACATGCATACAGACAACATATACCTTCCTTTTCCACAAATACACACACATCCCTTCATTTTACACACAAATATATAGATACCTTCTTTGTCCAGCCTATGTAAAGTACTGAGTAATTGGTACATTATTTTTCCATTGATGTCTGTGCTTATTGTGTGGCAGTGTTGGTCAGATGATATTAATTACTAATAAAACAGCTAGTGTACACTTTTTTTTTTTTTTTTTTTTAAGCACTGCTTAGTTATTCACCAAGTCATGCTGCCTTTATTTCACCTTGCTTGTTGCCTCTCTTTCCCTGGGGATTCCAGAACAAGGACTGCCTTGTGATGCTATCAACAGGTTTCCTCAATGTGTGTCCTATCCATTGATAACCTCAGACCTAAGGGTCTTCTATGTTTGGACGTGATCCCTAATATAACCGACTAGGTTGAATGCCAAAACGCGGCAAAACTTTTTTTTTTTTTTTTTTTTAAAGTCGCCAGCATCTTCTTCTCAACTCTTGTTTCCACTGGCACTTGTCTGGTTCTTGTCATCAGTCCCACATTTGGGACCTTGTCATACCATTTCAGTCCTTCTATTCCACGCAAGCACCCACTTATAACATCGATGCTTGATTCAGATTAAATATTTTCCTTTTTGCTCCCTATGAAACACGGAACCACAACTGCAGATGGCCACTTACAACTTTGACAGTTGGCGACTAAGGATCAAAAAAGAAGAATCCTAAACAAAAGGTGGTTTTTGTTGAAGAAAAAAAGTGTGTTAATAGTAGTCCTCAGCATATAAATTTGTGTTAAATTGCAAATACATTTTTTTTTAAATATTCATGTTCATAAAAACCTTTGTTGTCACATAAAAAGAAGGTAAACGTAGAAGAATACTAGTGTGATCTTCTGGAAATAATTATTTTCACAAAGCACAAAAACAAGGTCACTGGCATGAAAAACTAGGGAATTTCAAAACATACTGGTGAGACAGAAAAGAAAATATTATTTGAAACATTCGTTAATGTCTAGGCAGATCCCACTTATTGTTCTGTTTATGATCATCCCGCATCATTTTTTTTGCTCCCTATGAAGTATGGAGCCACCACTGCAGGTGCCCCCCTATCCAGGAAGCCTGCACAAAGCTGCTCCTGCTGCAGCAGTTTCTGGAACAATTTGTATTACATGGATAGGTTCCCCCCCCCCCCCCCCCCCCCCAATGCGCAACCTCATATTAGATAAGCCTGAGTGAGCAGTGGTGCCATTCTTTCTTTGTCTTATAAGTGGTGCATGGTTAGAGATAATTATTGGTGAATTTCAGTTAGTTCTTTCAGCTTCCTTGGATGAGAATGCTAGTGTGCCCTCACTTCCAATTCTTCTACTCTGCCTGTTTTCTCCCCGATTTTCTTATGGTGTTCTCTACATCTTTTATTTGTCATATTCATACAAATGGGATGTAGAGCATCCAGGTCACACACAGAATGATGCTTACTACCAGCTCAACAGAAGAGAACAAGTGGTAATCTTCAGATTTCGCACTGGCCACAACAGATTGAGATACCATCTATTCAACAAGCTAAAGAGAGGAACTACCGATCAGTGTAACTGTGGCACTGATAAAATGACTGCTGAACATCTACTTCAAAGTTGCTCCTTGCAGAGAAAGCGCATATGGCCGACGCAAGCACCTTTCGTGGATAAGCTTTACAGGGATTCAAATAGCCTCAAACTGACTACTGCTTTCTTTGAGAACATGCAAGTGGACACCTGAGAGTGTACTAAGAAGATATTGTCTTTTCTCCATTATTTCCTTGACCTTACCCTAGAATGGTATGTTATAAGTTACACTTTTCAGTCTTGAAAACTTATCTTACAGAACTGACCATGTTACTGAGCTCCTCTCCATTCACCTTTCCAGCATCTTTTGTTTCTTCTTCAAGCAACATGCCTGGTGATGTAGACGATCATGTCTCTCAACAACTTCCTGTCTTCAGTCACTTCTGTCATTGGCCTCTTTCCATGGCCATGATGTCAATCTGACCAGTATCTTCTCTCTTTGTCATCCACTATATCTTTTTTTTTCCTTCAGTCTTTCCTGTTATCACGATATACAAGTATTCCAGCTGTCTTCTTCTCATAACATGTCCAAAGAAAGTGGGCTGCTTTTCGTTTTTTTTTCCTAGCTTCACTGCGTCTTTTTCTTCTTTTTGCTGATGAAAAATTGTAACTGATTCGTTAATTAGTAATGCCATATGCATGGCTGTTACCAGTAATTTTAATGGAAGGGGACGTGATCTGGAAAATATTAGGTGAGCAGATTAGATTATGGGTTGTCATTGCTTGAAGACGTGATTGTCTTTAATGTTATGTTAAATTGTAATAGTAGAAGTAAGGTTACAAAGCGTGTGAACGCTAGTCAGTTCAATTGTGGAGGTTTGTTCACTCCGAACTGTTTTGAGATACGGGTGTTTAGCTATTTGTGGCTAGCCCGTGCAAGTAGTGAGACTGAACGGTGTTTTTTAACAGCCGGGTCTCGTAGCTGTTTTAGGGGGAGGATGTGTATTCCCGTGGGCAGTGAGTTTTGGGCATCGATCTGGAGAGGTCGCCCGATAGTATGTGTTCTTGATGGTAAGCCTGTACAGTGCTGAATATAAGAGGCCATGATTTGTGTAAGGCCATTATTTCCTGATAGAGGATAATTGTGTTATGTGAAGACATGTTGATAAGTGATATTATTGCAAACTGCTGGGTGAGCAGTATTGTGAATATTTTGATAAGGATCCATTAACTTACACATGTCATATAATAGCGCTAAAAATGAGTAAAGGCGAGATTATTGCAGACTGCCGGGGATGGAGTCGTGTGAGAAATTGCTGGTAGGACTCATTAGATTATGATAGCGTTTATGCGAAGAGTATCTGGAGGATACCATATTTATGCAGTAGCACGGCGAGGATGTGGTCCGTTTGCTATCTGTGAGGAGGCCATATTTACGGATCCATGATTAGAATATTATAGCGCTAATGTAAGTACAGGTGGATAGCGCTGAGTTGAGGAGTATCTTTAAAGAGGTCATGGATATTGTAGTATCTGCATGATTCTGAGATGTGAGAAGTACTTTATTATTGTATTGCTATAACTTGTAGTTGACTATAACTGTGTATTCTGTGTTAACGTGGCGTGTTGTGGTGTATTAAACATTCGTTAACAGTACACCTGCCGTTATAACCATCTATGACTTCTACGTGCGTACCTGTGTTGTGAGTGATTGTTCCAACACGCACGCACTCAATCAACCACAAAGAAATCAGCATATAACAATGGCTTGATTTTAAATTCTTGTTTTTGTATGTGTCGGTCTGACAAACGGGTTAACGTAAAATGGTTATCAGTTATCATTTTTAGTGCCCTGTGTGAATCCTGGAGTCTGTGATGGTACAAATAATAGGATCCCTTCTCTTCTCCTCCTTCTTAAGAGGCGACTTCCTCTTCTTTGAATCTTAGCCGCCAACAGTCAAAGCAGTCAGTGGCCATCATGCCTGGTGGCGTCTTGTAGGGCAGCAACAAACTGCTTCCGCCTTGCTCGGTCAGCAGCCATCCTTCGTGCAGTTTCCCAGCTCTGGTTCACTCTTTGCATCTCAGCCCCCACAGTTCTCCGCCAAGTTATTTTTGGTCAGCCTCTCTTTCATTTTTCTTCCGTGGTCCATAGCATAGCTGTTCTTGTGATGGCATTGGGCTCTCTTCTGAGGACATGGCCAACCAAATTCCAGCGTCTGCCAGTTATAATGGTGTGCATGTCCTCTTGGTTGCTCAGAGTAAGCAGTTCTTGGTTGGTGATGGTATTCGGTCAAAAGATTCTGATAATTTTTTTTAGGCCGATTGTGTGGAAAGAGGACAATTTCAACATTTCGTTCTGTTACTCTCCAGCATTCTGCACCATAGAGAAGCACAGAAAGACACTTACCATTCAATTACAGATTCAGTTGGCATGTCAGTACATTTTCTGTGCTTTATAATTTAAACAAAAATTTTGTTTAGCGAAGTTATTGAGAAGTGGAAAAATATGTATAAATGTGTTATTTTTTAAACATAGTTTCCTATGACACACACACACAACCTCCCCCCCCCCCCCCACCCCCCCCCCCCCCCCCCCCCCCCAACCCCCCCCCCCCCCCCCCCCCCCCCCTCCCCCCCCCCCAAAGACTGGAAATATAGAAATCAGATGAGATGTGTTACTACTTTGATAGGATACTAGTTATAAAGTATTTATAAATACATGGTTATCAGCAAAAACAAAGCCATGAGCTGACTGTAATAACTGCCTTGTAGCATTGGCTGGAATTGTCACTGGTTGCCTCCCCTTTGTCTGCAGTAATGGTCCAGCAATGGCCAAAACCTAGAGTATCTAATGTGGGTCTTCAAAGGTATCTGCCTTCACACAAGGTTACTCTTGGCAGAGATATGGATAGAAGGATGATAATGCTTCTACCTCGAGGGAGTCTTCACAAGATATTCAGGAATCAAGAACAATGCTGAATGTGTCTTAGCACAGTTAACTTATTATCTGCCCGACAACTTTTGTGAAGAGATATGTTGTATGATTTAGCTCGTTCAAGCCCCCAACTGATTTAATTCAGTGAAATCTTAATTTAGTAGCTCTGTTTTAGGTGTATTTAAGGTGCCTGAGACATACGGATGCAGTACACTCAAAAGGATTAAATCAACTATACATTTGTATATATACAAATTTAATACTGAATTATCTTTGACAGTGTAAAATGAATAATTCTTTTTTAAAAAAAAGGTAATCATCACAAGGTGATGTTATGGATATTGAGGGAATAGTCTGAAAGTTCACTTGGCAGCTTTTAAGTTTGCACTTAGCTGCCAGTAAGTTTGTTGGTTTCTGCTCCAGCCGATGGTTGGTTCTTTGCAGGTTATGGACTGATGCATTCTTGTCACTGGTCAAGTCTGGAGGTTGTGACACGTTCCAAGAAATAGGGATTAATCACGAAACTGGTCAAGCATCTTCAAGACCCATCTGATGATGGTGTCTAGCGTTGACAGCAGACACTTTGTTCCAGAGATAGCACCCTCAACTGGTACCACCGACTAGTATTATGAAAGAAGAGAAACAAATACCCTCCTGAGTATTGAGTTTCCTGAGACACAATCATGTGCCCCCCCTTTTCATTCCACCATCACATCTAACTCAGAACTTTACCCTCTCTGAGCATTAATATTAATCCCACTGAGCGGAAAACATTCATTACATTTATATTGAATATCTTCACATTTGCACTGGTTGAAAAGAAGAATAATATAATAAGTATGTACATCAGTTCTATCATCATACACTCCCTGCTCCATATGGATCTTGGGACTACCTCTGCTTTTGGTTCTCTATGAGAAACCCGCATAAAGCAGTCATCAGCTCTTGCAGTGGTGGTTCATGAAATCATCATTCTATATGCTGGGGTTGCCAGCCTCATACGACTTGGACATCCATTAGCAATTTTCACATGTTAATAAATGCAAAATATAGAATTATGAAATGTACAACTTACCCAAAATCTCTTTGGAAATACTGACTCCTGGCTCAGAGAAATAGTTATGGCAACTTGTTTAAGATGCCTCTTATACGCAGTCTGAGGTATTACTTTACACTAGGCTCCCACTCTGACTTTATGTTCAGATTCCTAGGATTCCAGCTTTCCGTGTTAATGCAGGTAGAGTTTTCCTAGGATATAAGTCCACAAGATGCTCAAACAAGGTCCAGTCCAACAAATGGAGTTCTGATCCTATTCCTAATTCTGGCTCACTTGCTGTCTTCTTGTCGAGGTGAATTTAACAGTGCTCTAAACCGGCGAAAGTGTCACATTATATTGCAACTTTCTTCCCACGCACATCTTCTTCTTCTTTGATCCTTAGCCACCGACCGTCAAAGCAGTCAGTGGCCATCACGCCTGGTGGCATCCTGTAGGCCAACAACACATTGATTCCACTTTGCTCGGTCGGTGGCCATCCTTCATACAGTGCCCCAACTCTGGTTCATTCTTTGCATCTCAGCCTCCACAGTCGTCCTCCACGTTTTTGGTTATCTCTCTTTTTCGTTTTCCTTCAGGGGTCCATAGCATAGCTGTTCTTGTGATGGCATCGGGGTCTCTTCTGAGGACATAGCCAACCCAGCTCCAGTGTCTGCCAGCTATGATGGTGGGCATGTCCTCTTGCTTGCTCCAAGTAAGCAGATCTTGGTTGGTGATGGTATTTGGCCAAAAGATTCAGTGAATTTTTCTTAGGCATGTTGTGTGAAAAGAGGACAATTTCGACATTTCCTTCTCTGTAACTCTCCAGCATTCCACACCATAGAGAAGCACAGAAAGCACACCGTTCTGATGTAATTTTAATTTTGTGCTTGTGCTGTACTGAGAGGACATCCAGATGTTGTTTAGACCAAAAAAGGCTGTTCTTGCTTTGTTCATTCTATTGTTGATGTCTTTGCTTGTTCCGTCGTCTGGTGTTACTATGCATCCTAGGTATGTGAAGGTGTCTGTCTGTTCCAGTTGCTGATTCCTTACTGATATGGGTTCAGGGTTGCTCACATTGAGCGTCATGACCTCTGACTTCTTTAGATTGATGTTCAAGCCCACCTGCTGGCTATACTTATTAAGTCTAACTGTTTTTTCCTGGATGTGTTGATGTGAATGTGCTAGTAGTGCAATGTCATCTGCATATTCCAGATCTTCCAATGTAGAAAATGTAGTCCATCTTATTTCTCTTGGACTGCCCTCTGTTGTCTGGCGCATCACCCAGTCTATGACTGTTAAAAATAGAGTGGTTGATAAGGGGCATCCCTGTCGTACTCCTGTCTTCATCTCATAGGTTGCTCTGCCCAACGCTACACGTATCCCACACACATGGTTGTTACATTCTGACCAAGCCCCAATCAGAAGGGTTGTTTATAACATCTACAGTTGCCCAGCCAATTGTATTCAGTTATGCGTGTTATGATAACTTTCCTCATGGAATTTTCTGTGTGACTCATACGTTTATGAAATTCAAACTGTCACTCTCCATATAAGGTAGTGTGATTTTCCGTCTAGGATTATCACATTTAGAACTCACAATTTCCTGAATTTATTACTGATCATATCTTCCCGGAAGCTATTACAACATTCCGTTTTTCAGGTGCGTGTCTACGGTATATCACCAAATGGATAATTTACTGTCCTGTACCTGTGCAAACAAACATTCATCATGTGACCATCTGGGTTGTGTTCTCTCCACGAGAGAAATTAGGAAATCACAATAGCCAAATCAGCAATAAGCAACTCGCAGGACGATCTACGTGTTAATCTGGCGCGCCCATGTTTGGTACATGAGAATTTTACCAACGTGACTGTCGGCCAATATTGCGTCACCTGTCTACCCTCAGCCAGGATGATCATCTAAACAGACATGATGAATTATTACAGGAAGAAGTGTAAACAATGACTCAAAAATACCAAATATTGTCCAAGGTAGGAAAATAGAACGGGAAGAGCACAAAATAAATTATGGGATGGCACAAGAATTGAAAAGTTTCGAGGTTATTCTGTGATGGATGATAAAGTAAGATTCATAAAGCCAAACAGAGATCTGTTAAAATCTGTACATGTGTGGGCATTATACTACAGGACACACATGGAGGAAACCTATGGATAAGCGTCATAAGGCAGTCATTGGATAGCGTCACGAGGCAGTCATTGTTCTGAAATATGCAGGGTAAGCAAAGTAGAGTGTGACCAAAGAACACATGGAGAAGAGAACTGGAGAAGACATGAAAGGGATGAGGAAGGCACAGAAAAACCTTGAGCTGATAGCACGGGACAGAAGAACTTGACGTGTGTTTGTTGAAGGCCTATAACTGTTTGACAAGCTGAAAGGTAGTGAGTGAATGAACGTGCTTTCATTTAGAGCAGTGTTTCTCAAACTTTTTTTGGGTCACTGCCCTTCTTGGCTCCCAGAGCACATTCCCAGTGCCCCTGCTCTATTTTCCTGCAATACGTAAAAATAAGATGATTCTGTTAATTACCAAATATTCCCTGCACCTCCTTGACAAGCTTCTCATACACCTTGTTGGGAACCTCTGCTATAAGGTGTATGAGAAACTGGGACGAGTGAAGTTAGGGGGGAGCAGTGGATTAGGGATTCAGGCTACAGTCTCCTTTTAAGCGCTCACATCAGGGCCTAATATAATCAAAATGCATTTGCGTGTAAATGTTCAATTGAGTGATATTGTTGAGTTTAGCCTGTCAAATCCTCAACCCCCACTTCCTACTGAACACCCTCCTGGGTCCCAATTTTCCCTTATCGCCCCCTTTCATCTTTCCAACGCCCCCCAAGGGGTGTTACCATCCACTTCGGGAACCACTGGTTTAGAGAAAAGGTAACATGGTGGTGTAATATGAATAAATATTCCACACATAAAGGTATGTTTCAGGCAGTCATGAGAAATACAGAAGTAGAAAACTAGACAACAGAAGTGAGAGGCGTATCGGAGAATCAAACCCAGGACCTTCTGATGGCACCACCGCCTAGCTACGGAAGTGAGTCACACTATCCTTCCTGCCAACTAGGCATGAACATACATGAACTTTGGAAATGCAAAAACACCTGTATATATATGTGTGTGGATTACACCAAGGCACTTGACAAACTGAAACACTAGGAAATCATCAGTGTCCACACACACACACAAAATATAAATACTGTGGGAAAACTTTCTTGAGGCCAGTTTAAACAGGAATGTAAGTTAGAAGTTCCATACAAGTAACATGCTTTGTGCTGGCTACAGTTTTTTCTTTTTTTTTTTTCTTCTAACCAGCGGCACTCGAGCTTTCCAGCTCTTTTGGCCCAATGACATGTCATTGCGAGGCTGGGGGGTCAGTGGACTTTCTTTCCAACCCGGTCAGGAGCTTCGCTCCTTCCCATCCACACGGGATTTATGTGCAGGAGCCGTTCAGGTTATTCAGTCACATTTCCGGTCGTAAACATTCCTTCAAACGCTGATGCCCGGGTTTGAACCATGAAAACCTGGTCGCTAGTACAACGCCGTAGCCATTACACCAGCGGGGCTCCCCGCTGGCTACAGTAAATAACCAACAGTGAAACATACTTATAGAAAATATATATATATTAACAAATAAAATGGTATTGAATCAGTTTAACAAATTAACGGTACACAGGAAACACGGGATATTTCGGGTTTCGCCCTTCCTCAGCCACAGTTACAAATAGGCAACAAGGACAAGAAATATAGACAGGATAAAGAAAAATACTATAGACAATACAAACACGTTTTATATATATATATATATGTATGAAATATAACAACACAGGGGAAGAGCAATAATAAAGTAAGGAAAATACAAAACCCAAAACAATATCAAGACAATTAATTCAACAATCAACGAAAATCAAAAACAGAAAATTGAATAACAAAACAAAAAGTCCTGCTATGACAATCTTCGATAAAAGATCCGGTGAACACAATGGCGTCGGGCAGCATTAATCATAATCAGTGTTATAGCAGGACTATACACCTTGGAACCTGTCACACTGTGGTCATGGGATGCACATATAGTATATTCTGAAGCTGTGCATTATCTTCTCTGATTTATAAATATATGTGTTGATTTTGATAACAAATCCACCTCAGCTCTAGAATAAGCAGAGGATTGTGATACTAGATATGAGTTTCTAGTATTTTACATATCATGTAATGTTAATTGTCACATTTTCATCATACAAGGCTCTCAGAAGCAGGAAAATAATTATTAAGGCTAGACTATGATTTGTGAAAAGTTCAGCATCTTTGGAACAGGTGCACCTCTGATGTCAAATTCTGAGAAAAATGTTAGCATGTTACTTTTTTTCTACATAGGTTGCCCTGTCAGTTACAGTTTAAATGCATTCTGGGAGTCTGTAAAATCTGTGAGGGGTGGGTTAATAATAAAAAGGTAATGCATTTAGTTATACCAGAGCTGCGTGCTTTCTGTGCTTCTCTATGGTGCGGAATGCTGGAGAGTCACAGAGAAGGAAATGTCAAAATTGTCCTCTTTTCACACAACATGCCTAAGAAAAATTCACCGCATTTTTTGGCCGAATACCATCACCAACCAAGATCTGCTTACTCGTAGCAAGCAAGAGGACATGCACACCATCATAGCTGGCAGACGCTGGAGCTGGGTTGGTCATGTCCTCAGAAGAGACCCCGATGCCATCACAAGAACAGCTATGCTTTGGACCCCTGAAGGAAAGCGAAAGAGAGGCCGACCAAAAACAACTTGGCGGAGGACTGTGGAGGCTGAGATGCAAAGAATGAACCAGAGTTGGGGCACTGTACGAAGGATGGCCACCGACCGTGCAAAGTGGAATCAATTTGTTGTTGCCCTACAAGACGCCACTAGGCGTGATGGCCACTGACTGCTTTGACGGTCGGTGGTTAAGGATCGAAGAAGAAGAGAATGCATTTAGCAGGACAAAAGACAAAGAAGATTGTCTACGCTGCGGCCACAAGGCATTTGTCAGTGTAAGGGACGAAAGTGGGAGCTAAGTAACAGACGTGAGAAAATAAATAAAAAGAATATTACCCCGTTGAAACCAGCCGCCATATATATCAACACGTGATGGCCTGTTTCGGTGGGGTGATATCAGTGTTGTATTTAACTTGGGATTGAATTATGAATGCTTCTCAACCTAATTTCAGATATGAGCAAGAGTTAGACAAATTCAAACGTCGTGTGGCAGAATCTCTACAATCTTCCAAAGACAAGCTGTATCAGCCACCAAGTCTAGATGACCCTTTTGCCCTCAGGTAATATTTAGCATTCAAATGAATTGTCTCATGTGTCATTTCTCTGTATTTCCTAATTGGCTTTAATACTTCAAAGAAGATCAGTGAATCAGCGTATACTGAACAAGTGGAAAGAGGCCAGAGAAAGAAAAAAAAAATGTAAAATAAATTGCACAAAGCCATTTGTTGTTTTGTTTAAACAAACAAGATCTACTGCTCTTTTGCAGCTACGGCCAAATTGAAGAAGTGGCAGCAGTTTTATATATTGTAGATCTTTGCTTTACCTGTGGTTTTTCTGCCATTCTTAAACTTGTTGCATTGCATGAGCTCCAATTTCTTTCCCTGGTATTCTATCTTAGCTTCTTAAGCATTTAAAGGATCTTCACTACCGGTTTCAAGCATACATTCTTCACCATCCAGGGAAGGCTTTCCAAATATACAGATATACAAATATACTGTGCTCTGGTTCTGGGCTCTCCCAAGGATTTGTCACGTCCTGAAGAGAGCCATTTCCCAGCTCCCCTCGCCTTCTATCTTTTGTATGAAAAGGGGGGTGTCAGTTTAATGCATGTAATATGAGTACATCTGGAAGATGGAAAGAGTGTTTAGCATCATATAAAGGTTAACCACCATGGGAATGTCTTTGTAGCAGTAAATTTCATCATTGGGAAAACATAATGATTGCAAACATTTACAGTAATCTACAAATGGTCAAGGAACTACTAATACTCCTGTATCTTTCTGGTCTAAAAAGATTGGTTTGTTAGTTTTTAGTTATTTAACATAGTTATGTGATTCTGGTTTTTTTTTTTTTTTTTTTTTTTTTTTTTCAAATGTGGATACAAGAACATAGGATCACAGGCAGATTCCTTGGGTCAAGTTATTATCTACTATGTTTACTGCCTGTGATGTGGTTCAAGAATTTTTTTCCCCCTCAACATGGGAACAGATTGGAAGTTACTCCCTGCATGTAGAAAGGGCCAGTTTTATATGGTAATTTTACCACCATCAGCACTTTGTTTAGAGTACCTTTAGCCAGTCCATCTGATGACACATAGTCTATACATTTTGAAACTAAAGCCAGTCAGGCTGATGACACATGGTCTGTACATTTTGAAACTAAAGCCAGTCCGTCTGATGACATATAGTCTATACATTTTGAAACTAAAGCCACTCAGTCTGATGACACATAGTCTGTACATTTTGAAAATAAAGCCAGTCAGTCTGATGAAACATAGTCTGTACATTTTGAAAATAAAGCCAGTCAGTCTGATGAAACATAGTCTGTACATTTTGAAAATAAAGCCAGTCAGTCTGATGAAACATAGTCTGTACATTTTGAAACTAAAGCCAGTCAGTCTGATGACACATAGTCTATACACTTTGAAATAAAGCCACTCCATCTGATGGCATGTAGTCTATACACTTTGAAACTAAGATCTGACAGACGTGACAGTGGTCTGCAACTGGGATTGAGCAATAGCCCATGTCACAATCTTGCTGCGTTGCTACTAATCCGGCCTACAGGAAAAATTAACGGAAAACCGGGTTTTATTTATATACAAGACAAAATTGGTAAAGCTATAACATCTGTTTCTACTACTACTACTTAGTCGTTCCCCTTCTACCGTGAGGTGTAGAGGTTTGGAAGAGAGAGCGCCAGACCATTCTATCAGCTGTCTTCTTCCTGGCCTGGTTCCATTCTAGTCCTCGGTCCTTCAAAGATTGTCTAATGTTGTCCTCCCAGCGGACTCTGGGTCGTCCTGGAGGTCTGGATCCCTGGCTCTTTGTTTCCCATGCTTGTCGTGGTAGCCGATCTTCTCCCATTCTGCAGACATGGCCAAACCATCTTAGTTGGGACTGTTCTATTTGGGTCTGCAGCGGATGGGATTTTAGGCCTTGACGGATCGTCTGGTTGCGGACCATGTCACATCTGTTTCTAATGGCTAAATTTACTTGTTACTATTGATCTTGACCCAAGTAAAATTTGAAATTATCCCGACCTAGTCACCAACCACTAATGAGCATATTTAAATTAGGACAGAGAAAATGTTGTGCAGAGTAATATTTCATTATATCAAGATGCTTATGGATACCTGCTAGAAAAGTTAATATCACAAGAACATGCAGGGCAAGTAAGAAAAGAAATCTTGAAAGATTGGTTTTAAAATCAGTGGCTGAGATAAATTATAGTAATCTACATATTGTGCATGATCAGACAATGAGGATTATGGCAATTCTGGCTAGAGGGGGAGAATGTAGAGCACAGATAGGAGACTATAACAAGGGAAAACTGGTTTTATTATATAAATAAATAAATATAGGTAATTAACAGGTACTCGTTGGACAGAAAGGAGAACACCAGAAAACAGAAAAGAAATGTAGTTGATAGGCTTACTGGGAATCAAACCAAGAACCATCCAAACAGTGGGCATCGCCTTGCTGTGAAAGTAAATTGTGAAAGAATGCACAGCTAATTTAGCACCAGTTTTTCTGTTATTGGTTGTCCTCCTTTCTGTCCAACGAGTGCCTATTAATTACCTACATTTTTATTTTTTTATTTATTGCTCACAGGGCTCAGGTTTCCTTAATTTATTATTTTATAATACAAGAGATTTGACAAGACTCAGCTGTGTGCACTGCTTAAGAAGAACTCAGAATAGAAGAGAACTGATATCTGTAGTTGTCATTCTGAAGAGCCGTGATAATGAAAGAATCATGGGAGGTTACAAAAAACTGTAATGTTGAACTAAAATATTTGCTTCCCCTGATCCATCGCCTTTAAGCGCGAAATAGTGCTCATTTATAAGCAACAGTAATTCCTTTACTACAGTTCTTTCCCTTAGACCACTGAGGCCACTGCTGTATTAATATTCACTATGTATGGCAGATCACGAAGCAGCACAGCTGGAGCTGTTTATTGCAACATTTCATGTGATCGCGCACACACACACACGAGAGGGTGTCCCTAATATCCTTGATCAACTTTAAACTTTAATAACCTTGGATGTACACATAATAGTAGCACGCCTTAAATGACATTTTAAAACAATTCATCAAGTTTTAACACAATACAGTTCACATTTTTAGGCTTCAATTTAACTGACACCTTTCATGACATATCATTCAGTGCAATTTCCCAACACAGCCTTTTCTTTTACTGTTACAGGATCTAAAAAAATTAATGACTCAAAATGGATAACACCAACATTTTTTGGTGCCCATTTTCTTAACTCTTTAAGTCCCAATCGACTTTATAAAGGCTCATGGGTTAGACGCGCTTGGCCCAATCGACTTTAAAAAGCCTTTAGTATATGTGCCTCTGTTTGAGACTGTTTTTAATTATAACTACCCACAAACCACCCAAAAACGTCATTTCCGACTGCAAGTACATTCTTTTAAATACCGCACGTGTTTAAGAGTGAACGTGTTTCTGTTTTGAGATATTTATTTTAGATTTTTAAAGCGATTTTTTTAAGCGCATATCCTCCATTTTACCTTGAATAACTAATCATTTTTTTAAGCGCATATCCTCCATTTTACCTTGAATAACTAATCATTTTTCAATGAAAGCTTTTATACTTGTAGCACAAGAGTAAAGTACATCCAATTACCTTCAGTTTCATATACAACAACAAAGTTATTTATGCATATGAACATTTTAAAAAATTACTTCCAAACAACAACAATAAAAACGCACTGGAGTGGCCATTTTTGCTTGGGCCAAACCCACTTTTTTGCTTGGGACTGAAAGAGTTAATGCATAAATTATGCTTTTGTATACTGTTTTTGGTGTGCTTCTGTCATGTGACATCCAAAGTGTAAAGTTGCACAAGGACTTTGGTTTCGGTGGGGTTTGGTTTTGGTTGAAAGGATCTCTTCATTGCACACGGACAACTCCATCAGTGCTCAGATCTCCTCCCTTAGATCACACAAGTAGAATATCAGCATAGTGCATGAATTCCATAGCACCAGCGAGGATTCCAATGTGTGTAGACAGAAATCCCACATTCTATAAATATTTTTTGTGGTGGGTAGGTTTTCCTAATTTTGTGAAGGATTTTTGCGACACCTTGTATATATAGTTACATCAATCCTAACATGATTTTTTTTTCATCTTCCTTTTACTGTCCTTCAGTTTGGTATTAAGTGAGAAGAAGATCCTAGTGCATAAAGAAACCAAGTTGATATTGCCAAGCAGTCCCTGATCTGGAATCTAGAGTAAGATAAATAGAGGGAGACCCACTAAAAGCACATGGAGAAAAGAGCTGGAGACATACATGAAAGGGATGGCACAGACACGGAAAGACCTGGAACGGGACAGACACAAGTCAGGAAAGTTTGGCATGTTTGTGTTGAAGACCTGTACTGATGGAGGAACTAAAAGGTATTCAAGAGCACCCATAGAAGGTGCATTGGATATGGACAAGGGAGAGATACTGAGGACAGTTAATGATCCCGTGTTAGAGAATGACACTGCAATTGATGAATCATCATGGCTAAGATGGCTGGAGTTTGGCATTAGGAAAAGACTGGCAGGGATGAATGTATGAGAGGATGCATCTGTTGTATACAACCAGTGCGCAGCAGGAACAATTAGCATTCATATCCTTTGATGTTTGCTGAGGGAGACTGAGCACTTAAGGGTTTGCCCAGAGTGCAGTGATGTCATTTCTAATAACAATAATAATTCATGATTGTTAAGAGCTTAAACTATTTTACTTGAGAACTACGCTTTGCGTGTGTGTGTATTTGTTTGATGTATGATGTGGCTCTAGTTGGTCTAAACATCAGATGTCATATTTAGCTTTTCCCGAGTTCGTACTTTCCTTAGCGCACGTCTCCAGTGCAAATATGGTTCTAGGTGGTTATACCTGTGATGTCACTTGCTTGAACAGACACCAACAACTGAGTAGACATAAATTAATCAATGCATTCAGTCCAACTCGAATAAGCAGTCTGAACTCTTGTAAACGGTTCTGCACATTTATTACAGTAAAACGATGAATATGCATGTTAGTGAATAGATGCAAAAATCAGTTATAGGCACACAACTTCTATTCAGGCTTCATTTCTAGCACGATCAAAACCGGCCCATTTTCAACATGGCCTTTAAACATGTACAGTCAGGTCGCTACTGACTTAAACCGACTAGTTATCCCTCTAGTCACGAATGCATAAATTTGCTGTTCTCTCACAGTACATATATCAATTGGCCTCCACGTCAAACACAGAGAACATCCAGTTCTCTCACAGTGCCTATAAGTATAAGATCCTGCCTATAAAGGCTTACACAAATCTTTATAGCTCCGGAACTGAAACACAGCCATCCTGGCTAAACTCACAGGGCACACTCTCCAATATCTCTTTATCTCTTCCTTTATACTCACGTCTCTTTTTCCCGCCATTTTACACACGTCTCTCTTTTCCACCTAAACCATGGAATAAACCCAAGGATCACAGCACACATTCCTTATTATTTTCTTATTTTATGGGAGCGCTCTGTGGTCAAGCCACAACCATGATTACTGAATATAATCTCTCCACCGCACCGCTGCTCCTAACAATGATGCTTTACATCTGTACATGGCTTGTGATGTACTATATTTTGTCCTCTTCCATTTCATTGAACCAGAGAGTAGTACTTAGTGTTATTAAAATCTGCACATTTATTTAATAGAAATATGCTCACAATCAACCTGTTTTGATGAGTGACAGTTTTCTTGTGCCACCAGGTTCAGCCCATGGAATGAAGCTGTGCATCCAGACACCAAGACACAGATGATTCAGTCATCCCAGGTATAATTTATAACTGAATGTTATAACTGATTATCTTAATTTTTGTGTGTCTTGTGTTTGACTGTTATCTGATTTAGTGTTTTACATTTCATAGATACAGCTAGTACTTCAGAATGTTAATGTGGTTGTTGCTACATCTGCATAATCAGCTTGCCTGACTAGCTGAAATCACACATTTTGAGCACATCTTGGTGCGAGCACACACAAACACCCACACGCACAAGTGACACTTAACACTTTAGGCATCCAGCAGACATGGCATTGTCACGTAAGATTATTTTCTTTCATTTAAACATCATTCATCATCAGCTCCCCATGGAGCATAGGCATACAGCTAATTTGTGCCAGGATGCCACTCATCCATTATCTTTATATGTCTTCTTCTTCATCCCTTTCATTTCTATCTCCAGTTCTGTTGTCCACATCCCATTCATTTCTGTCACCTCTTTCCCAAATGTTTTCTGGTATCCCACTTCTTCTCTTGCCATTAGGAATTCCAGAAGAGCTACCTGTGTAATGCTGTCAATAGAGTGTCAACAAGGTGCTGTCTATTTCACTCAAATGTCTACCATTTCAAGGTCTTTTATGTTTGGACATAAGCCTTAATATAACCGATACATCTTGTGTCTGTGTTGAATGGATCGTGCCTCACCAAACGAGACAGAATTCCTAATTTAAAATTTTTTAAAAGTGAACCAGCTTCTTCAACATTTTTACCCATAAATCTTCTCTTATAATCATACCCAAGAAGATACTTTTTTTTATCGAGGATAGCCTATCTAATGTGTCTTCTGATTTAGCTGACTGAGCTGTTGTAGGTTTTCTACTGCAAATTTAGTTTGTCTACACTTCGCATTCTTTCTAATATGTCTACATTTCTATCTTCCCAATATTTATAGACACAGATTTCTTCCTTGTTTATTTGTTACTGCACCTTTTCTTATGATTATCCAGTTTACTGGGTTCTAATTTTACCTTACTACTTCAGTAGTATATGTGATACGAATATCCAGTTAACTGGCTTCTCATCTTATCCCACACTGAACATGCATAAATATGTGCGCACACACACACAATGTGTAGAGATGTAAAGCTGCTGGTATTTTTAAGTCCGCTTTTTCATATATTTTTTTTTTAAAAGCATTCAACATTTAAATAATTATATTTCATTTATAAGTTACAAACATCAATCATCTCAAACTGGTATAATGTATATACTTGAGTATAAGTCGAGAAACTTATTCATACTTTGGACCTTAAAAAATGTACACCCGACTTATAGTCGAGTAAAAAAAAAATGGATTCATGAAACCGGTCAGTGTTGTGCCCTCTTCCTTTCTCTCCTCCCTCCCCCCAGCCCCTTTCAGATATAAACTAACTGCTTCATTAAATGTTTTTTTCAAAAAATCTTAAGTAATACATGTTTCAATTCCTACAAAGTCACAAATGTCAACTGGAGTACACTTTGTTGAGCAGCCTCCATTTGGTCTATTATCAATACCATTATTTCTTTCACTAGATTCATTTTTGTCAGTGTCACTGTCAATCTAAATCGGGCCCTTTTTCACCGTTAGCGTCCTGATCAAATAACAAGTCACTTCTGAAATCATAGCAAATATTCAGCCACCTGGAAAGCCATGGCTTTAAAAAAATCACGAAAAATCATAATATTGATCAATTCTAAAAAAAAAAATAAAGAATTCAGAAAACAAGTTTTACTGTATGGAAAATCTTTTTATAACTCAGGTCTCGCTAAATACTAAGATCTCACTGCTACTTGCAATGACTGACCACAGTAGTCAACAAAATTTGCAGAATGCCATGGAAATTTCATTGTGATGTGGGAATTCGGAACTGACTACAAACTCGTTTGACTTATAATCATGTCATTCATTTTGGAAGCTTTTTGATTCTAAAGGCTTAAAGTCGGATTGACCTGTACTCAAGTATATACAGTACTAGCTTTTATAATAGATTATGTGCATTGAAAATATTATGTTAGATTTTTCTAACACAAATAAACTTAACTTTTTTATGTTTTTTATTTATTAAGCATCAAATTACCAAATAATAGAATACACTTATTGTATTATCTGGCTAAGTGCTGCTTTTTTTTTTAAATTAAACATATTCCAATTTGGCATTAAAACAATATTGTTCTTCCCTCTATTTGTTCCTTTGATTCTCAGTTTTAATTATTTTAATCCACTTATCCACTTCAAAGTTAAATTAAAATTTTAAAAAGTAGAAGTTAAAGTTATTGTATTTATTTCCCATTGTAATTAAATCATCGTTGTTATCAAATGAACAGATAAAGAGTTGGTTGGTAGACCTTCACTGCATGTCTGTGAATGCTTTATGTATGTAGTATTATCATTGTGTCATTAAACATGCGCATGTTTGTGGCTATACTTTGGTGTTATTTTGTTTAGTGGTTGTGCTCATTTGCAGCAAGACTGTGAGCAGTAAAAAATTGAACGGTTCGTTTTATACTTGCATGATGCACATCATGCTGCATTAGCTGTGACTAATTTCTGATCATTTAGCAGATCTTTGTATTTACATGTTAATATTCTGTAATAGTTTAGTGAATAGGGTTTTGGTGTATATTTGTGTCATGGCTTTCCCATGATAGATTTTGTGTACAGTTGTGGTATCTTGGCTGTACAAAACTTTCTGCAGTGCTTTACGACATTTCTATTATTTTTATTTTGTTTCGTTTGATGTCACACTCCCCCATGATCTTCTGAGTAGTGAGATCGGATGCCTATCCTTCTTGGATACGGGCGACAAATGGGAGGTCCCATGTGCAAGTTGGGCACGTTAAAAATCCCTTGCAGTTGGAAATCATAAAGAGTGAGTAGACCATACGTTCACTGCCCTGGCAAAATTTTAAAATTATGAAACCTGCCCACCACCAAAACATTTATATATATATACACAATTAGGACCCTCACTGGTGCTATGGAGTTCAAGCACTGTGCTGAGATCCTCCTTGTGTGATCAAGGGGAGGAGATCGGAGCACTGGTGTGCAATGAAGATGGTTCTTAAAACCAAACCAATTGTTGCCCATTGTTTGTGGTCAACATTTTTCTTATGTATCATTGTCCAGGCACAGAATGCTCGGCAAGTGTAAACACTATCATCATTATTTCTAAAGTTTTTAAATTCACCAACATCTGTTGTGTTTATGAGTGTTGAAAATTTCCATGATTGAAGTAGAAAAATATTTGTCAGTTTCTGCCAACGATAAAGAACATGGCCATAAAATAATGCTTTATCATTTATGAAATATAGAGCAATGTGCCAAGCACAAGGGTAAGTAGAAAGAATCCACTCCACATGCTGCTGCTGCTGCTGCTGCTGCTGCTGCTTGAGATGCACATACATTGTTTTAGCTTTGTTCAATGCTTATAGGCCCTTTTTATGCTTGGAGATTGTGACAAATATGGGATGGGATGGGGGGGGGTGCTTGTTGTTGTTGTTTAAAAGATACAGCACTTCAAAACCAAACTCCTGCAGAGATTTCTGGACTGCTTTTGTGAGCAGTTTTGTTTGTTTGTATGTTTTTTTTTAATAGGCTTAAAGTTGCCTGTATGCACATTTAGCAAAGCAAAATAACATTCATTTGTGATAGAGTACTGCAATTGCATATGGTTGCTTTTTTTTCAAAAAGTGAGGCCAAATTGAACATGAATTTTAAGACTTGTAAACTGTGACAATGGTTTTGTAATAACCATTCAAATTTACAGTTGAAGAGTAGACAGAATAAAATTATTAAAACATGATCATTTAATTCCTAATTTGATAGTTTGCCAGCAGTGCCTTCATATGGGGGGGGGGGGGGGGGGGGGGGGGGGGGGGGGGGGGGGGGGGGGGGGGACTGACCTTTGTTTGATAAAACATGCGCCTTTTGACATTTGTGCCTTTTGACATTTGTGCGTAACACCAGAGATACTATCAGATTTTGTGCTGTATTCTTTGAGGTCAGTTCCTTTCTTGGCCTATATGCTTTTAGATATGTAAGTTAATGCTTTCCCCTAGTTTATGCTCTTCCTCCCCCCCCCCCCTTCCCCCCACATTCCACACCCCACCACATAATAGTATCAGAGCTGCATTTCTGTGTACAGAAGTTGACAGTTTTGCAAATGAATTACAGTTAAAATAGGCCTTTTTTAGGGACTTCAGTTGAGATAATTTCAGCACAACAAATAAAATAGGCCTTCTCAATGGCATCTTAGTGTATCAAAGACATAAAATAGACCTTCTTTAGACATGTTGAGGTAGAGTCATCAAAGACATAAAATAAGCCTTCTTTAGACACGTTGAGGTAAAGTCATCAAAGACATAAAATAGACAATAGACCTTCTTTAGACATGTTGAGGGAAAGTCATCAAAGACATAAAATATGCCTTCTTTAGACACGTTGAAGGAAAGTCATCAAAGACATAATATAGACCTCATTGGGGTACTTTAGTGTAAATAAAGTCATCACAGACATAAAATAGACCTCATTAGGGTACTTTAGTTGAGGTAAAGTCATCAAAGACGTAAAATAGACCTCATTAGGGCACTTTAGTTGAGATAGGCATCAAAGACAAAATGGACCTCATTAGGGTACTTTAGTTGAGATAAAGTCATCAGAGACATAAAATAGACATCATTGGGGTACTTTAGTTGAGATAAAGTCATCACAGACATAAAATAGACCTCATTGGGGTACTTTAATTGAGGTAAAGTCATCACAGACATAAAATAGACCTCATTGGGGTACTTAAGTTGAGATAAAGTCATCACAGACATAAAATAGACCTCATTGGGGTACTTAAGTTGAGATAAAGTCATCACAGACATAAAATAGACCTCATTGGGGTACTTTAGTTGAGATAAAGTCATCACAGACATAAAATAGACCTCATTGGGGTACTTTAGTTGAGATAAAGTCATCACAGACATAAAATAGACCTCATTGGGGTACTTAAGTTGAGATAAAGTCATCACAGACATAAAATAGACCTCATTGGGGTACTTTAGTTGAGATAAAGTCATCACAGACATAAAATAGACCTCATTGGGGTACTTTAGTTTAGATAAAGTCATCACAGACATAAAATTAACATCATTGGGGTACTTTAGTTGAGATAAAGTAATCAAAGACACAAAATAGGCCTTCTTTACACATGTCGAGGTAAAGTCATCAGAGATGTAAAATAGACCTTTGTTTGGCACATCAGTTGAGACAAAGTCATAAAATTGTATTAAAAAAAGCAAACTGCTACACTATACCCACACATGGAATACTTCGTGAAGACATTTATTTATGTACGTCACTGCCTAGGTTTTTTAAATGCTTGTTTGAGTGTGTAACTTTGTAGAACCACACCAAAAAATTGAAGGAAAAGATAGTGGGCAACAAATAAAGAAGATAAGGGATACTTTGACATGGAAAGAAGTCAACAACAGAATTACCCGGTCATTAACACTACTGGATACAGGAATTTGGGAGTGATATGAGCACATAGGCTGCCTGACTCATGGCATGAAGAAACCATTTGTTGCTCTTTGACTGTCTCTCTGTTAGGCCCCACCCCCCCCCCCCCCCCCACCCCCCCCCCCCCCCCCCCCCCCCCCCCCCCCCCCACCCCCCCCCCCCCCCCCCCCCCCCCCCCCCCCCCCCCCCCCCCCCCCCCCCCCCCCCCCCCCCCCCCCCCCCCCCCCCCCCCCCCCCCCCTTTCCCTAACTCATAAAAATTATTTTTTTCTTGTGCATTTCATTTTATGTTGGCTGTCCTAATCAGACACCAGACACATCCATAGCCCTCTGTCAGCCTGTCAAGTCTTTACTGCAAGCACTGTCCATTCTGTTTTTTGCTGTCCACAGTTTACAGGCAATCTCACCATGCAAAAAAATATTGTTATAGAAACCATCATTGCAAGAGCATGTGAATATTTAGTGCAGGTTTCCTGCAACAGGACCTGCGGCAGTGGTGGCTCCATGCTCCGTAAGAAGCGGAAAGGAAAATAATGATTATTTTATTAACACATTTTTGCATTGCCAGAGGTTGTAAGTTACACTACTCTGTGTGTGTGTTGTTGTTTTTTTAAGCTGCTGAAGTTACTTTTGGACTGTTGCACAAGTTGCTAGTTTATTTACTAAAAACTGTAAATGGTGATTGAAAAATATCTTCTTATTTTTAACATTTGTTATGTCCTCACTTTAGTCTACTAGATATACATGAAACAAAACGAGCAATGACTGCCATTTGACAGATAAGTTATGTTGTTGTTTTTTTTTCAATTCCCAGAAACTTACTTACTTAGTCGTTCTTCTACCGTGAGATGTAGAGTTTTGGAAGAGAGAGCTGTCTTCCTCCTGGCCTGGTTCCATTATGGTCCTTCAGAGATTGTCTAATGTTGTCCTCCCGGCAGACTATGGGTCATCCTGGAGGTCTGGATCCCTGGCTCTTAGTTTCCCATCATAGTTCTACTTGGCTTTGCAGGGGCTGGGTCTCTTCTTGTTACTTCAACCACCTTCCTCAGATACCTCAATTCCCAGAAACAAAATAACAAAATCTAAGATGGCCAATAAACTGACGTTACAAAAGACAACAAAAATTGCTGCTCGCTGGGAAACTTCTTCTTCTCGTTCGCTGTTGTTTAGAAATGTCTACACAAGAAGTCCGGTTCTCTGGATGTATGTTGCTGTGGTTGAAAGTTCTTCAAGACTCCCAAACAGCTGGGAAACAAACTGGGTCTCACTTCAAGTTGACATGTTAATGTGACATATCATTTTACATAATACAATAGCCATTAATTATCTTTATTTTGAAGTTTGTTTTGTATAAATTATATGGATTGGATTGAAGAATTAACAATTTTAAATATCAGGTGACTTTTCAATCACCCTGTATAAAGTCATGTTAACTCTTCCAGACTATGGGGTATAAACAATCACCTTGTATAAAGTCATGTTAACTCTTCCAGACTAGAGGGTATAAACATTCACCTGGTATAAAGTCATGTTAACTCTTCCATACAAGAGGGTATAAACAATCAACATTTATAAAGTCATGTTAACTCTTCCAGACCAGAGGATATAAACAACCACCTTGTATAAAGTCATGTTAACTCTTACAGACGAGGATATAAACATTCACCTTGTATAAAATCATTGTAACTCTTCCAGACTAGAGGATATAAATAATCACCATGTATAAAGTCATTGTAACTCTTCCAGATGAGAGGATATAAACAATCACATTGTATAAAGTCATGTTAACTCTTCCAGACTAGAGGGTATAAACAATCACCTTGTATACAGTCATTGTAACTCTTACAGACTAGAGGATATAAACATTCACCTTGTATAAAGTCATGTTAATTCTTCTGGACTAGAAGATATAAACAATCAACTTGTATAAAGTCATTGTAACTCTTCCGGACTAGAGGATATAAACATTCGCCTTGTATAAAATCACGTTAACTCTTCCAGATTGTAGGGTATAAACAATCACCTGGTACAAAGTCATGTTAACTCTTCCAGAGTAGAGGGTATAAACATTCACCTTGTATAAAGTAATGTTATACAACATTCATCAGATGTTGAGGTTATAGTAAGCAAGGACATCATTTCAGTAATATAGTACCTGCATAAACATTTCTGTTAGTATATGTACTAACAATCATCTTGTTTTATCAACTCCTGTACATTCACAAATACTTTACAGCTTGATCCTTCCGAATATTAATTACAGGTCTTATAGTTTTCCTGAATATGCTTGATCCTTCTCATCATGCACAGATTTAAATAAAATGATGCAAGTCCTAGCATCTACACACAAATACATCAGATAATAACCTGTAATAAATGAAATATATACATAATAGTTTTCATAATTCAGCTTACCCTCAAACTTCAGAAATCAACACTGGACATTAATGGCTTGGCAAGCTACACACATCTGCAGATGGCAAAGCATAGTGCAAGCTCTGTCGTGCGTCCAGTCTGTTTCAAAACTTTTTGTGGTGTTGCTGTTCCAATTACGTTCCCCCCTTTTTATTGGGCAATGCGTTTCTCCCGGAAAGCATGACGTCACAGGCATGTTTGGTCTGCTCAATTTGTTAGCAAGATGAATGAAATTTTGACTTCTGTACAAACTGGTCCACCTCTTCCTTTGTCGTTCTAGTCTTCTGTCTATCCGATTCTGTCCATTTAAGTCTCGTTAGAAACGGAAAGAGGTATCTGAGGAAGGTGGTTGAAGTAACAAGAAGAGACATGGTACGCAACCAGACGATACGTCAAGGCCTTAAATCCTACCCCCTGCAGACCCAAGTAGAACAGTCCCAATTAAGATGGTTTGGCCATGTCTGCAGAATGGGAGAAGATCGGATACCACGACAAGCATGGGAAACAAAGAGCCAAGGATCCAGACCCTGAGGACGACCCAGAGTCCGCTGGGAGGACAACATTAGACAATCTTTGAAGGATCGAGGACTAGAATGGAACCAGACCAGGAGGAAGATAGCCGATAGGATAGTCTGGCGCTCTCTCTTCCAAACCTCTACACCTCATGGTAGAAGGGGAACGACTAAGTAAGTAAGTAGTAAGTAGAAACGGAAAGTCCAGAGCTACCATTCCATCCAACTTTCTTATTCGTCTGACCATTTTTCCTACATCGCTCGAAAGTGTGTACTGATCCTATCAACTCACAATTTTATGCATTCATCTTACGATATCTTCCGTTCCAATACATTTTCAGCCATAATACATATATGTGAACATATAGGCAATCTTCCAGAATCTAAACATATAAGTCTTTATGCTAATAGATTCTCCTCGTGGTTATACCATCCATCCGAAGTTAGAAATAAAGCATATTTCACTACTACTGTAGTGGCCATGGTTGTTATGGATTGTGACCCTGTCGCTCGCTTTGCGGCGTTGCATGATATTATAGTGACACTGTCGATTACAGTAATCGATTTCACAGCAGAATTGGGGAACAATTTCGCTACAGATATAAACATTCACCTTGTATAAAATCATGTTAACTCTTCCAGACTAGAGGATATAAACAATAACCTTGTATAAAGTCATGTTAACTCTTCCAGACTAGAGGATATAAACAATCAACTTGTTTAAAGCCATGTTAACTCTTCCAGACTAGAGGATATAAACAATCAACTTGTATAGAGTCATGTTAACTCCTCCAGACTAGAGGATATAAACAATAACCTTGTATAAAGTCATTGTAACTCTTCCAGACTAGAGGATATAAACATATAAACAATCACCATGTATAAAGTCATGTTAACTCTTCCAGCCTTGAGGATATAAACAATCACCTTGTATAAAGTCATTGTAACTCTTCCTACTAGAGGGTATAAACAATTACCTTGTATAAAGTCATAAGTCTTCCAGACTAGAGGGTATAAACGATGTTGAGATGTTAGGTATTTACTGCTCACATAGTTCACAGAGTGCTTAAAGCTTATTCTTAGAAAGTGCATTTTTCAAGGCAATAGATTTACAATCAGTCTGTCTTTAAAAAATGTGAAATTATGGAGTCCTTCATGTATGTTGCAGTTTCGGATGTGTAAACACATCACTAAAACATGTTAGTAGCAAAAGTTACCACAAAAATGTATGGGCGGGTTCTGTTTTAGAAAATGAAAAAAAAAAGAGCCAGCATATTTGTCAACCGGATCTTTCTTTAAGAGCACAAATAACAGGAGAATCATGATTTTTAAAAATAGGAGAATTGTGATTTAAAAAACAAAACTGGAGGATCATGATTTTTAAAAAAAATAATCAGGAGAATCATGATTTAAAATACAAACAAAAACACACATATAACTTTTTGTTGCTTTTTTTATTATTTATTTTAAATAAGAGCATGGGTATAATGTTCAGGACCTAGGAAGTTTATAATTCTAGGAACATTTTTTTCATAATACATTATGCTTTATTGATAACACTGGTCACTGTGTTCTGATCACTGTCCTTATATGGAGTCTTATGGAATACGCAGGCAAAACATATTGTCCGTGGCTTGATTACAGCTTCACTGTTTATGCATGTACAGTAGAACTCCATTTATCCGAACCCCATGGGACCGAGCATCGTTCGGATAATCAAATGTTCGGATAATTGGATTACATAATGTATCGAGTGCATGTGCACATATTTCTAAAAATAATTAACCATCACAAGGAAATTACACTATAAAACATATTTACTTGTACTGTAATAATAATACCCACACTGTATTAGATCACTGTATCACCAAAATCTTTCATTACACTGCAGTGCATGTACTACTTGTATTAATTATTTTTTTTAAGAAAGAGAAATGTTTTCAAAATAACATTACAAACGATTCAAAACCAGGCGCAACTTACGTATACATGTACTTGCACAGATGTAACCCACTATTTAAATAATGAGGAATCCTCTTTTGCACCAAACTATATTGTCTCCTTTTGGCTGCTAAGTCCCGCATTCTCTTCAACAGCAGAAGCTGTGTAGGACAGCTGTCATCTTCTTGCTCGTACCAAGCCATCGCTGTTTCTAGTGCTATAAAGGCCTCTTCAGGACTTGGTCAACGTTTTGGGTTTTCTTCAGAATCTACAAGTACATCATGTACTTCTGAGGTGTCTTCATCATCGGTCACTACATGTATTTGGTTTTCTTCTTGCACAAAAGACAAAATTTCTTCGTCATTCAAAAACTGAAAACCAGAATCATTATCATCTTCTAGCCACATGTGTGCATCATCTTTGTCACAGGCCGAAAATCCGGGCATTGCTTGAAACAGTTCCACAACTTCATTTATACAATCATCATTTGTGTCCACTTCAGTAGTTTCATTTCCTCCTTTTTTCCCAAGCAATCTATTCCAAGCCTTGTTGAGATTATCTTGTGACAGGGTGGTCCAAGCATCAGCTAACATATATCAGCAGTCTTTGAGATTAAGCTTTTTGGAAAACGCCACCACACTTTCTTCATCTTCAGCCAACAATAAACGACGCATGACTTCCTTCTTGTACATCTTTTTAAGCTTTGCTATAACACCCTGATCCATTGGTTGAATCAGTGCTGTTACATTGGGAGGCAGAAAAATTACTTTAAAATTTGCATCAACTGCATTCAATGTATCCGTCTCTGGATGAGATGGTGCATTGTCCAGTAGAAGAATTACTTTTCCAGTTTTCTTTTCTTGTTCTCTCAACCTCTTCACATTTGGGATGAACTGATTTGTATACCAATCAAGAAATATTTCACTATTCATCCAAGCACTCTTCTGTGCTTTGTAGCACAATGGGAGACATGTCACATTCTTTAAACAACGTGGTTTTTTGGCTTTACCGATCATTGGCACCGGTAAACGATGACTTCCACTGGCATTCGCGGCTACCAAAATTGTTACTCTCTCTTTGCACTTTTTAAACACAGGGGAAGCTGCTTCGCGCTGAGATGCAAGTGATTTTTGAGGCAATGATTTCCAGCATAAGCCAGTCTCATCGGCATTATACACATCGAGTGAGTAACCTTCTTCTTCCAAAAAAGCCAAGAATGTTTCTTTAAAATTTTCAGCGGCAGTTGCATCGCTAGATAAGGATTCCCCTTGGATCTCCAATTCTCGTATGCCATGACGAGATTTAAAGTTTCTTCACCATCCCTGGCTAGCCTTAAAGTCAGGAGGACAGTCAAGTTGATTGTTGAACTGAAGTGCCTTTTCACACAATAGAGAACCAGAGATAGTTTCCCCTTTGCTTCTTCTTTGCACAAACCATATATACAAAGCCTCTTCCAATTTCAAATCTTTCGCATGTCTCATGGTTTACGTTTCTTCGACCCATTTTCACTATCCAATTTCGATGCAAAACTTATAATTTTATCCTTGTTACTTTTGATGTCAGAGACGGTAGCTTTCCCAACATTGAAAATCCTCGCAAGTGAAGACACAGTTTCACCTTTTCCTAGTCTCTTGATAATTTCTGTTTTCGTTTCAATTGACAAAACATTGCGGTTCCTTTTATATGCTTTAGGCCTTCTGGAAGATGCCATATCGCACAGAGAAATACTTGCACACCAAAATTATTCTGCTGTAGTAGCAGACACAATTATTTTAAGTTGAACTGTCTGTTTAGCCAGTGTTCTGCCTAGAACGCACACGTACATTAGATTGGTAAACCAGATATTAACTGACTTTATGATCTAACTGACTTCCTGTACGTAAGCGACCGACCATTAGCCCATTCCATCCTCTACAAATTGTTCGCACACATTTGAAGCTTGCAGCATCAAAAGATTCAAAAATAAAGTCTAACATGACTGGTGGCGCCTGATTTTTTTTTCTCGAAAAAGTGTTCGGATAATTGGATGTTCGGATAATTGGGGTTCGGATAAATGGAGTTCTACTGTACTTGCATAGGTGTAGCTTAGTGAGTCACACTTTTCTGTAATCTGTGAATGAAGAGTATGTGGCATATTTATTGCAAGAACAGTTTGTGCTTGGCAAAGTTTACACAATTTTGAGGAATACATTTTCTCAGTGGCTGAACAACAACAGAATGGCATCATGCAGCGCACATATAACATGGGAAGGGTCAGGGTTCCATTCCTAGCTATGCACCTTTTGATGTGATTGCTGTTCCTACTATTGCAACTAATAACATTACAATTGCAGCTAATATTGTTAGTATGTGAGGCTTTGTCCCAGTCTTCTGATTGCATGGCATTGCACAACTTACAGCTTCCTGCTTAGCATGGTTATCCAACATTTAACCCACTAGTCATATTCATCTATAACATTCTATGAGATGCTGGGGACAGAAATTCTAGCATTTCATATATATATATATATATATATATATATATATATATATATATATATATATATATATATATATATATATATATATATATATATATATATATATATATATATATATATATATATATATATATTTCTTGGTAGTAATATAGACAAAGTTGGAGGGACAGACAATGATATCAAAATAAAAATACAAAAAGCAAGAGGCGCTTTCATTGCATTGGGAAACATAAGGAGAACAAGAGAAATCAAGTCCAACACGAAAATAAGAATCTTCAACAAATGTCAAGTCAGTCCTATTGTATGGCTCTGAGACATGGAGAGCATCAAAAAGAACAACTAAAAAGCTACAGACTTTTATAAACGGGTGCTTGCGTAGAATAGAAGGATTGAAATGGAATGACAAAGTCCCAAATGTGGAATTGATGACAAGAACCAGACAAGTGCCAGAGTAACAAGAGCTGAGAAGAAGACGCTGGCGATGGATAGGACATACATTGAGGAAACCTGTTGATAGTATTACCAGGCAGTCCTTGTTTTGGAATCCACAGGGAAAGAGAGGCAGAGGTAGACTAAAAAACACATGGAGAAGAGAGCTGGATACAGAGGTGAAAATGATGAGGAAAACATGGAAAGAACTTGAGTGGATGGCACGGGACAGGAAGACTTGGCATGTGTTTGTTGAAGGCCTATGCTCCTTGGGGAGCTAAAGGGTATTGATTGATTCATTGATGTACTATTTCATTGTGACATGTTCTCAGCCTCTTTCTTACACTCTACATTCCAGGCATCCCCTCCCATCACATTCCCTATTTTTTTTTATGGACATGTAACTGCACAATTCAGTATGGTATTTTCTATTCAGTTGTAGCTACCAACTGTCTAAGCTAAATGAATCTCAGCAGTTAAATGAAGATTTTTCATTTATATATATATATATATATATATATATATATATATATATATATATATATATATATATATATATATATATATACACACACACACACACACATGTATACAGGAATGCGACTAATTATTTGGCATGAGGGTTGCTGGATAGGGGTTTTTCCTGGAATTCTGGTAGCCAGGCCTAAAATGGTACTAAAACACACTCACAAGAAGATATACGAGAAGAATAAATGAACACTTATCAAGCTGAGTTGATTCATATCAATTGACAGTTTGGCGAAGATGTAGTTAGACTTGCCTGAAGTTCAAGGCTGGGGTGCGGTCTCACAGCTATACATGTACCTGTAAAAATTTGCTTGGAATCCAGTTTCTGAAATGTATCTTGTAAACTAAGTTTTCACATATTTTGGTCGGTCTTTTATAAACAATTCTTGAAGTTTATAAACAGTCTTACCACCCAGAGGTTTTTCTGCATGCCTTTTTGGCATAATGATTATGGGTATACACTAACAGGAATTTTTAAACAGCACTAAAAATTTGAGTAAAAAATCACAAGAATACAAGCCTTCA
The DNA here is from genome assembly GCA_024509875.1 of Oreohelix idahoensis. Taxonomy (NCBI): domain Eukaryota; kingdom Metazoa; phylum Mollusca; class Gastropoda; order Stylommatophora; family Oreohelicidae; genus Oreohelix; species Oreohelix idahoensis. The sequence goes on from JAMPIV010018466.1 coordinate 778,118, forward strand.
CCATCAGCTGGTTTCAAAACAGGCACACATCGGTGGCATCACCATAAACAAGTTGGAGGCCAGAGGAATCACTTGACACACACTTTAATTATTACACTTTGTTGATTTATAGCTTTTAGAACGCGCTGGATACTTGGTAGCATGATAAATGGTCCCATGCCTATATATACACACTGTTATGATTAAAATTCATGACGATTGTGTCGGCATAATTAGGTAGCTCGACAGGGCTCCTTGTTTGTTTATTTTATACAGAGTCATTTATTAATACAGGAAGTGACGCCATGCCGATATGGTGTATTTGGCAGACGAACTCTGTCAAAAGAGATTCTTCAAGTCTCACACTGCATGAATCAATAAATTTATCAATTTATAATTTTATTAATTGATAAATCTGCTTTTTCATGCAAAAAATCCTCCTGGCCTCTGCCTCAGGAAACGACGATTCAAATTCAGTGCAGTTAAAAGGGTTAGTCCTAGAATTCCGGCTTGCAGCCAACCGACACCACCATCTTGAAAAGTATTCTGCAAATGCAGAAAATGTAGTCCACCGACTTGAAAAATTTTTTGAGACATCACTGGAAGATATTTTGTTCAGAATCCCGGCTTGGCCCCCATCTATAGCTGTTACGTGTCTTTTATCTGGATTATGTTAATATATAATGACAGGATGGTTCCTGTAGGCCAAGTACTTCTAGGGTAGCAAACATCTAGACACCGAAACCAGCCAACATCAATCACCCTTATTTGAGCCACAATGGACGAAGTGGACAGTATACATTTTTATTCAAATTTCACGAGGCTCCAACTTGAAATACAATTCAGTTCAATATACAAATGGCATATTATATGCAGTCGTCGATAAAACTTTAGGCAGTCCGTTCGTGTCTGGAACGCTGTCCTTTTCATTTTCCACATTTTATTAATCATATTTTCACACTCGACATTGAGAATCCGTACTCCCTTTAAATGAAGATAACTAGATAAACCTCACAGAAGATCTTGATGTATTATTGATGGAACAACATAGGGATGTACAAGATATATATTTTCAGGAGCTCAAACACATGCATCCACTCGCCATGACACAATGGTAGAAGGCTTGCAGACAATCTCCTCACTTCTGCAGTTTTAGTTTCACGTCTGCCAAATACACCATATCGGCATGACGTCACTTCCTGTATTAATAAATGACTGTATAAAATAAACAAGGAGCCCTAGCGAGCTACCTAATTATACCAACACAATCATTATGAATTTTAATCATAACACACACACGTATATGATGATAGGAAACTCTTTACAGAGCGATACAACAGGAAGCAATCTGATCATCAGAAGCAGTCCCCCCATCCGACAAGTGTTTCAGCCCGATTACTCCTTTACACTCTAAGGGGGGCGGGCCCACTTGGGTCATGACTCCCAAGCGTCTCAGCTTCCTGTTGTCTTGTATCGAAAATGAACCCATTTCACTTACGGTAGCAACTTTTAATCCACAACGCCAGCCATGGGGGCAATTGTGAAAGTAACAAAGAGAAGACATATTATTCCGTTCGTTCCGTCGCCCTTCACAATTAAGGACACACACTGAGACACGAGCACACAGCCAACGAGCCTTAGCCACTGCGCGCCGCAAGCCACTGAAATTCTGTACCTGACACACTCCCTATAGTATACATCGCCTGTTGCCCCAGAGTCGCAGCCCTTTCACTAGTACACCAGAAAAACTCAGCGCTGTGGACTTAGAAAAATTTTGGTGTTTTCTGTACCGCAGCGTTTATTGTCACGATTTCCATTGCCCATTGCGGTTGTTCCACAGCCAGCCTGATGCCTTTTCGGCAGTTTCGCTAAGCCTCTTCAGTGCCCTTGTTCTAGACTGTCCCTTCAGCCCCAACAGTTTCAATAAATCATACACTGATGCAGCCACAAGCCCTCTTGCGCCCACTTCAACCGCCATGACCCTTGCACTGAATCCATCGTGTCTCAGATCCGCGGCCAGATCGCTATACTTGGCCGCTTTGAATGAATGTTGCTCGTCTAATCTGGATTCAAATGGCACGGTCAGTTCAATCAGTATGACCTGAAGCATTGCTGAAGAATGAAGCACTATATCTGGCCGTCTCCGCGATTTTCTGATACTCTCTGGATATGCCCCCCGTCCAGGTAGGTTTGCACAGTCAAGAAGAGATGGTAAACTGCTACCAGGTTTACTCGGTTTGGGGTGTGCTGACTTTCCTGCCCTCAGAAAGTATGTATTTGTGGTGTCTGGCCGGACTTTGCTATTCGCTTTCATTCTTGCCTGATCTATTGTCGCAGCAAGCTCATTTAGCACTTTGTTATGGCGCCAAGTGTATCGTCCTTGCCCTAATGCCACCTTACACGCTGAGAGCACGTGTTCAAGTGTCTGCCTCTCCTGGCACAGGGGGCACTGCTCATCATCTGACTTTCCCCATTTCACAAGGTTGGTGGCCGACGGCAGCAGGTCATACATTGATCTAACCACGAAGCTGAGCCTAAGAGGTGCCATATGCCATATATCATTCCATGTCAAGGATCTCTGCAGGGCTCCTTCCTATGTAGTCCATTGGCCTTGTTGGACCTGCTGCACTGCTTTTAGCAACCTCTTATCATTCTCAGCTCCTCGTATCTCCTGAACCACCATGTCTCTGCGTTCCCTGCTTGATGCCTTGGACCACCAGCGGATGTCACCATGCCCAAATCCCCGTCTATTCGTTTGTGTGTATCTGATTACCTCTCTCAGTTTGAGTGACTCTTCAGCAGCATCAACAGCTTCTTCCACTCTCCACTTCCTTCCCGTTTTCAGTGTGGGCTGAATGGACTTAACCACGTCATCAGCTGACTCGCGTAGCATCATTGCAAGCCTTGCTTTTCCAACCTTGTACTCTTCAACAACTGACTTGAAGGGAAGCAGAAGTTTTGACTTTTTGCAGTACAGTGCTACATCTGACAGACCTGGTGGTACCCCTAGCCATTTTCTCATGAACTTGTTGACCTTCTGCTCTATAGCTTCCACTGTACTTGTGCTTATTTCATATATAAGCAGTGGCCACAGCAACTTCGGTATCAACATGAACTGGAGGCACCACAGTTTGAACTTTCCCAGGAGTCTGCTTTGGTCTATGATCTGTAGTCCTCTGTCTGCCATTTCTATTGTCTGTTGCACTGCCTTCGAGTCTTTTAAAGAGGCATCGTACACCCTGCCAAGACTTTTAACAGGTTCCTCAATGACAGTAGGGATTCTTTGGCTGGAAACCGTGAATATGACCTCTGCTATCTTCCCTTTCCTGACTGATAGGCTTCTCGACTTCTTGGGTTTGAAGCTCATTCTGCACCAGCTGACTAGTTCATCCAGGCATGCTAACATTCTCCGGGCCTGATGTTCATCTGACGTCAGAATTGTTGTGTCATCCATGAATGCTTTCAGCGGTGGCATGTGATACATTCCACCGAGCTTTGGACCTATAGCCATTCCTTCAGCCGCATTGAGGATTACCTGCATAACCATGACGAATAGTATCGGAGAGATGGTACATCCCATCGCAATTCCAACTTCAAGGCCAATCCACTTCGTTGTGTACTCTCTGGTTGAAAATCTGACAGAAAACCCTGCGAAATACAGCTTCAGCATTGCTGCAATCTCTTGTGGAACATGATACATTTCTAGGGCCTGCCACAACATCTGGTGTGGAACGGATCCATAAGCATTCGCTAGATCCAACCAGATTACATGGGGGTTTGTTCTGTCAGACTTTGCCTTTTGGATTGCTTCCCAGATCATTGTGGCATGCTCTAGACATCCTGGTGTACCTGGGATACCTCCTTTCTGAATGGTAGTGTCAATGTACCCATTTGCCAGGAGGTATGTAGTGAGTCTTTTCGCCATTACTGAGAAGAATATCTTCCCTTCCACATTGAGTAGTGAGATTGGACTGAACTGACTGATGTCTGTGGAATTTTGTTCCTTCGGGATGTAGACTCCGTTTGCCTTTCTCCATTCCTTAATTACGAGTTGGGTTTTCCACGCATTCTTCAGTAAACGGAGCAGTCGTTTGAGAACCTCAGGGCATCTTTTATACACCACATATGGAACACTATTAGGACCTGGAGCTGACTTGCACCGAGCTTTCTGGACAATGCTTTCTACCTCTTGCACCGTTGGGGGCTTGGTGTTAAATTCAGCTCCTGGTTTACCCGGCCATTTGAGGCCTGCCATGCTGCTGAGCGGCTCATTTTTGCGACCATCTGAATATGTCATTCTAAGGTGTTCTTCCAGGTCTTCTTTCCTGATGTTTAGCGTACCCGACCGTGGCTGCTCAAACAGTTCTTTGGCAAACTTGAAGGGCTCCCTAAAGAATCTTTCCCTATCCCTTCGAGTCTTCCTTCTCTTCCTGCACAACCTTTCCGCTCTACAAAGGGCATTATGTTGGCCTTTCAGGTGCTCCCAAACCTGTCGTAACCCTTCCTTCTCTGTGGCAACTGCGTTCTTGAACAGTTTTCGGGCATGCTTCTTCTGTTTCCTGATTTCATCTATTTTAATTTGTCTTCTACTTTTCCGTGGTGGGTTACTTTCCCTTGCCTCCCTCACTCCGAACACTTTGCAACAGTGCAGATATATTATGTCGCCGAAGATTTCCAGCTTCTTCTCCAAAGTTAGCTGCTTCAGGCTGTTATCCAACTCTTTTGCCAAGGCTTCGTCCAGCTGTTCCCAAAGCCCTTTTGCACTGGCAGGTGGAAACTCTATTGCATCTCTCTTCCCGTCCAAGAAGTGTGTGAGATCATCATCTGGCAGATCAACTTGAATGTACTCAGCACTGTGGATTGACTCCTGGCTGCGTTCTTCTAACGTCTTATCCATCGAGACAGAGCGCTGCTGATCTCCCCCTGATGACCTCCCACACCCCTTTTTCGTTCTGTGGATTTTCATTCCTCTCTGAGTAGAGAATTTCCTACCACAGGCACATGGAAATTCCAGCCGTTGTTCAGAGCTCGAAGTCCGTGTAACGGGTCTGGTCGATTCCATTGAGGCGCCTGTGGATTCATCATCCTCCCCCCCTTTCGGTGAATCCTGGGGGCATCTATCGTTTTTGGGTCCTATAGCAATTGAATACAGCTTACAGGGTGCTAACCCGGTCAGCCGGTTTCTAGTCTTTCCCAGTGTCATCTGTCTATCCAGAAGTCAATCGGTCTTTTGCCGATCGTCACTGGTTTGACCATGCAACTATGATAGGAAACTCTTTACAGAGCGATACAACAGGAAGCAATCTGATCATCAGAAGAAGTCCCCCCATCCGACAAGTGTTTCGGCCCGATTACTCCTTTACACTCTAAGGGGGGGCGGGCCCACTTGGGTCATGACTCCCAAGCGTCTCAGCTTCCTGTTGTCTTGTATCGAAAATGAACCCATTTCACTTACGGTAGCAACTATATACATATGTGTGTGTGTATATGTGTGTATGAATAAGGGTGTGTATGTGTATGCAAAATAAATAAAATTGTTCTAGCACAATGACAAGCTGTGGTGTACATATGTGAGTTTGAGGGTCAGGAATGTCACACTCAGGTGTGCACATTGATTGGTGCTTATATCCAATGAGCCAAGGTATTCATTGATCCTTTTATGGGATACAAGTGGGTTTTGTGTGTGAAAGGGGTGGTGAAACATAGATGAAGGCTCTTAATGATCATATTTTAGTTGTGCTGGTTACACTGAATACAACATTTGTAACACTTTCCATCTTGAAATAGAAATTGATAATACATCATTTGTGCCACTTATAATAACTGTGACATTTAATGCATTTACCCCTCTTTAATTAAACAAAAATATTTTTAAAAATATCCTCAGAACCAGCACAAAGAAATGCCCTACTGGATTTATTGTCTTTCTTTGTCCTCAGAAGCAGTTACAAGATGCAGGATCTGCAAACCCATGTGACCTTGGCCTCTCATGGATTGAAACTGGACAAACAAGAATTTTCACCAAGGATGAATCAGAAAACACATAATCAGACGTGAACGTTGTGACTGGTATATATTAAACCTGAAACAATTTGTATTTTGTATTGTACTGCAACAGTAGTGGTTCTTTAACAGGCATATTAATGACACAAACATTCCTTATAAGATTAAAACATGGCAGTGACATATGTAAAAGATAAGAAACTTCACCAAAATGCAACTTGAACAAAAGGTAGGGGGAAGAGAGTTTTTTGTTCAACAATACATCATCATCATCATTTAACAGACACTAGAATTATAGCAGGATCTGCTGAACTCATTCAAGAGACGCCCATTTCAAGTTTTGATGCAGCTTTTGAGAAAGATAGTTGAGCTTTTCAGGTCCTGTAATTGTCTGCATTATTTCATAAAATTCACGTGTTTGTGTGGGTACACTTATGAGTCATAAGTGTACCCACGCAAAAATGTGAATTTTCTACTACGGACACTTATTTGTAAATATGTCCCTCACCTAGTATAAAGCTTTTCATGAAGTGACCAAAAATAGCTGGTGACTTAGTTTCCTGATTGAGATATGTGCTCTATAAATGCAGGCCCAAAAACTGAAATATTCTGAAAATCTGAAGTTTTTTCGGCCAACTGTTCGCCTATTTTCGAACCAATTTTTTGTTGCATTTTGTGTTGAGTCGTTGAGATAATGTGGAAGAACTTTTAACATAACATTTAAAATTTTTTTAATTTGACTGGGCGAAAAAATCTGATTTCCATCCCCTAGCATTTTGGAGTCTGGGTTACAGACCTGTATATACAAGTAAGACAACATTCAGGAACCACTTGACACTGGTAGTTTTCACTAAGTTTTGAAGTCTTGTAACCTGCTCATGAAGTAAGCATATTACTTACATTAGACAGAAACAATCCACTTTATTTGGGCATGTTATCAGGAAGAAAAAAACTGGATTATGTTGAGACATAGAAAGATTGATGGGAAAAGTGATTGAGGACAACAACAACAAAAAATGCTGGATAGTTTAACATCATGGCATGTAATGAAGTCAACAACAGAATTGATAAGCAGCACTGGAGACAGTAAGTTATGATGGGACTTGAACCTGCTGACAAGATCAGCTAACATATGAAGACAGAATATAACTACTGCGTCCTCAAGTATGTCATATGAGGCCACTAATATGAGGTTGTGTATGAGGCTGACAGCTTGATCATGTAAAACTAATGAGTGCAGGTTTCCTGCAAGGGGGGCAGGCTGTGGTGGTGGTCCCTTTCTTGATGGGGAGCTCAAAGGAAAGTGATGAATAAATAAACATGTTTGATGATGATGTTGGTGATAATGATGTTGATGATGATGTTGGTGATGATGTTACTGATGATGCCCATGGAAAGTGTGAGAGAAGTTAGCAATGTTAGTCAATCAGTGAAGAAGTGTCAACCCTCAAATTGACCTGGATCTAAAGTTCATGACTATTTCAGGTTTATAGTGCAATAGCTGTGTGATAAATTTGTGATGTGACATCACTATCTGAGCTTTCCTGTGTTTTTTTTTTTGTTCTTGTTGTGTGTTTTGAGTTGTGACTCTTCTGTTTTGTGATAACATCCAAGCTTCTCGGTGGCAGATATTTTCATGTGTTGTGTGTACATGTACATTGTGGTGCATAGCTCGAGTCTTCAGTCCATTAGGAAATGACGACGGAGCATTGCCTTACCTTCGACTATGGAATATGTTTATTTATGTCTTTATACAGAGATTTGACATGAATTTTATATTCTTTTTTTCTTTTAAATCTGTAATCACAAATGTAGCTTGACTTGAAGGAGTGAGTTGTTGATTTGCATTTTGTGTTGAGTCGTTGGGATAATGTGGAAGAACTTTAAGATAACATTTTAAATTACAAAAATTTGATGATTTAATTTGAAGTTGGGCGTGTCTGGATCACATATGTGTGAAATATCAAATTTTGAGATGATCGCCTTGAAAGTTGATCTTGTACATTTTATTTTCCTTTATGGTTATCTTCTCAAAATATATCCCAAATCGTGTATACCCAAGCTCTTATAGTGAATTTTTTCATGAATAATGAACAATAATTTTAGTTATTTTGGTAACAGAATACATGTACATACTAACAATACGCCAGTCCAAGATATTGATGTCAGTGAATGGAGGTTAGGAATGAATATTATCTGTATGGGGTTGGCACCCTAGACATGTAAGGTTAATGGCTACAGAAGCCACACTGCAAGAACACGTGAAGTTCTTTGGTGTAGGCTTCCTGCCAGGGATAGTTGAACGCCTCATTAATTAAGATGAAAAAAAGGAGAATTATTATGACAGATTTAATCAAATTGCAAGAACTAATGGGATAGATAAAGTACTGAAGGTATGAACATACTTTGGACATAAATGTTGAAGGAGAAAAAGTGTGATAAATAGCGAAGCAAATGAGAAGCCAGCTTTAAGCGTAAGAATAAATGGTGAGAGAGTAAAAGAAGTGACAGATTTCTCATGACTTGGACACGTAATAATAGAGCAGATGTCCTCAACCCTTTTTGCTCCGTGGGCACATTTTAGATTTGTAAAGAGGGTGGTGGGCATCAACCAAACATCGCGACTCACATATTTAAAAAAGTTCAGTTTTAGATCAGATACAAAATTCTTACATAAGGGTGAGTAAACGCATTTAATGATATAGGAAATATTTAGGATTTAAAAAAAAAAAATTAACCTTCAAATTATTTGAGTCAAATGTATAATTAGAATGATCTTAGGCACTGCGTGTCACTGGCCAACTGTTTATTGTAAGGGGTGTGTATTGGAAAAGTTTTTAAAATTTTATTGAGACCACTAACCGCAAATACCTAATAAGTTTACTAGAGGGTAAGCTTTAACTTCTGACCTTGCAAGCAAAATTATATATTTATTCTTGCATTCACAAACCATCCACTGGCACACAAATATGCCTGGTTGGTGTTGAGTACCCCTGTAATCGAGGATGGCTGATGTGACGCAGACATCAAAAAGTGAACATAAATTGCCAGGTCAAGAATACGTTCAACAACATGATGCAGATCCAGACAAAACCTTAAGTGTTTTATATGTGTATATACTCTTCAATACTGTATGTATGAATAGTCAGATGGGGTATTGTTTGTTTGATTACTTGGTTACTGGTATGATGAATCAATGACAGGTGGAAAGTTAGTTAATTGTTGAATGATTTGGTGGATGATTTGCAAGACGAATGGCAGGGGAGTGTATGCTTATGGCAAGTGAACTTGGAAAGGAATAAATGGGTTGCTTAATTTGTGGAACAAATTGATAGATTACTTTGATGTACCATAAATGGTAGCAGATAATCCAGCACAGTGGAAGAAGAATTTATGATATATACTGAAGCACATTAAAAACGCACCACCTGTATAATCCAGGAACAGAGTGTGAAATGTAAATATAAGTGTGTACAAGTTTACATATTTGGAATCTTTATTCATTTTCCTATGAATCCATGCTGGTCATTAATTTGTACATTTTATTGTTATGAAATTCATTGCATTCTGTGCAGGCAAGGGAGAAAACCAAAAATACAAAAAAATGCACGTGCGTTATCCTGCTGGAGAAGCTGCAAGTCTGGATAAATTGTGAACGCAGGAGCAACCAGTGCAACCAGAACCTCATCTCGATATGTCACAGCATTAACATTTCCACGGAAGACGTGAAGAGGCAAGCGATGGTGAAAACTGAATCCTCCCCAAATGTGAATACTGCCACCTCGAAATCGGTTGACACAGCAATCTGCAAAGCGCTCTTCACACCGTCGCTAAATCCGCATACGTCCATCTGCAAAGGATATGTTGAATCTGTTCTCGTCTGTGAATAGGACAGCATTCAACTGCAGTCTAGTCCATCTGATATGTTGCTCTGTCCATTGCAGGCGCTGCTAACGATGTCTGTGAGTCAAGTTTGGCCCAACATAAGGTCGTCTTGCAGTAAGGCCTGTATCTCTGAGTCGTCGTATGACTGTCATTCGAGAGACTTGCCCATGTCTACCCACTATTGCTTTTGCTGTTTGACTTGCCGGGAGAGTCAATTCCTTAGGTGACTCAGCACAATATGACGATCTTGCGCAGGGGTAGTAACTCGTGGTTGGCCACTCCGAAGTCTATCCCGGGCACTGCCAGTGGTTCCGTAACGTTCATTGAGACGTACAATAGTGCTGTGGTGGCAATTCATCCTTCTGGCAATGGCCCGCGAGCTCATTCCGGTCTCCAACATACCAATGGATCGTTGACGGTCGTTTTCAGATAGTCGTGGCATTTCAAGCACATGTACTGGGTGTTTTGTCTCAACGGCCTTTTTATACCGAGTATACTGCCACAACGCGTACACATTTTCAGGGTCATAGCTGTTGAGAATCGTGTTGCACGTGTAACTTTCATCGTTTTCATGTAGTCTGTACACACACCCATGGGTTGAATCTTGCACTTTCCATTCCAGCAGCCATTTGCTCTCTACCACATGGCAAACACGGGGAAAATCCATTCCCACACTTTTTTTTGCCAGCTTCTCGGCATCAGTATATATATATAATAGTGGTGCGTTTTTAATGTGCTTCAGTATATATAAGTTTGTGAGTTGATATGTTGAGAAGATAAATGTTTGAATCATGTGGAGTTTGGAAGATGAATTAATGATTGCGTTTAGTATTAACAAAGTGGTGTGTAATAAAGTTGTATGTTTGAATCATGTGGAGTTTGGAAAATAAAATAAAATGACTTTATACAATATTAGTGAACTGATGTGAAAAGAAAGTGCATGTCTGAGCCATGAGGAGTTTGGAAGATGAATTGGTGATGGTATACAGTTTTAGTGCATTGGTGTGTAAAATAAAAGTGGATGTATAAAGCATGTGGAGTTTGGAAAATGAATTGATGATTGTATACACTTTCAGTGAATTGATGTGTAAGAATGTGGATATTTCAATCATGTGGAGATTAGAAGATGAATTGATGATTCTGTACACTATTAGTGAATTTATATGTAATAAAGTTGGATGTTTGAACCATGTGGAGTTTGTAAGTCGAATTGATGATTGTATACAATTTTATTTGAATTGATGTGTAACAAAGTTGATGTTTGAAGGAAGTAAGCTTTTGAAAATGGGAAGATGGATTCAGGAGTATATGCAGCCAACCAGATGTTGTCAGACACACTACTATGCCGCCATTACTTTTATACTGTATTTTAACCCCTGTTCTTCAACCAGTAGTTGTGATAGTTAACAATAACATGTCATTACGTAATTAATTTTTATTTTCCATTATGTGGTTGAAATAATTAGAGACATATATTTCTGTATTTTATATAGTTCCAGGGTAACACATTATGTATTCAAGTGCCTTTTTTTCCCCCGATGTATGCAGCTGTGTATATTTTCTGTACATATAGATCTTTACACATCATCATTGGAAGTGCATTGTTCTGTATATGAAACGTCAAGATCTAAAAGTCACCTATTTTTCAAATTGTTATTTCTTCACTTCTGTCCAACTTATTTCTATGAAACAAATATTAAGATAAAGACAACTAAATGCCACTTTATTACATAACAATGCATGGAGGCATACCTGGAGTCATCCTTGTATGACCCACCAGCTATGAACAATGCTACAGTATACATATGTGAAAGTGAACCTCTGTGAGGCTAATTACGTCTGGGCGAGCAAGAAATTCCAGATCTATCTGTATGGTAGACCTTTTATGGTACAAAGCGATCATCAGCCACTGGTGTTTCTGGCTCAGGCAAGACATGGTAATGCCCGTTTGTTAAGGTGGTCCCTTCTCATTCAACCTTACTCGTTTACCATTGAATACATTCCTGGATTGCAGAACGTTGGAGCAGATTTCTTGAGTAGGCACCCACCTGCAGAATCCCAGGATTCTCATAAAGCCTAGTTGAGTTCATTTGATCGGATTTGTATCACTGATTATAAAGCTGCATTGGGATGCAGACTTTTAACAGGGGAGATGTGTAGTGAGATATCCATGATACACTCCGCCCAAATAAAGAAATACTACAGCGTTTGAACGTTTTTTAGGCCATAAAAACAAATCAAGTGCAAAAATATTTAACTAACGATTTGAAATTTTGTCACTACGCCAAGTAAATTTACCACCCAGCCTGACATCCGTACCCTACCTCTCTTCTTTGTGTTTATGAACGAACGTCGAGAAAATTGGAAAATATTTGAATATTTCCACTATTACGTTAGAAAAAAACTGTAATAAAATTCTAGGTTTGACCTTGGGTTTCAAGGCCAAATACTACTAGATTTGGAAATAAACAGTTAGAAAATCTATTAATAACTACTGCCTTAGCAACGGTTACTAGGGCCATCGCCAACTAACAATTTGAATTTCAAACACTAAACGCGGGGTAAGTCCCATCCCCTAACACAGACGCGTAAACTCCACCCGCCCCAATTAAATGTGAACGACCGCTGTACGATTTAGCCATTACAGAGAAAAGAAAAAAAGTTGTCACCTCGTTCTATAGGGGAAGAGGAGAGGCGGATTAACATGGAAAAAATCTAACCTAACTTGTGCATTGTGAAACTGAAACTAACAAACCAATTGTGTGCAGGGCAGAGAATAGGAGCAAGAAAAACGTAGATAATGTATTGTATTCTAATAGAAGGATAAATAAAAGGAAAGGACAGAAACGATAATATTGTTATGGAAATCCCATATAAATCCCTATAATATGTTATCTTGCTTGAGAGTAAAAGTATGTTGTTCTGAATAAAGAAAGAAGAAAAGTACCAAGATGAAAATTAGGATAAAGAAGTAAAGGAAAACATACTGGCTAGATAAAGGACAAGTGTCCGGTTAATAATTACTTTCAATTTTTAAAATCACTTCAATAATAACGGAGATATCGTAGAAAATAAAAATTGAAGACAGACAGACATACACAGTGGTAATCGCTCAACTTTGAAAATCTAGGGATGTTGCTTTTTCGAAACGCGTTGTTTTTTTTTAAGAAAGTCAAATCCGTTTGACTTGATTTGATTGGGTGGTACTGGTTTAGGTAGGGGAAATAAAACTATCGCTTGCCAAGCATAAGCTGCCACTTGAAAATTTTTGTGTTCACCAACGTTTGGTTAAGATCAGAAGCATAGCATTGCCTTTGCGGTCTGGACGACAAGCAATTATTTCATTGATTGCGGTAAGATAAATAACTTTATTCATATTATTATTAATATGTAGAGGCCAACCCAGATAGGGCGCCCACAAATTTTGGTTGTGCGACATTTGCCTTTGTGGAAGCTTGCGACATACTAGGAGCACAGGCATGCCTAAGTAGACTTATGAAGCAAATGAAAGTACTTTGTGTTGGAAAATGGATATATATAAAATATTACGATTGTAAGACCAGGAAGCCACTGGCAGTCTTCGGCAGATCTCAGTGTTCCAATAACTTAAAAAAAAATAAGATTTCTTATGAAAAGAATTCACAAGATCACTAGAAAGAGAAAAAGAAAAGAGTGTATCCCAGCTGAAGATAACGAAGGTTTAAGGTGACAGGGGCGTTGAAACCATGTGGGGAGAAGAAGATACCCCCTGAGTATGAAGCAGTCACAATAAAATTTAGGGACTGTAGCTATTTGGTTAGCTCTTTATCTGATCACAATGCATGTTTAATGATGTTTAATTGTTAGTGGTGGAGATACATAACTAGAGTACTTAGGAAGGACTGTTCCTCTTGTTGCAGGGTTGAGTCATATAATACCCAGTGAGCCATAACCTGGAGCTGCAGAGTTTTGAGGCAACATGCTGATTGTTTGAATGTGAAGTCTTATCTGCCTCCAGAGAACACTGTAGTGACCGAGAGTGTATTTTCCAGAAATTCATATATCTTCAAAGGAACCACAAGATAAGCCATAAGATTGAGGGCTTATGCAAATTCATTACGTTGTATTCTCCACACGCTATTATAAACTGTATTGTGATATGATGAGACACCCAGTCCTTCCAAGTAGTGACACTTCATAGGACAGTATTGTTTCAACAGCGAATAAAATTCTATGAACATTATAGTAGTGACTTTTATGGACAAGATGTCCTGCATGTTTATTTAAGGTTGTACATAAACCACACTTCATTTTAAGTTTTAAACATTCCTGTCCCAAAAGATTTACGGTACAGGAAATTAAAATTGTAAAATAATATTATAACTTTAACCCCAGTCTTGTTGATTTAATTTTCATTAAGTTAAAGTGTGTTTGTTTTTTGCAGGCATTTATCACTACCTGTGCATTACCCTAGACACGTAGCCAAATAACAAACATCACACATTAGAAATAAAAATATTGCACAGCGTAATGCTGTTATCTATAATAGAATATCTGAGTACGGTGGTTGAGGTAACAAGAAGAGACATGATTCGTAAACAAAACTTACGTCAAGACCTCAAAACCCAGCTTTTGCAGACCCAAGTAGAACAGTCCCAACTACGATGGTTTGGCCATGTCTGCAGAATGGGAGAGGATCGGCTACCACAACACGTATGGGAAACTAAGAGCCAGGGATTCAGATCTCCAGGATGACCCAGAGTCCGCTGGGGGTGGGGGGGGTGGGGGGGGGGGGGGGGGGGGGGGGGGGGGGGGGGGGGGGGGGGGGGGGGGGGGGGCCGACGACGACAACATTAGGCAATCTCTGAAAGACCGAGGACTAGATTGGAACTAGGCCAGGAGGAAGACATCCGGTAGGATAGTATGGCTCTCTCTCTCTCTCTCTGCCTCTCTCTCTGGTACACCTCTACACCCCAGGGTAGAAGAGGAACGACTAAGTAAGTAAGTCTATGCTAGGTATAATATTAAATAAAACTTTGTGAAATCTTGCAAGGAGCTGGATGTTTTGGATTTTCTTGATTACTTTCTTCTTCTTTCTTCTTTGATCCTTAGCCGCCGACCGTCAAAGCAGTCAGTGGCCATTACGCCTAGTGGCGTCTTATAGGGCAACGACAAATTGATTCCACTTTGCTCGGTCAGCGGCCATCCTTCGTACAGTGCTCCAACTCTGGTTCATTCTTTGCATCTCAGCCTCCACAGTTCTCCGTCAAGTTGTTTTTGGTCGGCCTCTCTTTCGTTTTCCTTCAGGGGTCCATAGCATAGCTGTTCTTGTGATGGCATCGGGGTCTCTTCTGAGGACATGGCCAACCCAGCTCCAGCGTCTGCCAGCTATGATGGTGTGCATGTCCTCTTGCTTGCTCCGAGTAAGCAGATCTTGGTTGGTGATGATATTAGGCCAAAAGATTCGGAGAATTTTTCTTAGGCATGTTGTGTGAAAAGAGGACAATTTCGACATTTCCTTCTCTGTAACTCTCCAGCTCTCCGCGCCATAGAGAAGCACAGAAAGCACACCGCTCTGATATAATCCTAATTTTGTGCTTGTGCTGTACTGAGAGGACTTCCAGATGTTGTTTGGACTAAAAAAGGCTGTTCTTGCTTTGTTCATTCTTTGCTTGCTCCGCCGTCTGGTGTTACTATGCATCCTAGGTATGTGAAGGCATCTGTCTGTTCCAGTTGCTGATTCCTTACTGATATGGGCTCAGGGTTGCTCACATTGAGCGTCATGACCTCTGTCTTCTTTAGGTTGATGTTCAAGCCCACCTGCTGGCTATACTTATTAAGTCTATCCGTTTTTTCCTGGATGTGTTGATGTGAATGTGCTAGCAGTGCAATGTCATCTGCATATTCCAGATCTTCCAATGTAGAAAATGTAGTCCATCTTATTCCTCTTGGATTGCCCTCTGTTGTCTGGCGCATCACCCAGTCTATGACTGTTAAAAATAAAGTGGTTGATAAGGGGCATTCCTGTCGTACTCCTGTCTTCACTTCAAAGGTTAGGCTGCTCTGCCCAATGCTGCACGTAAAGTTGGCATAAAGGCTTTTTATGATTGACACTATGCAGCTTGGAATTCCATAAGCCCTCAGTATTTTCCATAAAATGTCCCTATGTATACTGTCAAAAGCCTTTTCAAAATCAACGAAATTAATGTACAACTGCCTTTGCCATTCTGAGCACTGCTCTATAATGTTCCTGGGGGTAAATATATGATCTACACATCTTCTGTTCTTTCTAAATCCTGCTTGTTCTTTCCTCAGTTTGTGGTCTACTGCTTTTGAGATTCTCTGTATAATTATCCTGCCTAGTATTTTGCTGGGAACTGAGAGAAGAGTTATTCCTCTCCAATTCTTGGGCAATTTGACAATTATTCCTTTTCTCCACTCTGTTGGTGTTGTCCCTGTTTTCCAGACTTGTGCAAATAGTGGTTCTAATAGTTCTGCTGCTAGCTCTGGGTCTGTCTTAAATAGCTCTGCATTTAAGTTATCATGACCAGGAGCTTTTCCATTCTTTAACCCTTTGATTGCTGTGATGATTTCTTCTTTTCGTGGGATGTCTGTATTAACATCTAGATCATTTTCAGCCTCAGGAACATTCAATTGTGTCTCTGGTGGTTCCTTATTCAGAGTTTCTCTGAAATGCTCTGCCCATCTTGTTTCCTGTCCCTCTACTGTTGTGATGAGATTTCCTTGCTTATCTCTTACTAATGTAATATTGTTTGCACCTCGTTTTCCACTGATGATTTTAGTTATTGTGTATACTGTGCTTTGTTCATTTCTCAGTGCTGCCTCTTCTGCCTGTCTTGCAAGGTCTTGT
Organism: Oreohelix idahoensis; assembly: GCA_024509875.1. Taxonomy (NCBI): domain Eukaryota; kingdom Metazoa; phylum Mollusca; class Gastropoda; order Stylommatophora; family Oreohelicidae; genus Oreohelix; species Oreohelix idahoensis. The sequence goes on from JAMPIV010018466.1 coordinate 794,835, forward strand.
TGATTACATTGCCCTTCTATCCCTGTGATGTTGAGGGATCCAGCGGCCATGGGCTCAGAGCCCTTTGGCCCATCCCTGTGTTAGAAACCAAATGATAGAGTCCTTGAGAACTGAATAATAAGTCACAGCAATAGGGTCTGAAAATCCGTAGGAAAAAAAAACGAAAGATGACTGGAATTAATTGCGGGAAATGATGGACAGATAGTATGGCAAATCTCTACGCACCAGGGTAGAAGAGGAACGATTAGGCAGTATGTCTAGGTGGTCCTGTTGTACGGCTCTGAAACGAAGAACAAGAAAAGTAACAACTAAAAAGTGAAGTATGCCGTAACTGAGTGCTAATGCAGACTGCAAGGGTTAAAGTGACATGACAAGATGACTAATGCTGAGCTGATGGAAAGAACCAGACAAACGGAAAGAACCAGATATACGGAAAGAACCAGACAAACCGAAAGAACCAGACAAACGAAAAGAACCAGACAAACGGAAGGAACCAGACAAACGGAAAGAACCAGACAAACGGAAAGAACTAGACAAACCGAAAGAACCAGACAAACCGAAAGAACCAGACAAATGGAAAGAACCAAACAAAACAAAAGAACCAGACAAACGAAAAGAACCAGACAAACGGAAAGAACTAGACAAACCGAAAGAACCAGACAAACCGAAAGAACCAGACAAACCGAAAGAACCAGACAAACCGAAAGAACCAGACAAACGGAAAGAACCAGAAAAATACGAGTACAACAAAAAAAAGTCTGGGATAAACGTTGGTGTTGGGTAGGTTATATACTGACTTCATAAGAAGAAATCGAGTACAAGTGGGAAAAAAGGAAACTCCTCGGTCAACAGATGAAGGATCTTCTTCTCTTCATGGATCCTTAGCCCCTGACTGACAAAGCAGTTAGTGGCCATCACGCCTAGTGGCGTCTTGTAGAGCAGCAACAAACTGTCCCCATTTTGCTCAGTCGGTGGCCATCCTTCGTGCCGTGCCCCAACTCTGGTTCATACCTTGCATCTTCGCCTCCACTGTTCTCCGCCAGGTTGTCTTTGGTCTGCCTCTCTTTCGCCATCTTTCTGGGGTCAATAACATAGCAGTTCTGGGATGGTGTCAGGGTCCCTACTGAGGACATGGCCAACCCAGTTCCAGCGTCTGCATGCAATGATGGTTTGCATGCCTTTTTGACTGCACCGTGTAAGTAGTTCCTGGTTGGAGATGGTATTCGGCCAACAGGTTGTGTGGAAAGAGGATAATTTGGACATTTCCTTTTCTTTTACTCTCGCCATACAAAAGTACAGAAAGTACGATACTCTCGTATAATCTTAATTTGGTGTTTGTGCTGTACTAAGAAGATTTCCAAATGTTGTTTAGATTGGCAAAGGCTGATCTGGCTTTAATCTTTCTGTTACTGATGTCTTTGCTTGTTCCGCCGTCTGGTGTTACTATGCTTCCTAGATATGTAAATGTATCTGTTTGTTCCAGGTTTTGGTTCCTTATTTTTATGGGCTCAGGAACTATTACATTGAGTGACATGACCTCTGTCTCCTTCAGGTTGTAGCTCAACACCACTTGGTGGCTATATTTATTCAGTCTGTCTGTTTTTTCTTCCATGTGCATGTGAGAGTAATGCAATATCTTCTGCACATTCTAACTCTTCCAGTGTAGTGAACGTTGTCTATCTTATTCGTCTAGGGGTGTCCGCTGTTGTCTGGCGCATCACCTAGTCTGTGACAGTTAAAAATAGAATGGTTGACACGGGGCAACCCTGACGTATACCTGTTTTCACTTCGAAAGTAAGGTTGCTCATCCCAACACTACATGTAAAGTTAACATAAAGACTTTTTATGATGGAAACTAGAGTGCTGTGTATTATATTCTAAAATATCTGGCATGCCTGGCACCTCCACAAGATGGGTCACGCACCCCCAGGGAGGGCATGCGCCCCTGATTAAGAGGCCCTGCTGTATACGGAGCTTGATGTAGTCATGAAGAAGTGCGGGATTTTCATGTTTTGTTATTGATTGCGATGCTGGATTTAAGATGTTCATGGTATTTTTGTGTATCGAAGGCCTATGCTCCTTGGGGAACTAAACGGTGATGAGGATGATGGTGATATTCGTGCTTGTGATTTGTATGTTTATATATGTATGTTTATATATGTGTGTTTATATATGTGTGTTTATATGTGTATGTTTATGTGTGTTTATATACGTGTGTTTATATATGTATGTTTATATGTGTGTGTTTTTATATGTGTTTATATGTGTGTGTTTATATATGTGTGTTTATGTGAACTCCGCCTATGCCGGTCCCAAGCCCGGATGAAAAAGGAGGAGGGCGGCCTGCATGGAGGCCGTAAGGAGGCAGCCTGTTACGGTAGATTAATTGGCATTGTCTGCTAGAGGTTAGCAGCATGCGATTTTAGGGGTTACAACGTTTAATGTAATGTAAAAAGTATTATTAGCCTAGTGAACGCTGTGACGTTTCAGCGTTGGTAGTCACGCACGGTGACCAAGAGACGGGACCCTTTTTCAAATGACCGTCAAACGGAGAAGACGTGTCTTTATATTCTTATAGTGTCGGGCAGGGAAGGCCACACGGTTATATTGTATTCTCTTATGGACATGGGTCAGTCCACTGTTATGATGAAGAAAGATGAAGTTACAGGTTAGTAATTGACTAAACCTTGTCGAGATGAATTAACAGTCCGTTTTAGTTATACTAGTGCCAGACGCATAATCTCACTGTCGGTCGTTGGATTTTCCAACCACGCGTGCATATAGTTATGTCGTTCTGCCTACAGTAATTCAGATTACGAGACAAAGGACTGATATGCAAGATAGCTAATTCAACATAGGATTCTAATTTATATTTGTGATGCAATTCATAATCAACGTTCGATGTCTACAGAATGTATAATAAATTGTTTGTTTGGACTCTAGCCATGACTTATCCAGTCTATGAACATTTGGGAATTCAATCATCATTATCATGGTCTCAAGGTAATTTAAACCCACATTCGCGTACTTAACATCAAAGGCACGAAGCTCTAAAGAAGATGAACTGTAAACACAGATTACACGATTGTCTTTCAAGCTCTCAACAATCCGTTGGGCTAATTTTACCGAACCACCTGTAAAAACTGGTGGCCGCTCCTTGCAACACAGCCCCTCCACCATGCAAAGGCACAACAGGCCAATCACCTGTTTGTCTTAAACTATGATTACGAGCAATACAAGAGAGAAAACCGGACTGATTCTAAAGGCGACGAACTGGAACGGACTACGACTTATGGAACTTGGAACACAAGAAGTATAAATGGGAAGGAAGAGGAGCTGGTGGAAGAGATGAGGAAAGCAAAACTAGAAATCCTGGCTATAACGGAAACGAAGAAAAAAGGACAAGGAGTCATGGATCTCGATGGCAACACGTTGCTCTACAGTGGTGTACCCATATCTGAAAGAGCTAAAGGGGGCGTGGGTTGCATTGTGGCCCAAAATCAAAAGATAGTATCAAGGGATGGAACTTTGTCTCGGAGCGCATTATGGTTGTAAAACTAAAAGAAGGAGAAACCATAGTCAACCTGGTCATAGTGTATGGGCCAAATGAGGATGAGAGAGCAGAGGTCAAGGAGGAATTCTTCGAGCTGCTTCAAAGGACAGTGGATGACTGCCTAGATGAAGTTATCATGCTCGGAGATTTTAATGCCAGAGTTGGAAATGACCATGCTAGATAGGGGTGGAGTTATCGGAAGATATGGAGAAGATACTCTCAATGACAATGGAAAGCGACTCCTTAGATTCTGCAGTGAGCAGAATCTGATCATTACAAACACAAAGTTCCCCCATAAGCGCATACATGCATACACTAGATGTGAACCAACCAAGAATGAGAAGTCAGTGATCGACTATGCCATTGTTCGGAGAAGCTCATTCAGATATGTCCGAGATGCAAGAGTCTGGAGGGGGCCAGAGATTGGAAGTGATCACTACCTGCTAACAATCAAACGAACAACTGAAAGAGTTGCTCAGCCTAGGAACTGCCCAACATCACGCAAGAAACCAAGTAAACGAGCAGGAGAAATGAGCATTAGGACCTACAAGCTGAGAGAGCCAGAAATTAAGACCAGATATCAGGGGCTTATTGCTACAGCAGTGAGCAACACAGAAGAACGACCTGATGACTTGGAAACCCTCTGGAATAAATTCAAGGACATCATAAAGACAGCTGCTGCAGAAGCATGCGGTGAAGTCCGACTTGGGAACCAGAGAAAGAGGACACCTTGGTGGACAGAGGAAGTCAAAGAGAAAATAAGAGAGAAGAAAATGGCATGGAAACAATACTTAGGAGCTAAAAACACAACAGGACAAATGGAAAATATAGAGAATATGTGACACTCAGAACAGAAGCAAAGAACAAAGTGCTAGCAGCAAAACAGAAATCCTGGGAAGAATTTGGAGAAAAGCTAGAAAAAGATGCACAAGAAAACCAGAAATTGTTCTATAAGACCCTAAAGAACATGAGGAAGGAAAAACAATGCTCTCTCAAATTTATAAAGGTCAAGCAAGGCAAATTGCTTACTGCCCCGAAGGAAGTAATGGAAAGATGGAAAGAATATTTCTCAGAACTCCTGGATGGTGAGCATGGTGAAGCATCAGAAATGATAACCACTAGCACAGAAGAGAAAACCAATGATGGTGAAGATGACATAAAGATGGAAGAACTGAGGGCAGCACTAGAGAAAATCAAGATGGGCAAAGCAGCAGGGCATGATGGTATAACACCAGAAATGGTTAAGTACATGGGAGCATCAGGCGACCTATTACTCTTAAAGGTCCTACGGGCAGTATGGTGCAACAAGACCATACCAAAGGATTGGGAGATTGCCATCATAACACCAATTTTCTAAAAGGGTAACAATCGACAATGTGGAAACCATAGAGACATATCCCTTCTCAGTGTCCCTGGTAAAATCTACTCTAGAATCCTAGAGCAGAGACTCCGACGCCTAGCTGAGCCACAATTGGATGAGGTCCAGTGCGGATTCCGAACAAACCGAAGTACTCAAGACCTAATCTTCACACTCAGACAGCTGAGTGAAAAGGCCCTTGAGTATAAGAGTGAGATCCATCTTTGTTTCATAGACCTGGAAAAGGCGTTTGACAGGGTCCCCTGGAGCAAACTTTGGGACTGTTTGGCAAGGAAGAATATTCCAGCACCTCTGATTCATGCTATACAGAGCTTCTACAAGTCTTGCAGAAATTATGTGAGGACAGCAAACCATAAGTCAGAAGAGTTCAGGACCACCACTGGTGTAAGACAAGGTGATATCCTATCACCTTACCTCTTCATACTCCTTATGGACGATGTCATCAAGGCATGTAAGGAGAGAACAAGAAAGTATTCAGTGGGGTACTGGAAGATGAGACAGGTCTATATTTCGGAGCTGGCATTTGCTGATGATGTTGCCCTGATTGCTAAATCAGAGGCACATCTCCAATCCAACCTGCAAGTCTGGAAGGAAGAGCTGGAGAAGAGAGGGATGGTCATAAGCAGCTCTAAAACAAAATCCATGGTGATATCACGAGAAGAAAGAAAACATCAGATTAAGTTGGGAGAACAGGTCCTGGAGCAGGTCGACCACTTTAAATATCTCGGAGCTATTATAGACCGAAAGGGAGGCATCAAAGAAGAGTTGGCCACTCGAAAAGCAACGGCTGGGAGACTTTTTCAGGCCATAAATCGTGGATTCCTCAGCAAGAAAGAGGTTGGTAAGAAAACGAAGATGGCTGTATACCGCTCCACCTATGTCCCAGTCTTGACATATGTGTCGTGAAACGAAGTGTAACCCACTACTTTGTTAATCACTATGTCGAGATACAGATTTGCTTCAACCAATCAACTTGCACCGTTCACCAGTCTCTGAGACAGAATAAATTATACTGTTCACGCAGTTCACGCAAGATGGCGGATTTAAACTGAATAAAATTAGGCTGTACAGCGCTTGAGACTAAACCGGAGGAAACCAATCAACTTGCTCCGCCAGGAACCAACCGAAAGCTTTCCTCAAGTATTTACTTGCCTATATAATCGGGCGGATTTTATGCTAACCACGCAATCCCGAACTTGACGCCAGAGATACCGACTGACTGAAGGGGAAGAAGCTGTCACTTTGATTTATAACTTACCTGAGGGCATCGACCTGCAACCTACTTCACTAAGTCGCGTCAAAACCTGGCCAGTTTAAAATCTTAGGAGGGTAAATATATTTACGATAACCGTTGGTATTTGTTGTGTGTCATTATACTACCTATCAGGTTACTGATTGTATCTTGGGGGAATTAAGTGAATAGACGAAGACTAATAGGACTCATACTTCAATCTATTGTCTCCTATATTCAGTCTATTGTCTCTGATAATTCCAAACTGCAAATATAACCATAACAGTCCTTGTTAGGACTCAATCTATTGTCAGTCTATAACTTCAGTCTATTGTCTCTGATAACTCCCAACTGCAATATAACCAAAACAGTCCTTGTCAGGACTCAATCTATTGTCACATCTAACTCCAATCTATTGTCTCCTATAACTCCAACCTGATATATCACCAAACAGTCCTCGTCGCATATACTCCTATCATAAGAACATAACAATATTGTTAGGATATATGTTACCCGCTAGTATAACACTTGTCAGAGAGGGCGTGGTATAGTATAGGGGGAAGGACATTGTTGTATCACACCTAGGTGTACATATTATTGGATTTTTTCATGTATTGATTTATATTATGGGATGTATTCATGTATTAAATGTATTCATGTATTGAATCTATATTATTGAATGTATCCATGTATTAGTTTATCAGAAAGAATGCTTTGCAAGTAGACACCTGTCTTGTCTCGCTATTGCTAAATCATACTGAGCCATGTTGTCATTCATCCTACATGCATACATCTGAGACACGCTCATTTCACTCACACTAGAAATAGGTGGGCTTGAGGACAGAAATTAGCCCCTATTTTTGCTTTGTTACAGGTTTATTTGTGTCCAAAAAAAAACCTGAGGTCGTATGTTCGAGTCAATCCCGCTGCCTGGAACTTCTCAGGAGCATAGAGATTGTACAGAAGCTACATCTTTAGTCCCCCTCAGTCTTGGGTGGGCTAAAGTAACGAGCCTCAGCAGGAGTGGTGTGAACCAAACTAAGGAGAACAGAACGTTTTAAGAGATGAGTACACATTCGTACCATTTCTGTCAGCATTGTGAGCATAGAACCTGTCAGTGATGAGAAAGTGACTTAACATAGCAAGAGACAAAATTAATAGCATAGCTGAGAAGTGTTATATCCTTAATTAACAGCACAGCTGATCCATGTACTATAATTAAATAACAGCACAGCTGATATAATTTTTTTGTTCCTATAATTGGAAAACTTGGTGTAAAATATTTATATATTTTTTTATAAAAATAAACATTTGTAAATCATATGTAAACTTACAAATTCATTACATTCCATTTTTCAACATTCACCCTTCAGCACAAGAGTAGATAGTGTATATACTAAATAAATACTAGGGAAATTGTATTTTGAACGACTTGTCAATTTTATCATTGTTAAGTAAAAATCTGTTTCCTTGTTTTTTTATTAATATCACAGTTAGTTACACAGCGGAGGTGGCGCTTTATGTCGGTCTCCTCTCTACTATTGTTTCGAGATCAGAGCATTCACAGCCGTAACTAATTTGTGATACCAGTAGTCCTCTCAGACACTGGGACTTCACCATTTTCTGCAGAAATTCTATTTCTGTAATTGTCAGTACTATACTGATCCAAGAGCAAAATAAAACCTCTCGCCACAATATGGATGCGAGTCGTGGGCAATGACTACAACCCACAAAAGCCAGATCCAAACCTCAGAAATGAGGTATCTGAGGAAAGTGGTTGAAGTAACAAGAAGAGACATGGTCCGCAACCAGAAGATCCGTCAAGGCCTAAAATCCCATCCGCTGCAGACCCAAACAGAACAGTCCCAACTAAGATGGTTTGGCCATGTCTGCAGAATGGGAGAAGATCGGCTACCACGACAAGCATGGGAAACAAAGAGCCAGGGATCCAGACCTCCAGGACGACCCAGAGTCCGCTGGGAGGACAACATTAGACAATCTTTGAAGACGACCGAGGACTAGAATGGAACCAGGCCAGGAGGAAGACAGCTGATAGAATGGTCTGGCGCTCTCTCTTCCAAACCTCTACACCTCACGGTAGAAGGGGAACGACTAAGTAAGTAAGTAAGTAAGTGTTTATGTGTTTATATATGTGTGTTTATATATGTATGTTTATATATGTGTGTTTATATGTGTGTGTTTAAAAATGTGTGTTTATATGTGTTTATATATGTATGTTTATATGTATGTGTTTATATATGAATGTTTGTTTATATATGTGTGTTTATATATGTGTGTTTATATATGTGTGTTTATATATGTGTGTTTATATATGTGTGTTTATATATGTATGTTTATATGTGTGTGTTTATATATGTATGTATATATATGTATGATATATGTATGTTTATATATGTGTTTATATGTGTGTTTATATATGTGTGTTTAAATATGTGTTTATATATGTATGTTTATATATGTATGTTTATATATGTATGTGTTCTATAACAGTTGCCCTAAAAGAAATTGAACAATTTCATCTTTCATCGAACTCACGTCTCTTAAACACAAGTAAACACTGGTTGGTCAGCTCATGTCAGGTATTTATTGTTATTGAAAGTCATCAATTTGAACAACAGGGGAGGGGAAATACAGAATAACAAATACAGTTTCAGCTTGTGTATTGTCAGTTGAATAACAGGGGAGATAAAATACAGAATAACAAATGATGTATTTTATGTGCTTCTTGGTATTATAAGTCATCAGTTGAATAACAGGGGAGATAAAACGAAGAATAACAAATGTAGTTTCAATTTATTTATTATCAGTAGAAATCATCAGTTGAATAACAGGAGAAACAGAATACAGAAGAACAAATACAGTTTCAGCTTGTGTATTGTTATTACAAATCATCATCAGTTGAATAACAGGGGAGATAAAATACAGAATAACAAATACAGTTTCAGGTGTTTGATGTTATTGCAAGTCATTAGTTGAATAACGGAGGAGATAAAACGAAGAATAACGAATAAAATGAACCTGGAACACACAAATTGAGTGAAAACATGTCACGTGATATGTCTCTTGTTACGAATTATGACATATAACAGAGCAAAAACGTGTGAGTTTATTCTGTGTGAATTTTTCGAGAGCAAGCGAGAGAGAGAGAGAGAGAGAGAGAGAGAGAGAGAGAGAGAGAGAGAGAGAGGGGGGGAAAGAGAAAGAGAGAGAGAAATGTAACGGAAGTAACTGTAGAAGTTAAAGACGTCTGGCTGTATCCTGATATGAAGAGAATTAGGATCCAAGAAGTTCTATGTAAAAGACATATTTAAGAAACCTTTCTCTGTAATACATTTCCACATTTAGAAACAAAGAAAATATAAACATGGATGTGAGACAGGGGCGTACTTAAAGATGTGAGACCGGGGCGTACTTAAAGATGTGAGACAGGGGCGTACTTAAAGATGTGAGACAGGGGCGTACATAAAGTATTTGGCACCTGGGGGCGGATCCTACCTTTGGCGCCTCACCCATAAAGAATCCACACTTGTAAGTATACTTTTAACAGTTAGCAATATCCCCTTGTAAGCTACTGATGTGAGATAATGTTTAACAGATAAACGGCTACAAAAAAATTGTACATGAAAGAGGGTAGGGAGGTGTAACAGCACAATCATCAAGAGCCAGAAAGATAAAAGACTGAGGAAAGATGCGTTATTTTAACCAAGATGGAAATTGACAAGGAATGTAACCACAATGTACATTATACTTACAGCATCAATCATGGGATAGAACTTTTATTTCAATGAAAAAACAAAGGATATCAGAGTAGAAATAAATATTAAATGCCAAACATTAATTTGTAACTTGAAAGGAAAAAAAAAACGTAAATATGATATAAGATAATCAGATAATTCAGAAAAGTCTCAGACAAATTCAAAACAGCTGTACAATATTCACATTATATGCACAATTCCCAAAAGAAGAAAAAAAATGAGAGTTTTAACCTTCACTAGATATTCACAAACTTACGAGCAAAATAAAAATTCACCCATTTCGGAAATTCACCGGGTGAAGACTAGAATATTTTGTCATCAGTCTGTGCATTAGTTATGATGTCCATTGAAAGAAAAAAAAAAAAGAAAGAAAAAGACTAATAAATAATAATACATCGGCATTTACACATTTGGCTACTTACCAAAATGCCACATGTTACACAAACCTTAGCCATTACGCTACTAAATTATTCCTCTAGCAAAATAATTTTAAATAAAGACCATCAAACGGGTCGGCCTTATGCTGATTTAACCCAATCGGGCCCCGCGCTCACAGGGAACTCATGTTCCCACTTACAGCTTTGATAACAAAAATGAAGAAAGATCATTTCTAATTAGATATCAGAATACATGCTATTACACTGCATTGAAAATTAACTAATATCTATATTTGTAAGCTATATTTTGACATAACACGTGGTATAACATAACTCTATCAGAGCACTCTACACAAAGTAAAATTTAAAGAAAATATCAGTCTTGAAGTGACATCATCAGCCTGTAATACGGGAGGAACACAGTGACTAGAAGTATTGAATAACAGACCAACCAAATATTTTTTGGTTAATTCGTAAAACCACCCTTCCAAACGGTAATAAGGGTTAACATTTTTAACCAAAAAGAACTAATCTTGTAAATTATGTAATCAAGCATAAAAACCTTCATGGCTATATTTGGGGAGTTTCGATCCCCCAGTTGAGGTGGGATTTTTTAAAGCGCAAACGGCTACGGGGTCTTCTTCTTCTTCTGCGTTCGGTTTGTAGTCATGCTAAATCTGCAGGCCTGTCGCCAGGACGAAGTCCACAGTCTTTTCCAGGTCGGCGCGGCAGCCCCATAGCTTCTGCTGGAGCTCATCACCTTTTGGCCAGGTCGCACATGGCAATTTATCATGGGTTGGACAGTTCTGGAGAATGTGTTCTGGAGTCTGGATATCAGTTCCGCAAGGGCATTCATTCGTGTGGGATATCTTGAGGCGATAGAGATGTCCAAGTAATCTGCAGTGACCAGTTCTCGGGCGGAAAATTGTCGTCTGTTGGTGTCTGTTTAGGTGGTGGATTGGGTCATCTCTGCTGTATATATCCCCTTCCTCCTTCCACTGATTTTTGTACTTGTTGTGGATGATGGTTTTTGCTTCCCGATAGGGCAATGGGTGGCTGTATTGTTCCATTTTACTGCCACTTCTTGATAGAGCATCTGCTTTCTCATTACCAGCGATTCCACAATGGGCAGGTAACCACTGAAGGGCAATGGTTGATGACCTTTGGATGATGTTAAGCTCAGATCTGATCTCATTCATCATGTTATCATTTCTGGTGTTTTGTATTGATTCAAGTAATGATCTGCAGTCAGTGAAGATTACTATCTTAGCTTGTGGCTGCTGTTCAGGTCTGGTGAGGATCTTCAGGGCTTGCAGTAGTGCCATAGCTTCTGCCCTAAAATTGGAGGAGATCTTTCCAGTTGGGAAGGCCTTTCGGATGATCTTTCCATTTAGGAATCTTATAAAAATGCCTCCTCCACCGTTCTTTACTGCCCCCTCAGCAGATCCATCTGTGTATGCATGTGTCCACTCCTTCGGGTTGTACTTTTCTTCAATCATTTCTTGAGCCAAAGTTTTTAGTTGTTGAGGGGTCAGGTGGCCTTTCTTTTTTATTTCAGGGACTTCTGTGATGATAGATATATTTCCATGGCAGTCGTCTGGCTCCTCGTAATCAATTAACATTTCAATCTCAGTAGATCGATTTGGGAGGAGGTCTTCATGGCATCGATGCAAATGTTTGGAGATGTTTAGGAAGCTGGTTCTTTTCAGCCTGTTCTTTGTCACACTATGGAGTTTGGCATGCATTGGATGTCTTGGCATTCGTAGAAGCTTCTCACTGTGAGTGAATACCTTTTCCTCACGTCTGTCATCAAGAGAGCGGATGTTGGTGTATCGCTCCATTGCCTGGATTGGAGAAGTCTTCATCCCTCCAGTGATTAGTCTAAGGCCTGAATTTTGCACTTTCCCTAGACATTCTGTGTTTGTTTTAGATGCTGTGGCCCAGGCTGACATGCCATATTCAAGTACAGGTCTGACTGTGCCTGTATAGACTTTTTTAAGTATGTTGGTATTTGCCCCCCAACTTGTGCCAGCCAGTTTCTTCATAATAGAGAGCTTTCTTATTGCTCTCTGTTCTACTGCTTTTATGTGCGGCTTCCAGGTGAGTCTCTTATCCAACTTGACTCCTAGGTATGTTGGGTTTTCCTCGATTGGAAGTTCACTTCCATTTAGCTGCAGTTTAATCGTTTCTCGGCGATTTGACAGAGAGAAGCAGGTTGCTACTGTCTTGGAGAGGTTTATCTGTACTCCCCAATCTGATGCCCATTTACCGATGGTATTTAGCGCTGCTTGCATCCTGAACTTCGCAGTAGGCAAATGTTCAGCAGCACACCAGGCAGCAAAATCGTCAGCATGAAGAGCCCTGGAGATATGCCCGGACAGTTTCTCTGCAATATCATTTATATATATGATAAAAAGTGTGGGGGAGATAACTCCTCCTTGTGGCACACCCTGTTGTAGAGTGACGCGATGGCTCAGTTTCCCGTCAAGTTTTACTCTTGCTGTGCGGTATCGAAGAAAGTCCCGTATCCAGTTGAACATTCTCCCTTCAATTTTGCTGTTGAGCATCTTAAGGAGGAGTCCTTCTTTCCATACCTTATCAAAGGCTTTTGTCAAGTCTACAAAAACCGCCAGCACTTTCTTTTTCTCCTGAAAGGCATTTTCTACTTCCTGGGCTAGATATACTAGTTGGTCTTCGGTGCTGCGATTTTTCCTAAATGCTGACTGTGTGTTATCAAGCAGATGGTTTTTTTTTTCCAGATGTTTCAGTAATCTTGAGTTCACCATTCTTTCCATTACCTTACCCAGACAGCTCAGTAGGCTAACTGGTCGGTAGCTGGACTTGCTTGTTTTCTCCTTTTGTTTCTTTCTGATGGGAACAATGATTGCTTCTCGCCATTGATCTGGAAATTTTCCAGTACTCCATGACTGATTGAAGATTAGGAGGAGCTTGTGCCTGGCTACAGGTCCAAGGTTCTTGATCATATCATTTGTGATGCCATCTTTTCCTGGAGCTTTTCTGTTCTTTAGTTTTGTTATGGCAGCACTGAGTTCTCTCATAGTAAGGGGTGACTTCATGCAGATATCTGGGTTTTGGTGCTTCAGTTTTTCTTTTACTTCCTTACGTACTTCTTGGATCCGTGCATGTGAAAGTGATGTGGTGCTTTCTTCCTTGTAGAAATCTGCCAGGATGTTTGCTGCCATCTTTCCTGTGTGGTATTTTTCATTTTCCTTGATGACAGTCTTACAGTAGCTGGTTGTTGTTTCTTCATTTAGCACTCTTGTCAGATTCCATAGCTTGCTTGAGTCCTTTTCCATGTTGAGACTGCTAGTCTTCTGGTGCCAGCTCCTTTGGATTTCAGCTTTCTTTTGTTCATTGAAAGCTTGTTTTATGCTGTTGTGCCTCTGTGTGTTCTCTAATGTGGGATTTTGCTCCATAGTTTCCCGTGCTTTATTTAATTCACTATGGAGTTTTCCCAGGTTGTCACTCCAGTATGGTTTGTAGTCTCGTCGTTTACCTCGTGGAATTGACTTCTTTGCTGCTTGGATGATTGCCTCACTGATGATGGAGATGTTTTTATTGATGTTATTTGAGTGGGCAATGTTCTGACAGAAATTGTCAGCTTGTTCTTTAAAAAATCCCCAGTTTGCTTTTTTGAAATTCCAGCTAGGAGACATATTGATTTCTCCTGCACTTCTTATCTCAGATATCTGTAATGTGACTGGTACATGGTCGCTACCCCCAAGTTGAGTATTTACTGTTCTGGTGGTGAGTCGATGTATGTCATCTGTAGCCATAGCAAGATCTGGTGTGCTCGTTGTTTTCCATACTCTGGAATAGAAGGTGGGCTTATCCTCTGGTTGGTTTATTAGAATTAGTTTATTCTCTACCATCCAATCTTCCACCTCTTCTCCTCTTGGATCTGTTGCGTTATAGCCCCAGCTGGGTGAGTGGCTATTGAAGTCACCCATAATGAGGTGTCTCGATGCTGCAAGCTTCACTTTGTGTAGCTCCAGAGTTGTGGTTGGAGGGCTGTAGCAGTTTGTGATCATTAAGTCTCCACTGGGCAGCAGTAGTTGGACTGTTATGTATTCAAGTTCGTCCTCACCAGATCTGTGTGTCTCTACTGCTGGGATTGAGGTTTTAATCAGTGTGAGGATTCCTCCCTTAGTTCTTTTTGCCCTGTCTTGGCGGAAGGATTGGTATCCACGTACAAAGAATCATTGGGTATCTTTTAGGTGAGTTTCTTGGATGCAGATTATATCAATGTTATTTTCCCTGAGGAATTCTTGTAACTCTGGTTTCTTGTTCCTCACTCCTTCTGCATTCCATTGAGCCACTGTAAGATAGTGGGTTGGTTGGTCAGTTGCTCTACTTTGCCTTCTCCCGACCATTTGGTTGGCAAAGGCACCGGTTGCTTGGGTGGGCCCTTTCGAGGCTAGGGGCCCGGCTCCGCTCCTCCCCGGTTGTAGCTGATAGGAGCGACGCCATGACGTAAGTCGAGATTGTCGCATGACTCCATACCGCAAAAGCGTGTGTGTCCTAATTTTTCCCGGTGTCTGCGCCGTAGCTAACACACTCCGTCTTCGGCAGGCCGGGTTGTGTTTGTTGTTCAGGGTTGTCTCCCATAGCCTTTCCATCTCCCGGTGGTAGCTGCAAGGCAGCAGATTGGTTTGTTTACCGAGGTTTACCTTCCCCGTGGCTAGAGCTTATAGCGGCTCTTACTCGCTTGATGCACCCGTCGTAGGACATATGGGGGATTTCAGTGGGGGTATCAGTGCCACCTGTTACCCCTCCCCGTCCTGTTGGGAGGACATCGCCGTTTGGTCCGCGACTGCTTATTCGTCCAGCTATGCTGACTTAATTCGCAGCTGACACACCATATCTGGAGGTCGTTCCACTATCCGCCACCCGTGGACGCGCCTGGTTGGGGTCGGTCGCCCCTTTGCCAGGGGCTACGGGGTCGACCCAGCCTCATGAATTGTGTACCAGAGCAACTCTGTGAAGGTTAAGGCGGCCCGCATGATGCTGACCACACACCCCTAGTGTGCCGATCGTCAAGACAATATAGGCCTAACACCATATCGAGTTGTGGAGTCGGTCATTTTTAGTGGAGTCTGTAAAAAATGTCCAGACTCTGAATTTTATGTCATATGGCAGTAATAAGCTGTTAACGTACTCGAGAGTCGAAGTCAGACTTCTAGAATTTCAGAAGTTGGGGTAGGAAAATGTGTTGGCCGACTCCACAACCCTGATAAAAACGGACTTGTAACCTTTCAGACTTAGAAGAGCCAAATGTCTTCTTTTTCTTCTTCTGCGTTCAGTTTGTAAGTCATGCTAAATCTGTAGGCCTGTCGCGAGGTCGAAGTCCACAGCCTTTTCCAGGTCAGCGCTGCAGCCTCATAGCTTCTGCCTGAGCTCAGCACCCCCTATCCAGGTCAGACAAAGGTAAAAAGTAAAGGATCCCGTTACACGTCCATTGAGGCATATTGGGAATATGGTGTTAGGCCCATCTTTTCTTGACCATCGGCACACTAGGGGTGACGTGGTCAACATCACGCCGGCCGCCTTAACCTTCCCAGAAGTTGCTCTGGTATCCAGTTGGGGGCTGGGTCGACCCAGGAGCCGTTTGCGGCCTAAAAAATATCCCACCTAGGAAGCCAGTGCACTAACCACTATGCTACCGCGACAACCAAATGTCTAACCTTTCGTCCAATCAAGATGCATATTTGCAACTCGAAACAAATAAGAATCTTTATAGTAATAAATAAAAGCTAAAGAAGAAATAGCAGAAGACACCCCCCCCCCCCCCCCCCCAAAAAAAAAAAAAAAAAAAAAATTATAGGTCAAGCAGCAGGGCACGCCGGGTAAAACATCTAAATATAGCTTTCGCAAGGAGAAAACCCTATCTTAATAGCATCTTATGACAAAATGGCGACTACAATGTGCACGAGGATTGCAACCTCATTGTGTAAAACTAATTGCCACAGAAGACAACACTTCAAGAGCGTCTGAATACTTGCTGCAGGCGTCCTGCGAGGGGATCAGCTACAGTAGTGACCATGCGCTGTAAGGAACGCAAAGGAAAAATGATGATGACTATGGTGATGATGATATGATGATGGTGATGACGATGATGGTGGTGATGATGACGACAGTAGCTTGTCCTTTCTCTCATTTAATAAGCACCCCAATTTTGGTTTTGTGTTCGAAGAGAGTTAAAAATGGGATCTTCACATATGAAAGTTTACTTTCATTTGACATACTGATCCAGTATGTGGTTGCTTTCCGTAAGGATTAAAAAATAAAGCAGATCATTATTTGTTAAGTACTTTTATATTTGTTAAGTACTTTTAAAGGACCCATTTGACTTTACTCTAGTCGTGTTGTGGAATAGGTGTATACATTGCTGTACAATATGAAAAGTGAACAGATCTTTCATATATAATCAACATGCCCTTTCTTAAATTGTAACTTTTTTGCCAAAATTCAGACCATCTCAGAGTGCATACAATAACCCATACACTATGAGTAAAGAATATCAAGCCATTTATGAGAATGTAAAAATATAAAAACCTTCCCTGAGGCTGTAAAATAAATACCCTATTCCAGAGGTTTTCAAACTTTTTTGGTCCGCGGCTCCCTTGATTTGTGCATAAATCACCGCGGCTCCTCTCTATACTATATATTATATATAAGCAATTGTACCCAAAAATATATTAATGACTTCTTAATGTGCATATTTTTATTAGTGATCAGCTGTTCGTAACATAGACCTGCTCTGGAGTTTTATGGTGCATTTGTCAATAACTTCTAGTACCTAATGACACGTATTGGTACATGTAATAATACCTCGGCGCAAACATGTCGTCCTACGAAGATCTATATTTATTGATGGACCTTGGCTCATAATATCCAGCCCAACACTTTTCCCAAGCCACCGCGACGCCCTTAGCCGAGGGCCGCGACGCCCCTGGGAGCCGCGACGCCCCTGGGAGCCGCGACGCACAGTTTGAAAACCTCTGCCCTATTCTAACATTGTAAAATATAAAATACTCAAGAGGGCAAGATACCACACATTTTCTATGAGTGCTAAGTGCCAAATATTTTCCGTGAGTGTAAAAAAGTACAATTTTCTTCGAGCACAAAATATTAAACCTCATCTAGATTCAAAACGCTAAACATTTTCTCAGAATAAAATAAAATATCTTCTTCCAGTATAAAGTATCGATTCTCTGTGAGCGTACAATGGGTGTCGAATAAAACTAAACCTTCTATGCGAGTTTCGATCCCCCAGTTGAGGTGGGATTTTTTAAAGCGCAAACGGCTCCGGGGTCGACCCAGCCTCATGAATTGTATACCAGAGCAACTCTGTGAAGGTTAAGGCGGCCGGCATGATGCTGACCACATCACCCCTAGTGTGCCGATCGTCAAGAAAATATAGGCCTAACATCATATTCCCAATATGCCTCAATGGGGCGTGTAACGGGTGATCCTTTCTATACGAGTGTAAAATACATGAAGCTAGTAACATTGCCATGGAAACAGTTGCTAGAGAAACCACTACTGGAAGTGCACATGAAGTCTGTTTATGCAGGATTCCTGCAAGACGGTCAATGGCAGTGGTGGTTCCATGTTCTTTTTGCTCATAACATGAAGAGGGGGAGCTTACTACATCAGACCATCTCTACAAGGAGGAAAATAACAATTTTCAAAAATTAAAACAACTTCTGGGCAAGTGAACTGACAACTCTAATGCTAAATACAATATATAGAACCATTTCTGACAACGTCAATGCAAAAACTTTTGGGTCACTGAAACAACAAATCTAACGCCAGATCAAATAAATAAAATCATTTCTTGAAAATTTCAATACCATAACTTTAGGGAGGTGAAATAACAAAATCTAATGCCATATTAAATTCTGGCCAGTTCTCTACACCAGTTCTCTAACGCTGTTTAAGTGACTGGGGTAGCTGAAATTATTGGCGTGCTGTAGCATTTTCTCAAAGCATGGGGAAAAAAGCACGTTCTCCAAGTAATTTAGACAGCATGTTCTTTCATCTACTGAAAACGTGAAAACATTCCTCAAATCATGAAATGGATGTAATATTTTCTCGACACCATGGAACTGCTGAAGTATTTTCCCCAAGCTATAATAATGTTGTAGCATTTTCTCCAAGCTATAATAATGTTGTAGCATTTTCTCCAAGATTTAATAATGTTGTAGCATTTTCTCCAAGCTATAATAATGTTGTAGCATTGTCTCCAAGCTATAATAATGCTGTAGCATTTTCTCCAAGGTATAATGGTGTTGTAGCATTTTCTCCAAGGTGTAATGATGTTGTAGCATTTTCTCCAAGCTATAACAATGTTGTAGCATTTTCTCCAAGCTATAATAATGTTGTAGCATTTTCTCCAAGGTATAATGATGTTGTAGCATTTTATCCAAGCTATAATAATGTTGTAGCATTTTCTTCAAGCTGTAGTAATGTTGTAGAATTTTCTCCAAGCTGTAGTAATGTTGTAGCATTTTCTCCCAGCTATAATAGTGTTGTAGAATTTTCTCCAAGGTATAATAATGTTGTAGCATTTTCTCCAATTGGTAGTAATGTTGTAGCATTTTCTCCTTGCTATAATAACGTTGTAGAATTTTCTCCAAAGCCATAATAATGTTGTAGAATTTTCTCCAGACTGTAGAAATGTTGTAGCATTTTCTCTTATCTATAATAATGTTGTAGCATTTTCTCCAAGCCGTAGTAATGTTGTCACATTTTCTCCAAGCTATAATAATGTAACACTTTCTCCCAGCTATAACAATGCTGAAGTATTTTCTTAAAGCTATAATAATGTTGTAGCATTTTTTACAAGCTATAATTATGTTGTAGTATTTTCTCTAAGCCCTAATAACGTTGTAGCATTTTCTCCAAACTATAATAACGTTGTAGCATTTTCTCCAAACTATAATAATGTTGTAGCACTTTTTTCAAGCTATATTAATATTGTAGCATTTTCTCTAAGCCCAAATAATGTTTATCTTTTTCTCCAAGTCCTAATAACGTTGTAGCATTTTCTCCAGGCTGTACTATAGTTGTAGCATGTTCTCGAAGCTATAATAATGTTGTAGCATTTTCTCGAAGCTATAATAATGTTGTAGCATTTTCTCGAAGCTATAATAATGTTGTAGTATTTTTTCCAAGCCATAGTAATGTTGTAGCATTTTCTCGAAGCTATAATCATGTTGTAGCATTTTTCCATGCTATAATAATATAGCTTTTTCTCCAAGCCATAATAATGGTGTAGCATTTTCTCCAAGTTATAATAATGTTGTAATATTTTCTCCAAGCTATAATAATGTTGTAGCATTTTCTCCCAGCTATAATAATGTTGTAGCATTTTCTCCCAGCTATAATAATGTTGTAGCATTTTCTCCCAGCTATAATAATGTTGTAGCATTTTCTCCCAGCTATAATAATGTTGTAGCATTTTCTCCCAGCTATAATAATGTTGTAGCATTTTCTCCCAGCTATAATAATGTTGTAGCATTTTCTCCCAGCTATAATAATGTTGTAGCATTTTCTCCCAGCTATAATAATGTTGTAGCATTTTCTCCCAGCTATAATAATCATCATAAGGATCAGTGCCCTTCAGCTCCCCAAGGAACATCGGCCTTCAACAAGCGTATGCCAAGTCTTCCTGTCACGTGCTATCAGTTATTTGTCTTTACCATCCCTTTCATTTCTGTCTCAATTCTCTTCTCCGTGTGTTTTCCGGTCTCCCCAACAGCTCTTTCTCTGGGGGATTTCACAACAAGAACTGCCTTGTACGGTTATCAGTAGGTTTCCACAACGTTTGTCATATCCATCGTCAGCGTCTTCTTCCTAATCTCGTTTTGCACGAGCACTTGTCTGGAGATACCCAATGCGGCAACGGAATATACGGAATATATGAATGCAGAGCAGTGGCGGCTTTCTTTAATGAGCTGTAGAGCTGCAGCACTCCCAAAGAAAAGGACTGCATACTGCTGTCTCTACTACATTATAATACATAATACGGACAGACCAAAAAATTGAGGTTACACCGGAGGGGTTAAATTTAAAAAAAAAAAAATATCTAACACCGTATGTGCTGCAAACGATTTCAGCTCAAGTGACCTTGACCTCTTATAAGCGAATGCTTGTCATACACACAGGTAGAGACGAACTACGATTGGTTTGAATTTTTTATCATGAGCTGCAAAGGATTGCAGCTCGTGTAAATTATCTCTAATTAAAGGGAAGTTACAATGAAAATTTTAAACACGAGAAATAGTGCATACAAGTCTGTGTAACCGGTTTGAGACTCGGGAAGCTGCTACGACTGCCAATGATTACTCCTAGTAGCTGTAAACTTTTAAAATAACTTTTCAGAACTTCTTGACAGATTTTAGATGAGATAAGACACTAATCATTTGTGTCTGGGTTGATATTTCACATGGTGGTCACAATTTGTGAGTATTATGTATAGTATTTGAAATGAATGAACAGTGCAGCACCCCCAATGACAACCCCCTGGAACCGCCACTGATGCAGAGTATATAAGAGAATGGGGATTTCGATCACATTTTGTCGATCCTTCAAGAGAAACATTTAGGCACATTTTTGACACATCCATTTGTTTTCTTTGTCCATTTGTCAGTTAATGGAGTACTGGGTCATTACAGCTGTTGGCCACCTTGCAGGAATCATGACACAAATATACCTTCATGTTCTCAGCAGGTGTGGTTTTTGTAGCAGTCTGTTCAACATAATATCAGGCAGAACGCAAGGACTCCTCAAACCCTTCACAAGATATTTGTTTACGAGGTTTTGTTTTTTAATGTATCCTTCCCCCCTCCCTCACTTCCGCGACTAGTCAAGCAGAACGTATTCCAACTTCAGCTTATGTCATCGTCATGGCTCTTTGACGACCTTTGCAGCTGTTGACAGCACTGCTCTCCTACCGTTTATTTCCTTGCGGTGTAATCACTCAAATATGCGCAAGCCACCCTCTAAGAGCGAGTTCAACCACGTAATTCAGGACATACTTCGCGATGGACATCCAAGTTATGCAACCACGTTTCGCTGGAAGGATTTTATTTCTCATTACTGGCAACAAAGAACTTGGATTGATACATTGTTGAAAACGAAAAAAAAAAAAAAATAAATAAATAAATAATTATAAATTAAGCAGCACTTTGTCATGACAGCTTTAAAGTCTCCAAAGCAACAAATGACCATGAAATGTCGGGAATACCAAGCAGTTATTGCAACATAACTTCCGATACGGTTGTCACAACGACAAAGTAAGATTACTTCCATGGCGACCAGATCGTGTCAGATTTCCGGATCTTGTCTCGAGGTTGGGCTCCGACTTCTGCTTCTGCTCCAACTCCTATTCCTGCTCTCACTCCGACTTCCATTTCTGCTTCTGCTTCCACTTCCACTACATCGACTTCTGCTTCCTCCTCGTCCTCCTTCGGGGCCTCTCTGTGAAAAGAAAAGAACCATGAATAAACATTAGACTCTGTTGCTGTTGCCTTATGATAACATAAATTGCTTCTAATAATAAAACAAGCAAGTTCCCGGATGGGGGGGGGGGGGGGGGTCCTGATGAAACAAAGAAATAATAAGCTAACTGCTCCCGCTGGCGTGTCTTAAGTGGCGATTACTACGAGGTTACGTATGGGGCTGGTAACGTCACCATTTTTGTTGTTGTTGTTGTTGTAAAGTTGTGCCTCGTTTTGGCGAGGCGCGTCCCGTTCAACCTAGTCGGTTATATTAGGGCGCATGTCCAAATATAAAAGACCCTTAGGTCTGAGGTATATACCCCACCATGTAAAACAAATTACTATACAGCCCACAACTGCAAGAGCATGTTAATGCGTTTTTGCAAGTTTCCCGCATGTACTGTTGTAGCATGCATGCGGTCTCCTTGCGGGAAGCCTGTCCTGCTGTAGCTACATTCTTCATAAGCAGCGAAAAGGGTAAACAAGAATAAAGCTTGTATTGTGACACTGCTAAACAAAGCTAATGCTATTATTATGTATTGTATAAACATATAAGGAGGGGAAACCTGAGGCCTGTAAACAGTAAATAAATAAACACACAACACACTGTTGTTTGTTCATTTATTTACTGTATTCTATACAGGCCCTATAAGATGGGGGACCAACAGGCCGTTTGGTCTCGATCTCACCTCATAGGGTGTCCCCACCTCAGCCAAGGATGCAAAATCCTCCACTTTTTACCATATCCTCTAAAACAATGAGAGGAGCCTCACAATGTAAAAATTGCCCAAGCCCTCATCTGAGCTCTCGGAAGAGCTTAGTTGTATATGCATTTGCGTAGTAATGTACTTATGTTGTTTCTGCTTTTCGTGCACCATCTGACCTCGGGGAAAATAACTGGTCTCCAGATGAGACACCTAATTTTAGTGTGGGAATGCGAATACTGGAGCGAATTCGTTCAGCCAAATAGAACCAGATAGGAGATTTCAAAAACAGTTTTGTGGTTTTTTTCAGCCAGGGAAATTTTGGTTGGGCTTGGCAGGAAGACGCAAATACAATATGTGAACGCTGTAAATGGTATACACTCACGCCATTTAGGCGCCAAGCAGGGTCGCCGTTGGGTCTACCAGACTGCGGTTTACACCCTCCGCAAAAAATTGCTGACTTCGCTGATGCACAGAAAGCCTTACCAAACGATTATGCCTTGAATGCGCCCACCCTTCACCACATACTACACGATAGGCTCACATGACCTTCAAAATCTACCCGCTTTATAAAGTTCTGTGCTATAAACTGGGCCTTTAGATATGCATAAGTTGTTAAATGTTAATTTTTTTTTTTTTTGATCTGGCCGCTCTTCGACGAACAATTAGGTTGACGTTTATTTCTGTGTATGGGGACACTTATTCAAAAGTGCATGTTATGTGAATATTTTTTTTTTCTTTCACATTAGCCGAATATCTTTAAAAAAAAAGACTAAATAATAATATACGATAATTTTTAAATCATTAAAAAATAAAAATTCATGTATAAATATTACAAATGTTGCAAGTCCTAGGAAGCACTTTTATAATCTCAAATATTGTGCTTATAATCGCTAATAATAATAATAATAATATTATTATTATCATTAAAACTACCAGTAACAATCCTAATAATATTATCATTTATAGCTACCGGGTTTACTTAAGGATACATGTTGGGGCGTCTCAATTTACAGCACTGCGTGCACACTCTGATCTGTTCTTTATATGAAAGGCTGTGAGTACCCACCTACAGTTTCTGAACATTTTATTTAAGCATGAAATATACGTGCTTGGAATAAAACTTCCCATTCGTCTAATTGCAATCTTCGAAATAAAAACTCGATTAACACGAAGACACAATCAAAATTCAGGCACATGTAAGATCCTTAAGCCGGAATTTTTATGGATCTGCAGGTTAAAGACACATAGCTGATAACACTGACAAACAACATTTTTCTTTCTTATATAAGAATAAGTGTTCTTAGGTCAGTTTCTTGCGCTGATTTCAAATCTGAAATCCGTTTATCTCTATCACATCGGGTTCTTAAGATATTTGTGAATAAATATATTTTTGGGAAACCGTTATTTGCTCCGTTTCATTGTTACTATATAACTTATTAAAAATTAATAAAAAGCAACATAATTCTACTTTTTATACTGCTAAAAGATGCATGACATATGTTACGCGATTTTTCAAATAGTTACTGTATTTTTAAATAATTCTGAGCAAAATATGGCTTCTAGAAGTTGTAGAAATTCGGCTGATCTGTTCTGTTACGTGTGCGGATATTTTACCGATCGTGTTGACCAGAAAAACTTTACACCATTACTAAAGAAAGCATATGAACTTTATTTCGATTCGAAAGTTGATGATGCAAATAAATCTTGGAAGCCAAATGCAGTTTGTTCGATACATTGGCAGGTTGGTTACGAAAATCGCCGAAGCATAAGTCGATGCCTTTTGGAGTGCCAGTAATATGGCGTGAACATACAAATCACACTACTGATTGTTACTTCTGCTTGACAAATATCCATGGTTTCACTTTTAAAACTAGAAAGTCTGTGGTTTATCCAAATATTGAATCGGTTTCGAAACCAGTGCCTCATGATCCAATCATGTGTCCGATCCAAGTACCACCAGAACAATATCCGCTGGACGTGAATGAACCATCAGAAAGTGATAGTTTACCTGCTTTAGAAACTAATTCTGACTCAGATTACATACCGGTGAATGATGGTGTTTACTTAATTAACCATTCAGAACTTTCAGATCTAATACGTGATCTCGCTCTTACCAAAGGACAAGCGGAATTACTCGGTTCGCGACTCAAAGAATGGAATCTTTTAGCGCCCAATACTCCGATATCTAAATTTCGTCATAGACACAGAGAACTTGTTCAATACTTTGAGATGGATGATGATATTTGCTATTGCAAAGATGTAAACGGTCATGAGCACATAGTCAACGAATGGCGATTTTTCATCGATTCTTCCAAGACTAGTCTTAAAGCCGTGTTATTGCATAACAGAAATTTATTTTCATCAATTCCAGTCGCCTACTCTGTTCATATGAAAGAAACTTATGACAATATGGCTATACGTTTGGAAAAAATAAAGTACAATGACTACCAATGGCGGATTTGTGGAGACCTAAAGGTCATTGCAATTCTCACGGGCATGCAGACTGGGTATACTAAATTTTGTTGCTTCTGATGTGAATGGGACAGCCGCAACAGACAGGAACATTATGCAAGAAAGGTGTGGCCTATCCGGGATCGTATGCAGCTCGGGCATAAAAATGTAATACACGAGCCATTAGTTAACAAAGACAGCTTCATTTTACCACTGTTACATATAAAGTTGGGGCTCATGAAGAATTTTATAAAAGCGTTAGATAAAACGAGCAAAGCTTTCACTTATCTTCGAGAAAAGTTTCCGCAAGTTAGCGATGCAAAGATAAAGGAAGGTATCTTTGTAGGGCCTCAGATTAGGAAAGTTATTGCAGACAAACAATTCGAGAACTTGTTACATGGTAGTGAACTTCGCGCATGGATGGCATTCAAATCGATCGTCGATAACTTTCTAGGAAATCACAAATCTGTCGACTATGTTGCATATTGTTAAGCAGTGCATAGATGCATACAGAATTATGGGCTGTAACATGTCCCTCAAAATCCATTTGCTCGATTCGCATCTTGACTTTTTCCCTGACAACCTTGGCGAAGTCAGCGATGAACATGGAGAACGATTCCATCAAGATATCGCCATAATGGAGTCACGTTATCAAGAACGGTGGAGTGTGACCATGCTTGCCGATTATTGTTGGATGCTTCATCGCGATGTACCACATGCCATTCACCGACGAAAGTCGACTGCAAAGAAATTCAAGCCTACATAACTGTTATACTTCTTGTACGAATGATGTAATACTGTATGCACTGTTAAAAAACTTCAATTGCGTATTTCTAGAGATCCCGACCTGATAGAGAAAAACGGTTTGCAGATTTAAAAACAGCGCATTAAAATTGACCAGAAAAACATATAAATGTTAGAGAAAGAAAAAAAAAGTTTTTTTTTGTTAGTCAGTGTAATAAGTGGTTAGAGATAAGAAACGTAGCTGACAAAAAGCAATTAGAGACGAGAAACATTGTTTATAAGAACTAGTTAGAGACGAGAAACATAGATGATAAGAAATAGATAGAGATGGGAAACATAGTTGATAAGAAATAATTAGAGACGAGAAACATAGTTGATAAGACGTAGCTAGAGACGAGAAACATGGTTGATAGGAAATAGAGACGAGAAAAATAGTTGATAAGACGTAGCTAGAGACGAGAAACATAGCTGATAAGAAATAGATAGAGACGAGAAACATAGTTGATAAGAAATAGATAGAGACAAGAAAGATAGCTGATAAGAAATAGATAGAGCCGATAAACATAGTGGATAAGACGGAGCTAGAGACGAACGAGAAACATAGCTGATAAGAAATAGATAGAGCCGATAAACATAGCGGATAAGACGGAGCTAGAGACGAACGAGAAACATAGCTGATAAGAAATAGATAGAGCCGATAAACATAGTGGATAATACGGAGCTAGAGACGAACGAGAAACATAGCTGATAAGAAATAGATAGAGCCGATAAACATAGTGGAAAAGACGGAGCTAGAGACGAACGAGAAACATGGTTGATAAGAAATACATAGAGCCGATAAACATTGCGGATAAGACGTATCTAGAGACGAGAAATATAGCGGATAAGATGTAGCTAGAGACGAGAAACATAGGTGACAAGAAGTATGGAAGAAGACGATGCTAAATGTAAAGAACATTTATCTATATCACAACCTTTTTTTTAAATTTCTCTTTATATCATGTACAACTACAAAATGATCTTTGGTATTACAAATTTATCCAGTATCCGATTATGCAGTTGTAGTAAGAGATATTAGGTCTTCTTTTATTTATTCATTGTCTTTCCTCACAAACGCACATAACAATAATAATAACAATAATGATAATAATATCAATAACAGTCACATCAGCTACAAGTGACTGCAGAAGACTGCCCACGAATAGTCATCCAGTGAGATAATCAGCCAATGCTAGTAACAGGAAACCTTAAAAATATGCGCGGCAACACGGTTCAGTGAAGCGAAACAAAATAAAATGAAATACAAGGAAGGAACTGTAAAGAGATGTACGGAAGATGTTATTCAGATGCCAATCCTTGAAAACCGCAAAGAAGAATGTTAATGAGTCTTCTAAAGCCACGTTTTGCCACCACGTGAGCTCAGGGGGGAATAAGCTGCGAAGCAAAAACAACTTGCAAAGCGGACCATGAAGTGAATCACAAATTTAACCAGATAAGATGTGACATCGAGCTGAGGTGTCTGTGTAATTCTCATTATCAGGCAAGCAGTTGAAATAATGCGTAGTTTTTGTTAATAATAGGAAGACCTGTGTAATCGAGCAGGGCAAGTGGAACAAAGGAAATAGAAAAATGGCTCTACGGTGGAGACGATGAGACTCAGAACAATTTGTCATTTATCAGATAAATACAGTATGTTGGGTCTTGACGCTTTAATGGTGGTGGTGGGGTGGTTGGGGAAGGGGGGAATGCCCACTTGGATCATGATTATCAACGGTGATCCATCTGTTTCTGGAAATAAACAAAAAGAGGGATAGCGGGTAGGGCCGGATTTCTCGTTGGGTACTGTAGGCACATTGGGCACTATAGGCACATTGGGCACTGTAGGCACAGTGGCTACGGTCAATTTTTTGGGGCCTACGAATTAATTATATCCCCTTTTTCAACTCATATTTATTGCACATTTCGGAATAAAAATACCATGGTTATGCGAATAACTAGCGTGGAACGTGGCGTTTGTCGTGAGAAATTCTAATCCACATATATAAATTATCAGGAAAATGTAAAGCCTAACACATAAATTCAATAAAAGGAAAGAAGAATGGTAAAGAACAGTGCTGTCACAATGACTGTACTCGAAATCCCCCTTGTTTTCTCCTTCGTCTGCAAATTGTAACGTTTCACGTTGATAGTAAAAGCCTACTGCTTCAATACCCGCTTTCTACGATAAAACATGTGCTGCATTTCTAAGAATAACCTTGAGATACGCAAGTTGACCAAGATTTAAAATTCCATTCATGTCATTTTATACACTACGTTACCCAAAAACGAAAGACAGATGGACTAAAGATAGAAAGAAAGGGAGAGGCTGAAAGCCGGAACGCAGGCAATACTACCACAGTCTCGCGATACACAATTACTACCATCACGCGTGTAAGGCCACAAGCACTAGCTTTTTTCAAATCGACAGTGATAAAAAACACTACATACACGAGAGTTAGTTTTTAAAAACTCACAAAACGCTTATTAGGAAACATGACATTATACTGGTTTACGTTTGAAAACATTACAGTACCCAGACACCACATCGTATTCGAAGTAAACAGGAGGTAGAAGAAAATGCATATTTTGAACGCAGCCACTTAGCTCCTTTAAATTTGTATATTTGGGTTCCTTAGGACTTGCTGACAAAGAATATGTTAAACGTTACGCAAATAGTCTAGGAATTACCAAATTATAGCCAAAAGAAATAGTGAGGGATGTCAGACAACACCAAAATCAGAATCGCTCAGTGGCAGATTTTCACACCACCATTGTACGGGAAATGGGTCTCCATGTTAAATCCGATTTGATTGGAGCGCAATAAATGTATGGCTAAACACGATCAGTCGGGCTATAAATACTATCTTTTGTTGTCAGGGGAAACGGGAGTAGGAGTACTTTTTTTCAAACGATTGGGTAAACATGGCACGATTGGTTAGACCCGCGAATATAGTCAATCAGAGGCGTCAGGTCACCACCACATGTTCAA
Source organism: Oreohelix idahoensis (assembly GCA_024509875.1). Lineage (NCBI taxonomy): Eukaryota > Metazoa > Mollusca > Gastropoda > Stylommatophora > Oreohelicidae > Oreohelix > Oreohelix idahoensis. Next base: position 823,608 of record JAMPIV010018466.1, read on the forward strand.
ATAAACTTACTACAGAACCAGTGCGTTCAGCACCAGTGCATATTTTTCTAAATAAAAGCCTGGGACATCGGCAGATCGAAATTGTGCTATATTCAGTGCCAGTCAACGTAACTGTGTATTATTCCATGAATTGTGGGACTGTGGTCCTAACGTTATTGAGCAGCACCTGGTCTGAGCTTTGCTGAACCTAGAGGCTGACAGCAGACTCCTGGGTCCAGATAGTGACCAGTGAGGTGTCTCCAGAACACAGGGAGGCTATCGAGCAGAGGAGTCTTTTCCTGCCGCCATCACGAAAGATAAGCCAGTGGAGCTCAACATTATGCCCCCCCTCAAAATCTGACTTTATAACAAACCAGAGGGAAAATACAGTGTTTAAATTGATAGGGACTGTGAACTTTTCCCCATACTACTTACAAGATAAACAAACACTTGAAGTCATGATGACAAATAACAGCATAGCTTGAAAAAACAAAACCAGTATTACCTTATATTACTACTACACAACTGACACACATATGATAATATTAATAAAATATGTCACTACAAAGTTCGTGTTGGTAAATCCTGTACATATGGATTGTAATTAAAATTGATTGTGATTCCTGGTTCACTTTGTAAGTGAATCAGGACATAAATATTAATGAAAGTACTTAATACATATTGATATTTGAGAGTTTACCAGTGACTCGTTTGGGATAGTCTTGTAGAGTGTTACATGTGTGTGAGTGTCACAGGGTTGTCAAGTGTGGTGGAATAAATTAAATTGTTTATCTGTCTGTTGTTGTTGTGACTTACACTTCATCATATACATACCCTAGACATTTAACGTAGTCATCACAATATTCCAGAATAATTCTGACTGAGGCATAATGTGGTAGCAAGTAAGGTTATCTGTAAATCACTACACCTATTAGATACAGATACCTTCACAGCTGATCTCAGTCAGTACACTAAGTCCCCTATAAATATTTATAACATCCCACTTTACCACATATATTGGGGTCTCGCTCTCGGGATTTTGAATCTTTCCCTATTAAAAATATTGGGGGTAATTCACTTCAGGGAATAATAAGAATTAAAAAGTATCCTTGGGTGAAAATAAATAACGTTGAGCTCTCAGTGCCTGTAGTGTCCTTAGATAATTATTGAAAGATTGAATTGTTACATTTGCATGTTAGACAATGGCCGACTTGGCAAAATTTCGATCTGCTGCTGTACAGACTGCGAAAGAGTTAGGAATGGACGGGCAAATTATGATTGCTTATGTCACTGCTGAATGTGACAAATATATTGAACGGGAAGAAAGAAGATTAGCATGCTCCTGAAAATCGTGCCAGCCCCTTTAACTCTGATGCCACTGCTAGCCAAGGAGCCTCAACCTCAGCTATGAATTTTTATTTAGATCATTTTGTTGAGAAAGACGATGATATTGAGAGCTATCTAAATAGATATGAACTATTAGCTACCACATATGGGTTAGAGAGAGAAAGGTGGAGCTTAAAGTTATCTCAAGGACTTCGTGGGGCAGCTTATGAAGTTTTTGCCAAAATGAGCAGAGGTGATTGTTGAAGGACTTTCGTGTGTGGTTACTGGTTGTGTTGCTTGAATTCTGATCGTGCTAATATTCGTACGCGAATGGGGTGAACCTCACCTTTGGTTTGTCATAATGCCTGAACTTGGCATCAAGATGTAAACAACTGTTCATCTTATTAACTCAGCAACTTGATATAAAATACATAATTCAGAAGGTTGAATGGTGTAACGTGATTCAACGAATAATGCCTCCGGTTCGAGTCCTTCACAATTTAATATGGATTACACACATACATAAACAGTTCAATTCACACATGAGGTACATGCATCAATCAATCAATAGCGTAGACTGCTGTTTTACGTGTCAATGTCCGTTTAAGGATACAATGCAGTAATTGTCGTCAGAACATCACAGCTATATGCACGCGCAGATAGAATGGCTACCTGCCGACAGTGAGACTGTGAGTCTAATTACTTCGTATAAAGTAGACGATTATCTTTCTCCTTCCAAGGATTTAGTTAATCACTAACCTCCATAAGTTTCCTCTCATGTAGAGTTCTAGGACTGACCCTGGTCCATCATAAATGCACATATAAATGGCTATATCATGCCATTGAATTGGAAGGTTAACAAAACGCAGCTATTCAGCTTGGCGGTCAAGTAACAAAGGGTAGCGTTTCCTAGTTACCGACTGTGACCCAAACAACGCTAGACACGTCATAATCGATCGTGTATGGAGCGTTCAATAATTGAAACATCTATCGCAATATATTAAATGTCTTAACCTTTACATTTGCACGTCCGCTAACCTTTAGCAGACGGCGTTAATATCATATACCGTAACAATTCCCTGTACACCGGGGGAAAAAAAATCGATAGATTTTTTTTCAAGATCTATCCGACTTAACAATTTTTCAAAAAAAAATTTAACACAATCGTGACATATGGCCGACGATGTTCTGAGTAGAACCGTGTAGCGGTCATGTCAACTAACTATTTGTCATAGTCATCTAACATTAATCAAATTATATATCAATATTATACATATTATTATATCAACTAAATAAAATGTCCAATGTTAATAGTGAATGATAGAATTAAATTAAAGTAAGGTCTGTCGTATTAGTATGTCATATAGGAATTAATTTGACTAATTGAAATTAAATTAATTAATTAAACTAAGAGTTAAATTATTAAGATTCTAATGTAACGCGATGTTATGAGAGAAGAAAAGACAAAATAAGTGAGAAGAAATAGAAAGAAATTCGAATATAAGTTTAACTTAATTGGGTGTGTTAAGTGTTAGTGAATAATAACTATCTAATTTAACTAACTAAATAACGTATAGGTACATTGAAAAAAAATATTAATCTAATACTTGTGTGAGATTTATTTTCTCTTTTCATAATTTCTTCTTTTTATATTTCGTTCTCTTTTTTGTTCTTTCATTTCATTTTTTTCTCACATTTCATTTTATTGATAATAATTCAATTAAGAAGTTAAGTTAACTAATTAATTAGTATAGGATATGATGATCCATCCGTAGTCTTGATCCTGATGAATTCTTTTAGGCAAAAATGTTCAAACGTTTACGTTGGAAAGAAATGTCATTTATCCTAGGATCCAAGAATTAAGTATACACAGGAACATCAGTTCGGTTTGTCGTCAGACATTGTTCCATGATTGTTCAACGAATATTCATATATTGTGTATGGAAGTTAGATGAAGTTTCAATGTCAATATGTATACCTTGATTGTCTTTAGTTCAATTCTGTGATGCATATAGTGTTTATAAATATTAAATTGAAGGCAAGGTTAGTTCCTTTATAGTTGATACTTCGTTATATCCAATGTAGTGATGATTGACGTGTTTTAGGAATGTCAATGTTGATCATTCGTCGTCAATAGGATTACGTGACAACGCATCCGCCACAATATTTTCAGTGCCAGGAATATGTTCAATGGAGAATTCAAATGGCTGTAGGATGGTTGCATATCTGGCGAGTTTTTGGCTCTTGTGGTTAGATCGACGCAAAGATGCTACAGCACGTTGGTCAGTTTGGATGGTGAATGGAGCACCAAGCAAAAACTTTTCAAGTTTAGTTATTGCCCATATAACTGACAAAAGTTCCTTGTCCACTGTGGAATACTTTGTTTCTGCCGGCTTTAGCTTTCTTGAAATATATAAGGTAGGATGTAGAACGCCATCATGGTTCTGGAGCAGGCATGCACCAATGCCGTAGTTACTAGCATCTGTTCGTAAGAAAAATCTTTTGGAAGCATCGGGAAGTCTTAAAATTGGTTCATGCGAGAACAAATTTATAATTTTGTTGAAAGTTTCATTGCATATACCAGTCCATGTCACCTTCACCGGCATGTCTTTTTTTAACAATGAAGACAATACAGCCGTGATGGATGACAAGTTTGGTATGAATCTACTGTAATATTGAACAAGTCCTAACAAACTCCTGACCTGTTTCTTCGTCTGAGGAACTGCTATGTTTAGAATTTTGGAGACAGTACTAGGTAACGTTCGGATATATCCCGATCCAATGATATGTCCTAAAAAGGTTATCTCATTACACGCGATTTGAACCTTTGTAGGTTTAGCAGTTAGATTATAATTCCTTAGAGTGTCGAAAACATATCTAAGTCCCGAAACATGTTCCTCAAACGACGAACTAAACAAGCATATGTCGTCAATATATGTAATAACGTCTGGTCTACCTGATAAAATTTGTCGCATCAGGCGAATGAAGGTAGCTGGCGCATTAACAAGCCCAAAAGGCATCACATTCCACTGGTATAGACCTTGTGGAGTGGAAAATGCGGTGTAGTACTTAGCCTTTTCGGTCAGTGGTATCTGCCAATAACCTTTAGTTAAGTCTATCTTACTAAATATAGTTGCGTTGGATAGACGTGGCAGTAAGTCGTCGATAAGTGGATGTGGTTCGCTGTCAACTATAGTCTTAGCATTTAATTTTCTATAGTCAACACATAGTCTGATGTTATTGTCCTTCTTCCGGACAATCACTAATGGAGAAGAGAATGGCGAATTACTAGTCTCAATGATTCCCAGAGACAACATCTGTTCAAGTTCCTTAGTAGTTTTAGCAAGGAAATGTAAAGGAACCGAATAGGGATGTACACGAATAGGTGTATCATCATTGAGAGTAATGTCATGACTGATAGCCGATGTGCGACCCGGGACGTCGGTCAACACATCTGGATAAGATTGTAATAGATTAGCAATCTGTAGACGCTGTTGCGGTGTAACTGTTGAAGAGATGGTTACATCCCGCCAAGATTCAGTAGGTTGAACTACTGGTACCGGTAACGGTAACTGTACCTCAGGAAAAGAAGATTCTTCTTCCTGGATGACGGATAAGTTGGAATAATAACAAGTAGATACTGTGTTGTCATCTAGTTCATGAAAAATTGACTGTAAGTGTTCAGGACGTGTATGAAATTGCTTGAGCATGTTAATATGAAATATCTTTTTGTGTCCCTTGATATCTAAGACGTAATCAACGTCGGAAATTTTATCAATGACTTTGTAAGGACCATTCCAAGATATCAATAATTTATTGTTATTGTGAGGAAGTAACACATAAGCCTCATCGCCTGGGAATAATTGGCGTAATCGTCGAGACCTATTTTGTAGAGATCGAGCCTTAGCTTTTGCAGCCTCAGAAGAAGCTGTTGCCAACTGGCAAGACTCAATAATGTTCTTCCGAAGATTAATCACATACTCGTAAGATGACTGAGTGTCCTGAGTCATCTCCTCGTCAATTAATAAGTCTTTTATTAGTCCCATAGGACCTCTTGGGGGAGCACCAAAAACTAATTCAAAGGGAGAGAAGCCAGTTTGTTCATGCGGTACCTCCCGATAAGCAAATAGAACAGCTGGGAGTGCTCTGTCCCAGTCATGAGGGTGCTTAACAGTAACCTTATGTAGTAGTTGTTTAAGTGTACGGTTAAGTCTTTCAACCGCACCATTACTCATAGGATGATAAATACTACTTAAATTCCTATCAATGTTCCAAGTTTTCATGACTTCCTTCATGGTGTCAGATATGAACTGTGACCCATGGTCTGATAAAAGTTTTCTAGGAAACCCTATTCTAGAAAAGATGAGATGTAGTGCATCAGCTACATCTGTGGTAGTGGTGGTCTTTAATGGGATAGCTTCTGGCCATCGTGTGCACAAATCAATGCACGTAAGGACGAATCTATGTCCTCTGGCCGATGGTAGCAATGGACCAATAATATCTATGGCCATCTTGTCAAACGGTCTTACTGAGATATCGCAAGCCTGAATAGGCGCCGTGTGAAAAGCTCCACGTGCTTTCACTTCTTGGCATGTAGTACAGGAACGTACATACTGCGAAATATATCTTGACACTCCTGGCCAAAAGAATGAAGACAGTACTCGAGATCGTGTTCGAGTATATCCCATATGTCCAGCACAATGTGAGTCATGTGCATGTTGAAGAATGTACCGTCTAAAAGTATACGGGACCATAACTTGCTGTTTCATTTGTGATTTGTCATGAAAACATCTAATCAATATGTCATTTTTAATAACAAACCAATGTTTGTTATTATTACCTGAGGATAGATTGTCAACTTTATCAACCAGCTTAAAAATTTTTTTTTAAAGATTTATCCTCTTTTTGTTTGGTTGCAAATGTTTCCCTGTCAATAGGTGAATTGACTACAAACTCCTCTTGGTTGTCTGCATCCATCGTATTATCACTAAATTTCTCAATGAGTTGAGTCTGCGCTCTAGTCGTCACGGCGTTTCCAGTGCATAGGTTATGTTTCTCCCATTCTATGATCTCATCTGGAGTACAATCTTTACTACCGTGTATACGACCAACCATTAGATCAGCTATAGGCTTTTTTAGCATACATACTTTTACATTCCCTGTGAAAAAGGGTGTTCTAATATGAACAATAGCTGTGGGGTAAAACTCAATAGTTCCACCAAATGTCATGCAGCGTACATATTCTCCTGTCGCACAGCTAGGATGTACCAGCGACTGACGTATACCAATCGTCGTGGATCCTGAATCCCTCAGCACTGAGACGACGGATCCATTAACTAACCCCCTGTTAAAAATTAGTAAGCCTGTTCCATCGTTGACTGCAAGACCTACCTGTGGTATAATATGTCCGCAGTTAAGCACTGTTTCTTTCGCCTTCTGAAAAATAAGATTGCATTGTTGGCAACTATTTGCCACATTATAATTAATAGCAAAACATGCAGCAGAAGACTGTGTTGTATTATTGTCAAGTGGGACCTGAGCTATAGGGGTAGTATTATTTGTAACTGCCGCCCCTGTATTATGGTTGTAATGAGATGATCCCCGAGAATGAGATCGATTCCGAGTATAATTGTTAGAATTATCTCGTCGTCCTCTATAGTAACTATTATCTCGATGTCTCGAGCCATGATTATTACCATTCCAGTTATTGTTATTATTGGGAGTATGTGATCGATTATAATTAGTGTTATGTTGACCATTGTGGTAGTTTGTTTGAGGTGAATAATTTCTATCTCGTGATCTACCTCTGTTGAACTCATTTTTATTGTTGAAATCATTATTATGTCCCTTCTGAAAGTTAACATTGTGATTTCTTTGGAACCTACTTCTGTCTACACTGTGATGTCTTTGTTTGTTATTATGATTGTAGGCCATATTAGACGCCACAGGTAGAGGTTCTCTTAATGAGGAGTTAGAAATGGTTGCATTCGGATGTGCCGAACAGTAGTTTAAAGAAATTTTTTCTAACTCGTCAATAGTACCTGGTTTACGCTCCTGCAAATATGCAAAAAATGGCTGGCTAACCGAAGATAATACCTTATCCCGTAGTAGTAAATCAACTAATTTGTCGTATGATTTGTTGACTTCTGCCAGTTCAACCCATCTATTAAATGTATTGCGTATGTTCGCAATGAATCCTGCAAAATCTTTTGGAGATTCAGGTAAAATTCCCTTAAATTTCAACCTACAGTGTTCCTCGTCCAGGTGAAACCTTCGTAAAAGCAAGGACTTAATAGCACCGTAGTTATTTGCTATTGATGGGTCAGCATTTTGAGAAGCCGTCAATGGTTCTCCAACCAAGAATTCATTTAACTTGAGTACCCATGACTCTTCAGGCAAATGATTTGTTTTGCAGGTCTGTTCAAAACGTGACAGGAACGATGAAAGGTCGTCCACGTTTAAGTTGAGAGTGGGTAATTTAAAGTTGTAGAAATGTTTAGTTTGGCTGGATGACGATCCATTTTGTGCGTTATTATTCTGGTTTGCATCAGCACTTTGTGCTTGTAATCTTGCTGTCTCCAATTTAATACGCGCCAATTCCATTTCTTGTTGTAAAATAATTTCCTCTCGTTTCAATTTATTCTCTTCTTCCTGTCTGGCGATTGCTCTTTGCTCTTCTCTTTCACGTTGAGCAATCTCTCTCAATCTATTTTCCTTGGCAATTTGCTTCATCTCACGTTCTGCTTCCTTTCTTTCACGTTCCTCCTCCTCTTTCTTTAATGCTGCCTTTTGTTCCTCTTCCTCTTTCTTTAATGCAGCCTTTTGTTCCTCCATTTCTGCTTTATGTTTTTCCAGTTCTGCCTCAGCAAACTGACGAAGTTCTTGAGATTTATAGGCATATTCTTTACCAATTTTAACGAAATGGTCTATAGTAAGCATTTTGACTTTTATCTGGTAAGTAATTATTGATAATTACTGATTAAAATAGTCAATAGCAGCTTCAGAGTAATTATTATACTTACTCAACTTAGGAATATTCAATATAAATAATCAAAATAGTACTGAACTCTTATGTCTAAGTTCAACCAATAGACAATATTTTGTAACAATATTGTATCTAAGTACTAACTATATCATAAATAGTTATGATATCTGTTAACTATAATGTAATTACATCACACAATTAATCTCAATATCCAATGATGTTGGGTATGATTCCTAGTAATTATATTGTTCAATGTACTAAGTCACTCTCTTAGTACCAGAAAAGTATATTAAATAATATACAATGGGTCTATTACCTCAAAGGTAGACTATAAGATTATTTTATTTGGTCAATATATATATTATATTATTATGCCCTAGGCATCTCTTATAAATTGTAGTGCTAATTTCTTGGACTATCACTGCATAATTATGCAATGTCCCATATTAACCTTAAATATCAGAAAAAATTAATTAAATTAAATTACAAGTGTATTATTGAATATAATGTTATAGTATTAATGTAGTATTTAATATATATCATGAGTACAAACAAAACAATGATGCAACTAAAGGGTACAAACAATGTCAAGACGCAAACAAGACATTTTCACAATTAAAAATGAATTTATGAACTAAATAAAACAAGCGGAAGTGTCACAAGCCAAATGAAGGGTCAAGGTCTGACCCGAGGTCAACTTAATATGCAAAGTACACAAAAAAAAAATGACTGCAAAAAATGATGACATCACAGGACTCATAACGGACGAAAATTTAACAATCATAAAATAAATTGATAGTAAGAGTAGACTGGACGAAATAGTTAACGAACATGATACAAAACTGAATAAAATTGTGAACTGAGTACGAATAAAATACACCAGTTATCTACGGAACGGTACAGCTAACACAAATCGTCAAACGACAGCAGATTTGGACAGACAGTCCAATGGCAAACCTCAATGGGGCTTCCAAAAGTGCAATCGTTTAACTGCCCTAAGAAACGACCGAAATCAATTCAGGCATCGTGAGAGCCACAGAATCTAATTTCGGTTCATCCTCCCTACCTCCCACGAATTAACAACACATTAAAACAACCCAAAAATACATGAAACCCATTCAGAAAAGACATGCCTATGCAGGCAAAAGGCATGGACTCAGTATTACTATTTGCAATGACGACAGTTTAAACAGCTAGACTTATCTTTTCCGTTGCTTAGATCAGTGCTAGAGGTCGTCAACAGCTAGGCCTGTGCCTTTGACTGTCTGCTCCAGTAGTCCATATCGTGTGTTTGCTTCAATTGCTCATGTTTCCCCTGGTTAGACTTAGAAACGGCTTTGGTTTTCTCCGACAGTTCACCTACACGACTTTCGGTGACGTCACGTTGTTAGGCATTATAATGAGTACTGCGTCATCTTCGACTGGATCATGTGATCGAAAATTGATCGTAAATATTTGTGGTTAACATGTGCGTAAGGAACAGAAGTTTGTTTCTTTTTTCAGTCGTTCCCCGCATTCGGCCGCCACTTTTGTTGAAGGACTTTCGTGTGTGGTTACTGGTTGTGTTGCTTGAATTCTGATCGTGCTAATATTCGTACGCGAATGGGGTGAACCTCACCTTTGGTTTGTCATAATGCCTGAACTTGGCATCAAGATGTAAACAACTGTTCATCTTATTAACTCAGCAACTTGATATAAAATACATAATTCAGAAGGTTGAATGGTGTAACGTGATTCAACGAATAATGCCTCCGGTTCGAGTCCTTCACAATTTAATATGGATTACACACATACATAAACAGTTCAATTCACACATGAGGTACATGCATCAATAAATCAATAGCGTAGACTGCTGTTTTACGTGTCAATGTCCGTTTAAGGATACAATGCAGTAATTGTCGTCAGAACATCACAGCTATATGCACGCGCAGATAGAATGGCTACCTGCCGACAGTGAGACTGTGAGTCTAATTACTTCGTATAAAGTAGACGATTATCTTTCTCCTTCCAAGGATTTAGTTAATCACTAACCTCCATAAGTTTCCTCTCATGTAGAGTTCTAGGACTGACCCTGGTCCATCATAAATGCACATATAAATGGCTATATCATGCCATTGAATTGGAAGGTTAACAAAACGCAGCTATTCAGCTTGGCGGTCAAGTAACAAAGGGTAGCGTTTCCTAGTTACCGACTGTGACCCAAACAACGCTAGACACGTCATAATCGATCGTGTATGGAGCGTTCAATAATGGAAACATCTATCGCAATATATTAAATGTCTTAACCTTTACATTTGCACGTCCGCTAACCTTTAGCAGACGGCGTTAATATCATATACCGTAACAGTGATCAGGAAAATTATGACATGCTAAAGCAGGCTCTTTTGTTAAGATATGAAAAGAACGCAAAATTTTATAGGAAAAAATTTAGGAATGCTAAACTACTGTCAGGTGAAACCTATCACCAGTTCTCTGCACGGTTAGAGACATACTTGGAGAAATGGACTTCTCTGGGGAAAACCCAAGATCTTAAGGAAATGGTCCTTATAGAACAATTAAGAGAGTCCATGGCTCCAGACCTGAGAAAGTTTCTTATGGAACAAGGTGCAGAGAGGCTGTGTGAGTTGCTAAATGTTGCTGAAAGGTATCAAGCAGCTCAGGCAGAAGTATCAGGTAATAAGAAGAAACAGGTGGATAATTTTAGGGCACCACAGAACTTTAATAAATTTGATCCTAAAGATCAAAACAAAGGTAAGCACCAATTTGATAGGCCACGGTATGACAATAAAAATAAAACCCCACAATTCGATGAAAGGAAATATGATGAAAGAAAATCTTTCAACCAAGGGAAAAGGTGGTGTAAAAATTGTAAGATGAACAATCATGACACTGACCGTTGCAGAAGGAACCCTATAGTTATGGCCACCCTTCAGGTCAGGTCGACCTCAAGAAAGGAGGAGGATATTATGTTAGATACTACTCCAGACGAGATAAGGAAGGCACAGGCTGGGGATAAGACCCTCAAGACTTGTTTCAGGAAATTGTCAACTTGTCATACAACTCCAGGCAAGGGAGATTTTTACATGAAAAACAAGTTGATGTATAGGAAGACTGGAGCTAGATCCAAAGGTCAGGGACAGCTGGTACTTCCTAAAAGATATAGGGCAGAATTAATAAGGAGCCTACATGTGAAACCAGATGGGGACCATGAAAAAATAGGTACCATCATCCAAAAGGTGGCTCACAATTATTATTGGCCCAAGGCAAGGTGGGACATTGAGAATTTTGTAGAAAGGTGTAGCATAGCACATGAGGGAACACCCACAAGTGGGAACATTGATCAGGACCTGGACACGCCACGGGGCAAAATTAGGCCTGATAATAAAAGGAAATGGGAAGCCCCTTTTCACGGACAAGCTTCACTTAACTGTTTTACAATGGCCACTATGCAGAGAGTGCAAAAAGATGTCTTACCCCAGGATAAGCCGAAAATCCCTCAATCGGATTTAAACAAACTGGTGGAAGAGGATGTAGAGAGGAAATCTCTCATCAAGAATTCTAAGTGGGGAGACAGCCCCAAGAAAAGAATTGGTAGCGGTCGTTTTGTGACTGATAATTCTGGGAAGAAAAATCATCACTATAGCGCTTCCAGTGGAAGAGACCATATCGGTCCATGGACAAATAGGTAAACACAATTAAAGGGCCATATGTAACGCTGTTAAGAACGTGGACTGATGAAAAAGCAGAGGAAAATATTACATCCTCATACCAATATGTGAATGAGCTGACCACTCGTTTAAAAACTGGCTGGAAACTTGCCAATGAAAATTTGAAACAAGCCAGGAAGAAACATGCTGCCTATTATAACAGGAAAGCTAAAGACAGAGATTTGGCTGTGGGAGAGAAGGTACTGCTTCTTCTCCCCGGTAGTCAGAATAAGTTACAAATTGGATGGCAAGGTCCATATACAGTTCTAGAGAAGGTGTCTAGAACCAATTATAAGATAGATAAGAAGGGGAAAGAAAAAATCTATCATGTGAATCTCCTGAAGAAATATTTGGAAAGAGAACATCAGGAAGAGACACACTTGTTGACCTTGTCCATTGCCATGGAGATGAAAAAGGAACCACTTTCATCATGTGAATGTCCATTACACCCCTGTGAGACAGCGGCACAGGTAAAAATCAGTACACATTTAACGAAAACTCAGAAAGAGAGAGTGCAACAGGTTCTAGATAATCATACAGAGGTGTTAACAGACCGACCAGGGCATACAAACTTATTGGAATATGATATGAAACTGATAGACCCCACACCTGTATGTATGAAACCATATTCGATTCCTTTTGCTAAGGAGAAAGCTTTGAAGGAAGAGATAGACTATTTGTTGAAGGAAGGAATTATTTCGCACAGTGAATCTTCATATAGTTCTGGTGTTGTACTTTTAAGGAAACCCTCTGGAGAACATAGACTCTGTATAGATTACAGGAGACTGAATGCTATTACAGAAGGACAGGTGGATCCATTGCCGGATACAAATCAGCTGTTTGCCAGACTAAATAAAGCTAAATATTTCTCAAAAGTGGATCTGAGTAAAGGATACTATCAGATTCCAGTAAAGCCTGAGGTTAGACCATACCTAGCTTTTAGTACCTCAGAAGGACACTATGAGTTTAATAGATTGCCATTTGGATTGAAGAATGCGCCTAGTGTTTTCTCTAGAATGATGAGAAAATTATTGGACCCTCTGAATAACCCATGCATCACAAATTTCATGGATGATATCCTTATAGCAACAGAAACATTTGAGGAGCACATTGACTCTCTGAACATGCTGTTTAATCGACTTAAGGAAGCGAATTTAACAGCCCGACCAACCAAATGTTGTGTTGGATGTAAAGAATTGGAATTCTTGGGACACACAGTTTATCAGGGAAACATGACCCCTGACCCAAAGAATTTAGAGAAACTAAAGAAAGCCCCGAGACCACAAACCAAGAAAGACATGAGATCCTTTGTCTCATTATGTGGTTTCTACCAAAAGTATATCAAAAATTTTAATTCCATATGTGCACCGTTAACTGATTTGACACGTAAAGGACATCCAGATCGAATTACATGGACACCACAATGTGAAATGGCTTACCAAGAATTGAAGGAAAAGCTCACAAGTAAACCTATTTTGAAATTACCTGACTTAAGTCAAGAATTCATTGTAAGGACGGATGCCAGTAATATTGGGTTAGGTGCAACTCTGCTACAGAAATCAGATGCATTGGATGGGGAATTAAGCCCAGTGGCATATGCTAGCAGAAAGTTGAATAAAGCTGAAACCAATTACTCAACTAGCGAAAAAGAATGTCTTGCAGTAATATGGGCGATAAAGAAATTCAATATTTATCTGTATGGGAAGGCATTTAAGTTGCAAACGGATCACAAACCTTTGTCGTTTCTAGCACATGCTAGACATGAGAATTCTAGATTACTCCGTTGGTCATTATTGATGCAGCCATTTGAGTTCAGCATAGAGTATATAAGTGGAAAAACAAATCTGGGAGCGGATTTTTTAAGCCGCCATCCGTGTGATGAGAATCACCCTAAACCCCAGGAATAATGATAAATTTCTCTATGTGTATATAGAATTATAGACTGACATATAACGTCTGTTTTAAGTGGGGAGGATTTGTCGTGAGAAATTCTAATCCACATATATAAATTATCAGGAAAATGTAAAGCCTAACACATAAATTCAATAAAAGGAAAGAAGAATGGTAAAGAACAGTGCTGTCACAATGACTGTACTCGAAATCCCCCTTGTTTTCTCCTTCGTCTGCAAATTGTAACGTTTCACGTTGATAGTAAAAGCCTACTGCTTCAATACCCGCTTTCTACGATAAAACATGTGCTGCATTTCTAAAAAAAACCTTGAGATACGCAAGTTGACCTAGATTTAAAATGCCATTCATGTCATTTTATACACTACGTTACCCAAAAACGAAAGACAGATGGACTAAAGATAGAAAGAAAGGGAGAGGCTGAAAGCCGGAACGCGGGCAATACTACCACAGTCTCGCGATACACAATTACTATCATCACGCGTGTAAGGCCACAAGCACTAGCTTTTTTCAAATCGACAGTGATAAAAAACACTACATACACGAGAGTTAGTTTTTAAAAACTCACAAAACGCTTATTAGGAAACATGACATTATACTGGTTTACGTTTGAAAACATTACAGTACCCAGACACCACATCGTATTCGAAGTAAACAGGAGGTAGAAGAAAATGCATATTTTGAACGCAGCCACTTAGCTCCTTTAAATTTGTATATTTGGGTTCCTTAGGACTTGCTGACAAAGAATATGTTAAACGTTACGCAAATAGTCTAGGAATTACCAAATTATAGCCAAAAGAAATAGTGAGGGATGTCAGACAACACCAAAATCAGAATCGCTCAGTGGCAGATTTTCACACCACCATTGTACGGGAAATGGGTCTCCATGTTAAATCCGATTTGATTGGAGCGCAATAAATGTAAGGCTAAACACGATTAGTCGGGCTATAAATACTATCTTTTGTTGTCAGGGGAAACGGGAGTAGGAGTACTTTTTTTCAAACGATTGGGTAAACATGGCACGATTGGTTAGACCCGCGAATATAGTCAATCAGAGGCGTCAGGTCACCACCACATGTTCAAATAAACTTACTACAGAACCAGTGCGTTGAGCACCAGTGCATATTTTTCTAAATAAAAGCCTGGGACATCGGCAGATCGAAATTGTGCTATATTCAGTGCCAGTCAACGTAACTGTGTATTATTCCATGAATTGTGGGACTGTGGTCCTAACGTTATTGAGCAGCACCTGGTCTGAGCTTTGCTGAACCTAGAGGCTGACAGCAGACTCCTGGGTCCAGATAGTGACCAGTGAGGTGTCTCCAGAACACAGGGAGGCTATCGAGCAGAGGAGTCTTTTCCTGCCGCCATCACGAAAGATAAGCCAGTGGAGCTCAACATTATCCCCCCCCCCCCTCAAAATCTGACTTTATAATAAACCAGAGGGAAAATACAGTGTTTAAATTGATAAGGACTGTGAACTTTTCCCCATACTACTTACAAGATAAACAAACACTTGAAGTCATGATGACAAATAACAGCATAGCTTGAAAAAACAAAACCAGTATTACCTTATATTACTACTACACAACTGACACACATATGATAATATTAATAAAATATGTCACTACAAAGTTCGTGTTGGTAAATCCTGTACATATGGATTGTAATTAAAATTGATTGTGATTCCTGGTTCACTTTGTAAGTGAATCAGGACATAAATATTAATGAAAGTACTTAATACATATTGATATTTGAGAGTTTACCAGTGACTCGTTTGGGATAGTCTTGTAGAGTGTTACATGTGTGTGAGTGTCACAGTGTTGTCAAGTGTGGTGGAATAAATTAAATTGTTTATCTGTCTGTTGTTGTTGTGACTTACACTTCATCATATACATACCCTAGACATTTAACGTAGTCATCACAATATTCCAGAATAATTCTGACTGAGGCATAATGTGGTAGCAAGTAAGGTTATCTGTAAATCACTACACCTATTAGATACAGATACCTTCACAGCTGATCTCAGTCAGTACACTAAGTCCCCTATAAATATTTATAACATCCCACTTTACCACATATATTGGGGTCTCGCTCTCGGGATTTTGAATCTTTCCCTATTAAAAATATTGGGGGTAATTCACTTCAGGGAATAATAAGAATTAAAAAGTATCCTTGGGTGAAAATAAATAACGTTGAGCTCTCAGTGCCTGTAGTGTCCTTAGATAATTATTGAAAGATTGAATTGTTACATTTGCATGTTAGACAATGGCCGACTTGGCAAAATTTCGATCTGCTGCTGTACAGACTGCGAAAGAGTTAGGAATGGACGGGCAAATTATGATTGCTTATGTCACTGCTGAATGTGACAAATATATTGAACGGGAAGAAAGAAGATTAGAAAAAGAGGCCGAAAGAAAATTAGAATCTGAAAGATTGGCCGAAGATAAGAGAATAGAGGCTGAAAAAGAAATTAAGAGGTTGCAGATTGAGGCTGAGGCTAAGAAATTGGAAGCAGAAGAAAGAAGATTAGCTGCAGAAAGGGAAGACAAGCAATTAGCTGCAGAGAGGGGAGCAGAAAAGGAGGAGAAGAGATTACAAAGGGAACATGAGTTACGACTAAGGGAGTTTGAGTTTCAAGGCCATGCTCCTGAAAATGGTGCCAGCCCCTTTAACTCTGATGCCACTGCTAGCCAAGGAGCCTCAACCTCAGCTATGAATTTTTATTTAGATCATTTTGTTGAGAAAGACGATGATATTGAGAGCTATCTAAATAGATATGAACTATTAGCTACCACATATGGGTTAGAGAGAGAAAGGTGGAGCTTAAAGTTATCTCAAGGACTTCGTGGGGCAGCTTATGAAGTTTTTGCCAAAATGAGCAGAGGTAATCAGGAAAATTATGACATGCTAAAGCAGGCTCTTTTGTTAAGATATGAAAAGAACGCAAAATTTTATAGGAAAAAATTTAGGAATGCTAAACTACTGTCAGGTGAAACCTATCACCAGTTCTCTGCACGGTTAGAGACATACTTGGAGAAATGGACTTCTCTGGGGAAAACCCAAGATCTTAAGGAAATGGTCCTTATAGAACAATTAAGAGAGTCCATGGCTCCAGACCTGAGAAAGTTTCTTATGGAACAAGGTGCAGAGAGGCTGTGTGAGTTGCTAAATGTTGCTGAAAGGTATCAAGCAGCTCAGGCAGAAGTATCAGGTAATAAGAAGAAACAGGTGGATAATTTTAGGGCACCACAGAACTTTAATAAATTTGATCCTAGAGATCAAAACAAAGGTAAGCACCAATTTGATAGGCAACGGTATGACAATAAAAATAAAACCCCACAATTCGATGAAAGGAAATATGATGAAAGAAAATCTTTCAACCAAGGGAAAAGGTGGTGTAAAAATTGTAAGATGAACAATCATGACACTGACCGTTGCAGAAGGAACCCTATAGTTATGGCCACCCTTCAGGTCAGGTCGACCTCAAGAAAGGAGGAGGATATTATGTTAGATACCACTCCAGAAGAGATGAGGAAGGCACAGGCTGGGGATAAGACCCTCAAGCCTTGTTTCAGGAAATTGTCAACTTGTCATACAACTCCAGGCAAGGGAGATTTTTACATGAAAAACAAGTTGATGTATAGGAAGACTGGAGCTAGATCCAAAGGTCAGGGACAGCTGGTACTTCCTAAAAGATATAGGGCAGAATTAATAAGGAGCCTACATGTGAAACCAGATGGGGACCATGAAAAAATAGGTACCATCATCCAAAAGGTGGCTCACAATTATTATTGGCCCAAGGCAAGGTGGGACATTGAGAATTTTGTAGAAAGGTGTAGCATAGCACATGAGGGAACACCCACAAGTGGGAACATTGATCAGGACCTGGACACGCCACGGGGCAAAATTAGGCCTGATAATAAAAAGAAAAATAGATTTGATAAAGTGGACCAAATGGAATGGGAAGCCCCTTTTCACGGACAAGCTTCACTTAACTGTTTTACAATGGCCACTATGCAGAGAGTGCAAAAAGATGTCTTACCCCAGGATAAGCCGAAAATCCCTCAATCGGACTTAAACAAACTGGAGGAAGAGGATGTAGAGAGGAAATCTCTCATCAAGAATTCTAAGTGGGGAGACAGCCCCAAGAAAAGAATTGGTAGCGGTCGTTTTGTGACTGATAATTCTGGGAAGAAAAATCATCACTATAGCGCTTCCAGTGGAAGAGACCATATCGGTCCATGGACAAATAGGTCCACACAATTAAAGGGCTATATGTAACGCTGTTAAGAACGTGGACTGATGAAAAAGCAGAGGAAAATATTACATCCTCATACCAATATGTGAATGAGCTGACCACTCGTTTAAAAACTGGCTGGAAACTTGCCAATGAAAATTTGAAACAAGCCAGGAAGAAACATGCTGCCTATTATAACAGGAAAGCTAAAGACAGAGATTTGGCTGTGGGAGAGAAGGTACTGCTTCTTCTCCCCGGTAGTCAGAATAAGTTACAAATTGGATGGCAAGGTCCATATACAGTTCTAGAGAAGGTGTCTAGAACCAATTATAAGATAGATAAGAAGGGGAAAGAAAAAATCTATCATGTGAATCTCCTGAAGAAATATTTGGAAAGAGAACATCAGGAAGAGACACACTTGTTGACCTTGTCCATTGCCATGGAGATGAAAAAGGAACCACTTTCATCATTTGAATGTCCATTACACCCCTGTGAGACAGCGGCACAGGTGAAAATCAGTACACATTTAACGAAAACTCAGAAAGAGAGAGTGCAACAGGTTCTAGATAATCATACAGAGGTGTTAACAGACCGACCAGGGCATACAAACTTATTGGAATATGATATGAAACTGATAGACCCCACACCTGTATGTATGAAACCATATTCGATTCCTTTTGCTAAGGAGAAAGCTTTGAAGGAAGAGATAGACTATTTGTTGAAGGAAGGAATTATTTCGCACAGTGAATCTTCATATAGTTCCGGTGTTGTACTTTTAAGGAAGCCCTCTGGAGAACATAGACTCTGTATAGATTACAGGAGACTGAATGCTATTACAGAAGGACAGGTGGATCCATTGCCGGATACAAATCAGCTGTTTGCCAGACTAAATAAAGCTAAATATTTCTCAAAAGTGGATCTGAGTAAAGGATACTATCAGATTCCAGTAAAGCCTGAGGTTAGACCATACCTAGCTTTTAGTACCTCAGAAGGACACTATGAGTTTAATAGATTGCCATTTGGATTGAAGAATGCGCCTAGTGTTTTCTCTAGAATGATGAGAAAATTATTGGACCCTCTGAATAACCCATGCATCACAAATTTCATGGATGATATCCTTATAGCAACAGAAACATTTGAGGAGCACATTGACTCTCTGAACATGCTGTTTAATCGACTTAAGGAAGCGAATTTAACAGCCCGACCAACCAAATGTTGTGTTGGATGTAAAGAATTGGAATTCTTGGGACACACAGTTTATCAGGGAAACATGACCCCTGACCCAAAGAATTTAGAGAAACTAAAGAAAGCCCCGAGACCACAAACCAAGTAAGACATGAGATCCTTTGTCTCATTATGTGGTTTCTACCAAAAGTATATCAACAATTTTAATTCCATATGTGCACCGTTAACTGATTTGACACGTAAAGGACATCCAGATCGAATTACATGGACACCACAATGTGAAATGGCTTACCAAGAATTGAAGGAAAAGCTCACAAGTAAACCTATTTTGAAATTACCTGACTTAAGTCAAGAATTCATTGTAAGGACGGATGCCAGTAATATTGGGTTAGGTGCAACTCTGCTACAGAAATCAGATGCATTGGATGGGGAATTAAGCCCAGTGGCATATGCTAGCAGAAAGTTGAATAAAGCTGAAACCAATTACTCAACTAGCGAAAAAGAATGTCTTGCAGTAATATGGGCGATAAAGAAATTCAATATTTATCTGTATGGGAAGGCATTTAAGTTGCAAACGGATCACAAACCTTTGTCGTTTCTAGCACAGGCTAGACATGAGAATTCTAGATTACTCCGTTGGTCATTATTGATGCAGCCATTTGAGTTCAGCATAGAGTATATAAGTGGAAAAACAAATCTGGGAGCGGATTTTTTAAGCCGCCATCCGTGTGATGAGAATCACCCTAAACCCCAGGAATAATGATAAATTTCTCTATGTGTATATAGAATTATAGACTGACATATAACGTCTGTTTTAAGTGGGGAGGATTTGTCGTGAGAAATTCTAATCCACATATATAAATTATCAGGAAAATGTAAAGCCTAACACATAAATTCAATAAAAGGAAAGAAGAATGGTAAAGAACAGTGCTGTCACAATGACTGTACTCGAAATCCCCCTTGTTTTCTCCTTCGTCTGCAAATTGTAACGTTTCACGTTGATAGTAAAAGCCTACTGCTTCAATACCCGCTTTCTACGATAAAACATGTGCTGCATTTCTAAAAAAAAACCTTGAGATACGCAAGTTGACCTAGATTTAAAATGCCATTCATGTCATTTTATACACTACGTTACCCAAAAACGAAAGACAGATGGACTAAAGATAGAAAGAAAGGGAGAGGCTGAAAGCCGGAACGCAGGCAATACTACCACAGTCTCGCGATACACAATTACTACCATCACGCGTGTAAGGCCACAAGCACTAGCTTTTTTCAAATCGACAGTGATAAAAAACACTACATACACGAGAGTTAGTTTTTAAAAACTCACAAAACGCTTATTAGGAAACATGACATTATACTGGTTTACGTTTGAAAACATTACAGTACCCAGACACCACATCGTATTCGAAGTAAACATGAGGTAGAAGAAAATGCACATTTTGAACGCAGCCACTTAGCTCCTTTAAATTTGTATATTTGGGTTCCTTAGGACTTGCTGACAAAGAATATGTTAAACGTTACGCAAATAGTCTAGGAATTACCAAATTATAGCCAAAAGAAATAGTGAGGGATGTCAGACAACACCAAAATCAGAATCGCTCAGTGGCAGATTTTCACACCACCATTGTACGGGAAATGGGTCTCCATGTTAAATCCGATTTGATTGGAGCGCAATAAATGTAAGGCTAAACACGATTAGTCGGGCTATAAATACTATCTTTTGTTGTCAGGGGAAACGGGAGTAGGAGTACTTTTTTTCAAACGATTGGGTAAACATAGCACGATTGGTTAGACCCGCGAATATAGTCAATCAGAGGCGTCAGGTCACCACCACATGTTCAAATAAACTTACTACAGAACCAGTGCGTTCAGCACCAGTGCATATTTTTCTAAATAAAAGCCTGGGACATCGGCAGATCGAAATTGTGCTATATTCAGTGCCAGTCAACGTAACTGTGTATTATTCCATGAATTGTGGGACTGTGGTCCTAACGTTATTGAGCAGCACCTGGTCTGAGCTTTGCTGAACCTAGAGGCTGACAGCAGACTCCTGGGTCCAGATAGTGACCAGTGAGGTGTCTCCAGAACACAGGGAGGCTATCGAGCAGAGGAGTCTTTTCCTGCCGCCATCACGAAAGATAAGCCTATGTGGCCAGTGGAGCTCAACATTATGCCCCCCCCCCCCCCCCGCCCTCAAAATCTGACTTTATAATAAACCAGAGGGAAAATACAGTGTTTAAATTGATAGGGACTGTGAACTTTTCCCCATACTACTTACAAGATAAACAAACACTTGAAGTCATGATGACAAATAACAGCATAGCTTGAAAAAACAAAACCAGTATTACCTCATATTACTACTACACAACTGACACACATATGATAATATTAATAAAATATGTCACTACAAAGTTCGTGTTGGTAAATCCTGTACATATGGATTGTAATTAAAATTGATTGTGATTCCTGGTTCACTTTGTAAGTGAATCAGGACATAAATATTAATGAAAGTACTTAATACATATAGATATTTGAGAGTTTACCAGTGACTCGTTTGGGATAGTCTTGTAGAGTGTTACATGTGTGTGAGTGTCACAGTGTTGTCAAGTGTGGTGGAATAAATTAAATTGTTTATCTGTCTGTTGTTGTTGTGACTTACACTTCATCATATACATACCCTAGACATTTAACGTAGTCATCACAATATTCCAGAATAATTCTGACTGAGGCATAATGTGGTAGCAAGTAAGGTTATCTGTAAATCACTACACCTATTAGATACAGATACCTTCACAGCTGATCTCAGTCAGTACACTACGTCCCCTATAAATATTTATAACATCCCACTTTACCACAGCGTTCCATGTCGCAAAACTTTTTTTTTTTTTTTAAATGACTTCTAGGTTGCAGATGAACTGTTCTCGTTTCCCTCATAGTCCTTCCCATAGTCAACGCCTTAACAAAATACAAGTGCCCAAGCCTAGGCTTGACTTATTCAAGAAAAGCTTAGCTTACTCTGCTGCTCATCTCTGGAACTATCTTCCACATTATCTGAAAGATAACAACCTCAGTCCCTATTCATACAATCGTAAACTTTTCGATTACTTTATGAGTTCTGATTATCTGCCCCCCTAATGTGATTATTTTTCCGAACAAATGGTATAATATCGAATGTAGGTTTAATGATGATGATAGTGTTTTTCAACATATTTTGTTTCATGGTGATACTTAGTTTGTATTTTTCAACATACTTTATTTCATGTTTATAATTAGATACTGTGAATGTGAGTATGCTATTATTTTACCTTTATAACGTTGAATTCCTTGAATTGATGGGTAAAATGTATGTGAGAATAAATGGAATCAGTATAAAAGATGAGAGAAAGGAAGGGCAGAATGTCAGACGGGCCTGCGTGCCCAATTCTCAACCCTTTGAAAATAAAGTTCGTTCGTTCGTTCGTTCGTTCCCTCCAGGGAATTTCCTCGTCACAGAGCTGAGACAATGCGGAGCTCACAGCAAAAGTGATAACTGTGGAAGTAGGCGAGATAACAGTTCAGTCTGCCTCAGCCTATCTAAGGGAGTGAATCGGAGCACCGATGGAGTTGTCCGTGTGCAATAAAGATGAACCTTAAAACCATACCAAACCTTCAACCTACTGAAACAAAAATGGGCCTGAAAGGACAGTCAAGTACAAAGGCACTTAAAGACTTAGCGAAACTGCCGAAAAGGACTTATGTTAGCTGCAGAACAACAGCTACGAGGAATGGAGTTCGGGAAAAGTTGTGGGTACACCAGAATCTTAACTTGTATAAACGCCACCAATAAACAATAGCAGATAAAACCAAGAGCCAAGAGTTAATTTAGTAATTGCTTCCAATGTGGTAAGGTAAAGGGTCCCGTTACATGCCCATTGAGGCATATGGGTTTAAGCCCATATTTTCTTGACCATACGGCACATTATGGATGATGTTGTCAGCATCACGCCGGCCGCCTTTAACCCTCCCAGAGTTGCTCTAGTACCCAATTCACGAGGCTGGGTCAACCCCGTTTGCAGTTTTAAAAATCCCACCTCAACTGGAAATCGAACCATGGACCACAGAGCTAGAAAGCCAGTGCACTTACCACTGCGCTACCGCGGCTCTTAATCTGGAGAGGGTTCAGTCCCAATACAGACAGTGTACAGCAGCGGTCAACCACCGAGGAGCTGTGACAATCTATTTTAGAACCACTGAGTTCTCTAACGATCTATCTTGGTAAAATCATGCATGTTTTCAGGTTTCGGAGTATTAAGAATTTGAAATAAGTGCAGCCTATATATATCTTCTCTTCTTCTTCTTCTTCTTCTTCTTCTTCTTCTTCTTCTTCTTCTTCTGCGTTCAGTTTGTAGTCATACTAAATCTGTAGACCTGTCGCCAGGACAGGTCAGCATGGCAGTCCCATAGCATCTGCTTGAGCTTAGCACTCTTTGGCCAGGTCAGACGTTCTAGGTCATCATGGGTTGGACATTTGTATGAGATAGCGTATTTATAATTTTTACCTTTACTTGACGATCTTATTCCTGCTATACCATGGACAGAACGGTAGACAATTCAAACTAAATAATAGTTTACCTAATTTTAACTTATTTCAAACAAAATATCGCTTCCTATTTTATGCAGTTAGCAAATAAAGTAAATTTTAGTAAACTAGCTTGCGGGGTTTCAAATGGAATGTTGTGAAAATAATTTTAAACCTGGGGACACTGCACATTATTAAACGCCGGAAGGCAAGGGCTGGTGCACAATTTACCTAGGTTAACAATTTTTTTTTATTTTTTTTTTTTTTATTTCCCTCAGCCACCCAGAGATGTACCAAATAATTCCTTGGGATCTACCAGTAGATCAAGATCGACCAGTTGCCGATCCCTGGTTTAGAGGAACCACAGCAAGATACCGTTTGGAAGTGGACCCGCTGATTCCGCCCCCTTCCGTACAGCGTCTAGGGGATTTGAGCAGAAACGCTTGTCTAGGGGATTGGAGGTGGGGGGAGGGGATAGTTATGATGTTTAAATTACCTCATTTTACTTTTAGTTGAAAAAAAAACACACACACACACCCACACAAATAGTAATACGTCTTACAAGGAGAAGGACAAGAAAAACCATTTTACTTTTACTGTATTCTTCTTCTTCTTCCTCGTTCGTCCTTAAAAGGACGGTGGTTGCGTTGTGTCTGTTTACGCCTAAGCTGTGATATCTGCACCTTTCGGTCGACACATCCGACTTCTGCACGGCATTTTTTAGGACCGGGTTTGCCTTCCCATTGCGATCCACACTCGCTCAGCCAGCCTGCACTGCTGCAGACTGTTTCCAGGACCACCACGTGGAGGTGGAGTGCGGTCTTGACCAGCTCTGGTTCGCTGGTCCTGACGCAGGCAGTCAAGCTATGAGTCGCTGACTGCGGTCTCTATTGCTGCGTCTTGAGGTCCCCTTTTACTGTATGATGTAATAGGGTGAGTGAAGATGTGTGTTGAAATATGTGATGTTTATTATTGACTTGCGGCCAATTCACACTAGCACCAGACCCTAAACTAATAAAACGCTTGATTATTAAGGCAGGGGTTGTATTTAAATAAGGGTTTACAGCCCAATCAGTTAACAGCAAGCGAATTTTAAAGAGTTGACAATTAATAAAACAAACGAACAAACACGCAGCCAGTGCTCATGGGTTAACGTGTCCTCATGTCTATGCAGATAACTTCTGTCAACTCTGCATGTCTCGTTTGACGTCTTTCCTTCTGCAGCGCTGCATCGAAAAATCTAATTTCGCAAATACGCCCAATGTTGCCATCCTGAATGTTGAAAAAAAACCTAGATGATACCTTAAAAAACACCAAGATTTTGAATTTTGGGCACCTTTAGGGCGACTTGGGTTACTTTAGGCGGCTACTTTGGGCAATTTTTGGGCTACTTTGGGCGAAAAACCGAAAACCGAAAGTTGATCTAGGTGGCGTTCTTCAACTAATGAAGGAAAATGACACCTAGACAGGGTAAAAAAAAAAAACCTAGATCTAGGTGAATCCACCTAGGAGTGGCAACGCTGTGTCCGCCGGTCTCTTTATACATCGCAACAGCGCGTAGTGATATTGGGTGCTCTTTGCATGCGGCAATGATGTAAACCCAACCATGGAGATTGTTGCACTTGTGATGAACGAAAACACACAAATATGAACTTCGGGGAGACTTTGAGGAGTTATCATTTCCCATATGATGGTCCAGTCACATGTATATGGAGTTTCCTATTATTTTTGTTATTATTATTGCTTATTATTTCATTTTTCGTTCTGTCATTATAATTTTGAACTATGTAAAACTCTTGACACTCTTGTGTCTAATCTTTGTCCCCCTATTGTTTCCCATAGTCTCTTTCTCAAATCTGCTCGTTCCTACCCAGTTTGCTTTTGATAATGTCTTTTATAACTGTCTTTTTCCAGTATCTTGTTGTCTTCAAATTCCTTGAATCACTATTGTTGCTGTTACTTCCAATCTCTGAGTGCATTATTTGGGTACTTTTTTCCCGCCCAGTCTCATCCAAACAAATTAGTAATTACACGAATAGTTAAACTGCTACTATATTCAGATATCTGATCAGAAAAACTATTTAATAACAATATTACACGTGACTGTTGAGTATTAAGGCATGAACATGGGCTACTGTTTCTTACATATTAATGATGCGACAAACCCATGATAAGATGAGAAACCCACATTAAACATATAGATATAGGAAAAAATACTAGAACAAGTGAAAAGGAATCCGAATCTTGAACACATAATAACAGAGGATGGCAGAAGCGAAACAAAAATCAAGAAGAGAACAGGTAAGGTCTAAACGATATTCAGTAAAATTACACTGATGTTAACATCCAAACAAACAACTTTAAAATAAGAATTGTATATCCTAACTTATAACTATATTGTGCAGAAACACAAACACGAACATTGCACAAGCAGCTGGAGAAAAAAATTGTTGTCATTGGGATGTGAACACGCATAAGAATTGGGAAAAGGGGGCGGGGGGTGCATCTCCTAAAAAGAAGGAAGAAAATTAGTACATTGTATAAAAACTAGAAATTTAATAAGACTTAATGAAAAAAAAAATCTAAATTAGCTAATTAATATATTTTGGACATGTAAAGAAACATAACACTTAAAAATCAAAACAAAACAAAATTGTCGAAGGAATAGTTGTCGAAAGAAGAGCGAGAGAATAACAACACTATAAATGGAAAATAACTTCAAAAGATGGTCAGGATTTAGCCTATCAGTGTGTGTATCACTAAGACAAAGAGAAAGAAACTGCTGGAAGATTCACTGCGGCCGATCTACAAAGCATAGATAGATAGCATTTGTTCTGAGCGGACCTGAATGACGGCAAATAGCAAAGTTTACACGAATGTATTATTTATTTGTCCCACTTTTATCCGAAAGGGGCTTAAAAATGATGTACATTACGAGAGGTTTTTTTTTATTCTATAGTCCTAACAAATGTTAACCATTCTCCCTAATGGGGGGAAAAATCCCTGAGCTGAAAATGGTCTCACATAAAATGCTAGCGATGATTTCAGGGTATCAGGTTGTCACACGAAGACGATAATCAACTGGAGGTATAGAATGGGGGGAAAACGGTTTTCCAAGTAACTTCCCTTAGGGACACATTCGGGTACCCGTCTACTCTGGTCAGTCCGACGGGGTTCCTCTTACAGCGTCGCAGATTCATCCCTAATTTATTTGGATTCCCTGAAGAATTGAGGGGAAAGGGGTGAATGATTTACAGCGAGAATGACTAATAGTTATACAAAATACTTTAAAGAAAACAAATAACTTTAACTAATCAATTAAAAGAAAAAAAAAGAATCAGTATATCTGCCGGCTACTCATGTTCAAAGTAAAACAATCATGAAAAGAACATGAAGTTGATACAAAATAAATCAGCAATCTATAATGGAAACTTAGAAAATACTAACAGTTTCGCGAAAAGCTCTAAATTACAGCAGAATTTGCTTGCATAGAAAATTAGATCCAAGGTAGATCCATGGTCAACATGTGAATCATCTCTACTCATGCTACTTATGTATAGGATGCCTGCAAATTATATCATATGGAATCACCAAGCGCTAACGCTATATGGTGGTGGATCAAACACAAGACACTATCATCAGTGGCGTATTCTCTATGTGTGCTGTGCGTGCTGCGCACACCTATGCCCGAAGGAAAATAAAAATTTAATGTATTATTCTATAAAATATTTTTCTTATAATGTTCTGCTTTCGGACCGCACGCATCAGGATAACAGATTTTCCCGCATAGAATCTACGAGTATATCTAGTTTCAGTTTCCCAGACGCGTTTTATAGTGCAGTTTTTTTGGTTGGTAGCAATAGCCCGAAGTTTCTCGGGTAATTCCGTCACTATGCGTGCTGCACCTTTCGGATTTACGTTTGAAGACTGGTTTGTGTGGATCGGGGTCATGGCCAGATACGTCAATACAATATGAACATGCGTGCGGTGGTCTTGCAGCTCTCGAGTTGTAAAAATCGGCTGTGTCCGTCCAGTGTTTTTTGTGATTAATTTTTGTTAGTTGCCGGGAATGCAGATTATTACAGTGACAGTGAGTTTCAAGTTGTAAGTTAATTAGTATTTCGGAGATAATTGACATATACCCCTAATAACTATCGTTGCGTAATTGAATATAGTTGGTTTTTAAATTAAGAGGGGAAGAAGTTAAATAGTAGGCGTACATATTCATTTTAAGTAGCAGCACGCCTAGCTCGCATTACCAGGATACGCCACTGACTATCATAGAGAAATGGTTTGATGTTTAACTGAAAGAAGAATTGTTTTTTAAAAAGAGACCTATCGACCACTCAGTTCCCTTAGTCTGTCCATTAACATCACGGGATCTCACTGCAAACAATTAACTAAAAGGGAGGGAAGAAAAAGTGAATAATAATTCCTTAATACGATAGCAATTTAGATAATGTCATGAAGGCCTAAAAATATAATAAGTGATGGGTGATGATTGTCATAACACGGGCAAGACACTCTGGAATTGCCACGTAAACTAGTGTCTTTATGATAAATTATGAATTCTTTATTTGACATGTCCATGTTTGTTGAAGTTTTTGTGGTAAAAAGTTTTTTACGGGATGGGGTAACCAGCCCGATGCCCAACCCTCCTTAGTCGCTTTTTACGACATGCCTGGTAGGGTACAGTGTTACTATTCTTTGCTCCCCTTTCGGGCCCCGGTAACACACGGGTGAAATTATGAGTTGCACAACATAAATTCTGCTTTAACTATATGGTTAATGCCCCGAACAGCATATTTCTTTTGGGATTTGAACTCCAACTACAAATACTTGTAATTATGCAGTAAAAAATTCTTATCTTTGGTATGTGACGAGAAAATTATAATTTGGTCGGTAAATTCACACAACAGCATTGAAATCCCACGAAAGTTTACAATAGAAAAGGTGAACACAGGCTCGGACCTCTGAGAAAGCAAGGCTAGACCTGAGATTAAGTATATAAGTCCCGTCTCAGACACGGTTCCTTACTTCCCGAGAGAATCTTCAAACAGCCGCAGACTTCGAAGTACCACTGTGACTGAGGGTATGTCCGTATAGATCTAGTTTGATATAACCACTCGGCCACATTTAAATAAATTATTTTCAGGATTGTATTAAGAAAGTTGCTTTATGATTTGTGTATTGATATTTTAGCAGCACATTAAGCATTTAAAATATCTTAGTGAATTCTTCTTCTTCTTTGATCCATAGTCGCCAACCGTCAAAGCAGTCAGTGACCATCACGCCTGGTGGCGTCTTGTAGGGTAGCAACAAAATGACTCCACTTTGTTCGGTCGGCGGCCATCCTTCGTACAGTGCCCCAACTCTGGTTCATTCTTTGCATCTCGGCTTCCCCAGTTCTCTGCCAAGTTGTATTTGGTCGGCCTCTCTTTCGCTTTCCTTCGGGAAAGGGAGGGGGGGGTCCATAGCATAGCTGTTCTTGTAATGGTATCAGGGTCCCTTCTGAGGACGTGGCCAACCCAACTCCAGCGTCTGCAAGCTATGATGGTGTGCATGTCCTCCTGGTTACTCTGAATAAGTAATTCTTGGTTGCTGATGGTATTCGGCCAAAAGATTCGGAGAATTTTCCTTAGGCAGATTGTGTGGAAGGAGGACAGTTTCAACATTTCCTTCTCTGTTGCTCTCCAACATTCCGCACCATAGAGAAGCACAGAAAGTACACAGCTCTCATTCAGTCTTAATTTGGTGTTTGTGCTGTACTGGGAAGACTTCCAAATGTTGTTGAGACTAGCAAAGGCTGTTCTCGCTTTATTCATTATGTTTTTAATGTCCTTGCTTATTCCGCCGTCAGCTGTTACTATGCATCCTAGGTAAGTAAATGTGTCTGTCTGTTCTAACTTCTGGTTCCTTATTATTTTTTGGCTCAGGATTGCCCACATTAAGTGTCATGACCTCTGTCTTCTTCAGATTGATGTTCTGAAAATCAATTAGTGAATTCATGTACATTTAAAATTGATAAATATTTAAAAATTAATGTTATGCTTAATGTAAATCCTCGTGTCTATATCTTGCCTGGTGCGGAAGGAAATGGCATTCACTACTATATAACCTCAATCCTGGACAGCATTCGCTCAGCTATAAGTCTTTGTTAGGACTGGCCAACACTAGCAATAAAAGATTAGTCCATTTTGGGGCTTTCCTTTTGGGTGCTGAGCTCATAGAGTTCGTCTTCTCTTTTTCTTTCTTGTCTTTTTTTTTCGGCACATTTTGTAGATGTATTTGTAAGGGAAACAATTCTGCTAACTTTGGCGTAACGCTAATCGTAAGGGGGGCAATCATGACTGGGTTTGAATAATGTCTTTAATTAGGTTAAATTGTTAAATGTTTTGTATTGTTGTACGAGGTATCCCCCTTTGACTGACTTAACCACAGCCTCAAGACATTGTTGTCGAAAAGAGTAGGCTGACCAACATTGGCCAGTCAGCATCAGAGGGGCGTCTTGGTTATTAACCACACATACCATAACCTGGTCATATTTTGCAGGTTCGAGTTGAAAACGTGACACAATTTTGGAAATTGTGAACTTTTTAACACTGGACCAACACTGTTTCTGTTACAAACAGAGCGTCTTCAATATCCAGGTGTTTTAGGGAAGTCAGCTACTACAACGTGTCAAGCAAGTTAAGTACAACTTAACGTGAAAACGCAAACCAAGACACCCAAGCCAATAACATGATGAAAATGGCTAAACAGTGACAATTTACTTTTCTTTCAACTTGTGTAAAACTTTGTAAGATATTGATATACCAAGGTGCTAAATTTTTACTATACATCATTAATCAATAAAGTGCATTGATTTGTTTATAACTGCAGTTATTGAATTATTTAAATTTCCAGTTATAATTTTGTTGTGTGGTCAAAGACATATTAATCATTTAAAATTGGTATGGAATAAATACGATCTGCACTCACATATTTATATAATATCCCTGGAGTATAGGATAGGTATAGCGAAAAGGTGACTTACTTATCCGTTCTCTTTTACAGCTATCCTCGAGAACTGAGTAGTTAACTATCTGATGTGTCTTGTGCCCTCCCTACCTCTGGTTCACCAGTTCTCGTCTCCATTACTGGGAACTAGTAAGGGAGGGTGTGGTGAACATAGAATGAAACATAGTTCATGTGGGCAAAACTACGAGTAACAAAAGAAAAAAACGCAAAACGTACATTCCCGCATACGTATTGGAGTCATGTGACTGAACACTGAAACCAATCAAATCTCGTTTATAATGTTGACTTAAGACATGTGTTTTTTGACGTCTGCATGCCTTGAGGTAAATGGCCACTTTTTTGCTCCACTGTTGTTTTTGTTGCTTTTAATTATGTATGTGTGTGGGACAGAGACTTATAAGTATTTGGATTGTTGAGTGGGTGAGTGAGTGAATGTGTGGGTGAGTGAGTGAGTGATTGGATGTGTGGGTGAGTGAGTGAATGTCTGAGTGAGTGATTAAGTGAGTGAGCGAGTTAGTGGGAGAGTGAATGAGTGAGTTACTGGCTGACAGAGTAAATGTGAAAGTGACTGAGTGAGTGTGTGCGTAAATGCTTGAGTGAGTGAATGAGTGTGTGACTGGGTGACCGAGCGAGCAGGCCAGCAAGTGAACGAGTTTAAGAGTGAGTGTGAGAGAGAATTAGGGGGAACTGTGACTGTGTGAGTAGATGAAAAAGTGGACGAATGAGTGAGCGCGCATAAATCAGTCGGTATTAGAGTGAGTTAGCAATTTAATTTAGCGAGGAATGTAGCGACTGAGTCAGTCAGTAGTGTTGGAATAAGCAAACGACCGAGCAGTTGAGTACTTAAGCAAATCAGTGAGCGAAAATGTTGAATGACAAATTTTCAAGCAGCCGACACTGATATGCCACAAGAACTAGTCGAGTTCCCAATTTCTGCTTAATATCCAAGAGCAACTTTGTCCGCAGGCGCCGAAATAAAAAGAGTTTTGCATGATAACCGTTGATGACCTTCACTGCTGGGAGGTTAAGCCTGCACGGACTATAAGCACGTGGCTAGTTGACTCGTGATGCGTACGTGCTTTTTTTTCCCCTCTAGGAAGCTGAGACCTTTGGTCTGGCTTTTGCCATGGTCCACATATTTGGCGCCGGCTAAAGTCCAAAACGAAGTTGTTGTTCCTGCTTGTTCATTCTGATCATGACAAGCCGTGCGCACGTCAAGAGTTACCCAACCTAATTTCCAGAACGGACCCCGTCTGCACTTGTTAGGATAGGGCACACAACCAGTCTTGTTCGGCCTACAAAAGATGGCTCGCGCCTGGCGTGAAAGAGTCAAGATGTGGAGATGGCACACCATACGCTGACAAGTCAGGAGCGCGTAAGGTCACTGCACTTGCGCCAGAACAGGCTCTGTGTCACTTCCGCCAGTTAAAGGTCGTTTATCAATCGACCTCTACAACGTAATTATAATCCACAAAAAACAATGAACAGTAGCTTACAAGCTTTATGTCTGATCAAAATTGATGGAGAGTGTGTCATTTTCATTGTTAGCCGAGTAATAAATGAGCGGGTGTGTACCTTAAATTATAAAGCGCTAAGGACAAGGACTCTTTATCTACATCCAGGTCCTACGAGAGAGAAGACCAGCTGGGCCGTTTGGCCTGGGCCTCCCCTCACATTGACGGGGAAAGGGGGGAGGGGGGGGGGGGACTTATCTCAGCCAAGTAATTTTTTTTTAAATTACGTATTTGCTACTTTTCTTCGCAGGGGTTCTCACAATGCGACATGGCACGGGCCTCATCATTCAGTCCTGTAGGGCCTGCCTACATAAAGTTCTTTTTTGACAATTTCGTTTGTCACAGAAGTATGTTTCCTTTATTTGTATCCCTTTGTCTTTTTCATACTCATAAAAGTGTCGTTTCTTTCTTTATCGCCGAGTAAAAATTTCAAGGTATCTATAATAAAGTAAAAAATATCAAGGTATTTATAATAATGTAAAAAATATCAAGGTATTTATAATAATGGAACAATTCTTAATAGTTAACTTTGTGCACAGGAATGCAAATTACAAGATACGGCAGACACTGTCAAAAACAAAATTAAAAAAAAAAAACAGCAGAGACGGAAGGAAATATAATAATAGACAAAGAAACACAGACGCGCCTCGTATATCTAAGGGGAAAACAAACACAGACGCGCCCCGTATATCTAAGGGGAAAACACAGACGCGCCCCGTATATCTAAGGGGAAAACACAGACGCGCCCCGTATATCTAAGGGGAACCTCTAAAGAGACAAAGAAAGAATATGAATTCAACACCCTCAAGCATGTCGTACAGGGCGAAGAATATGAGGTTGGGCATGGGCTGGTAACCTCATTATGTTAAACATATTGCCACATAAACCACGTGTGCAAGAGTACATCACTGATTGGTGCAGGCTTGTTGCCAGGGGGACCAGCTGCTGTAGTGACTCCATGATCCACAAGGAACGTAAAGGAAAATGATGATGATGGTGGTGATGACGATGTTAATGATACAGATGATGATGATGGTGATGATGACAATGGTGGTGATGATGATGGTGATGATGATGAAACATATAAGCAAAATGAAAAATATCATACAATGATCGTCTGGAGTATTTTCAATTAGCTTTCATAATAGACTCCACCCTCTAACAGTTGGCATGCGTGCGTTTAGACTCTGACCAGAATATCCATCCAATTTGATTTACACTAATGACCCTATTACTCTTAAATCTCTTAAAGGGTACTCTTAGCCTCCTGGTTATCGCAGATCGGACTTTGCATATTTTCCTGCTCCTGTTTTTTTCCGGGGCTTATGCCCGGCTCGCCTATGCGCGTGCCTGGCGAGATGAACGATAGGCGACACGTTCGTGACGTGACCTTAAGAGTACTCAACATTCCCTTGAACCTTTTCCTTTACTTCTAGAATCACTAAAACTGAAATGGAAATTTAATGATAATATTCGTTTATCTGCTCTTGCGTCACGTGTTTGCCGGATGGAGCGTCGCGTTCTGTCTGTTCCTCATGTTAGCTTCAATCTATGGGGCTCATATCGTGACATATTTTTGGCAACGGCAATCAATAAACGCAGTTCTCACATAAGTGTGAGTCAGTGTTCATTTATATGATGAGTGTCTGAATTTGTTTATTTATTGTACTGCGGAGATGGGACTAACAAAGAAAGGACATTGCTTGAACCTGAACAATTCTTTTCTTATCAAACACAAAATGGTCACTCAACAAGAATTCTTCTGTACAAATACAAATATTTTAAACATACAGTTATTTTAATCTTCTTCTTCTTCTTCTTCCACTCTCAGACGTCAACTTGAATATGTTCAAAGAAAGCAGTGGTCAGCTAGAGGCTATTTCTATCTCCAAAGAGCTTTTCCAAGAATGGTACTGGTGATGGCCACGTGTGCTTTCTCTGTTCCTCATAAGTTAGGCATCTTTGAAGCAGATGTTCAGCAGCCATTTTATCAGTGCCACAATCACACTAATCAGTAGTTCCTATCTTTAGCTTGTTGAATAGGTGGTATCTCAATCTGTTGTGGCCCGTGCGGAGTCTGAACATTATCACTGGTTCTCTTCCGTTGAGCTGGTAATATGAACATTTTTTAATTTCAGATTTACTATTAAGTGCTCTATATAAATACAAAACAAGAACTAAAAAGATACTCCGGGCCAGCGGCGTAGAAGCACCCGATGATTCCGCCGTGGTTGGGAGTACACTCTAAATAAGTAAGAGGGAGCTGAAAGGTGATGATGATGACAATGATGATGATGACATTGATGATGATGAAATAAGTAAGAAGTAAATCAGTTCAGCCGGAACACATATTTTGTTTTTTCCAAACGTTACAAACCGGCTGACTGTGCAGTAAAATGTTGACTCGGCACAATGAAACGTGTCCTATATTACTCGTAAGTACGAAAATAAACGTTTGTTACTGGACTGGAAATGTTTACCTTTTTTGCGATTTTATTCAAACTAATACTTTTATTTTGAATAACTCTGATTTTACGCACCTTGATTTCCACTTTTTAAGACAAGAAGGACAGGCACGTTTTCGATCCTGTGCAATCCAGATAACCACACACTGCGCATAGTAAGTGAAGACAGCTTGGATCTGAACTCACCCGTTAACAGTGGTGAACTAAGGGCGGTGCGAGGGGGCACCGGGTGACACCCAGGTGGAGGAGGGATGAAATCGGACACTATTATTAGACTGTAAATTAATATGAAATTAATATGAAACAAATATAAAGGTATGTTATCAGGCACTCGCAGGAAATAAAGAAGTAGAACACCAGACAACAGAAACATACCTTTATATTTGTTTCATATTAATTTCATATTAATTTACTGTTTACAGGCCTCAGGTTTCCCTCCCTTATTTGTAATAACTATTATTAGACTACTTACTGTGTTAAAAATACACATATAAGTGTGTTTCTGAACAGGGGTGTCAAAGGCAGAGGCGTCCCTAAAGTGCTTGGCACCCGGGGCGGATCTTACATTTGATACCCCCTCCCCCAGTAAAGAAACAATAGTAAGTAGCATTTTAACTGTAAATACTATATTAATTATCTCCGATGGCCACCCCATTCCTGGCTGTCACCCGGGGCGGACAGCCACCCTCGCACCCCCTTAGTACGCCACTGGTCAAAGGTAGGGTCCATCCCAGGTGCCAAATGCTATGAGTACGCCCCTGTCAGTTAACATCGGATTTGTGGACTATGAAAAGGCATTCGATAATTTAGACAGAGAATAGCTGTGCAACCTAATGAGGCGATATGGAAGTTCATTAACCTAATCCAGAAATCATATGAGAGTGACAAGAATGCCGTTTGTCGCCGTATCTCTTCTTCCTGATTATTGACGGGATTAGAAAAATAGCATCAACCAAGGAAAATGGAATTAAGTTCACACAAAAAATACCTGAAAGCCCACAAAACTCATCACCACCCTCACTAGAAACTGCACTAAAAGTTGATCTACACAGGGAGCTGCATAACATAAAAACATTTTATATTACCAAAACAAAAATTAACATATAAACTACCAGAGCAAATGAAAATGATTAAGGATAAATAAAAATAAATAAACATAATATTTACCACACATGTTCAGTACGAGAAGTAAGATAATTTACCAAACATTAACAGAAGACCAGCACATGCCCCGTAGGATTATGCTGGAAGAACAGGTCCTGGAGCAGGTCAACCATTTTAAATACATAGGAGCTGTCATAGGCTGGAAGGGAGGCATCAAAGAAGATTTGGCTACCCGAAGAGCAGCAGCTGGGAGAAATTTTCAGGCCATAGATCGAGGATTCCTCAGCAAAAGAGAAATTGGCAAGAAGACGAAGATGGCTGTATATCGCTCCACCTATGTCCCAGTCTTGACGTATGGATGCGAGTCGTGGACAATGACTACAACCCACAAAAGTCAGATCCAAACCTTAGAAATGAGTACCTGAGGAAGGGGGTTCAAGTAACAAGAAGAGACATGGTCCGCAACCAGACGATACGTTAAGGCCTTAATAACCCAACACCTGCAGACCTAAGTAGAACTGTCCCAACTAAGATGGTTTGGCCATGTCTGCAGAATGGGAGAACATCAGCAACCACGACAAGTATGGGAAACTAAGAGCCAGGGATCCAGACCTCCAGGACGACCCAGAGTCCGCAGGGAGGACAACATTAGACAATCTCTGAAGGACCGAGGACAAGAACGGAATTAGGCCAGGAGGAAGACAGCCGATAGGATAGTATGGCGCTCTCTCTTCCAAATCTCTACACCTCACGGTAGAAGAGGAACGGCTAAGTCCTGAAAAGGACGTTGGTTGCTGTCGCGAGAGACGAATGAGTTTGTATTTCGTTTCTATACCCATTGTGTGCATACCAGACAGTCGTGGGAAACCCACTAATTTTACAAGAAATGTTTACAGAACACTGAGACAACACGCAACAACATTCACCTGAAATGTTTTCACAACACGCGGACATTGCACCAACAGACTATCGGAATAATTGATACTAAGTTGCGGATATGTTTACACAGGGCCAGTGTT
Source organism: Oreohelix idahoensis (assembly GCA_024509875.1). Classification (NCBI taxonomy): domain Eukaryota; kingdom Metazoa; phylum Mollusca; class Gastropoda; order Stylommatophora; family Oreohelicidae; genus Oreohelix; species Oreohelix idahoensis. The sequence continues at coordinate 860,621 of JAMPIV010018466.1, forward strand.
AACCAAGTATTGTTGTGACTAAGGGAGACTTAAAGTCTGCACAAGGACAACATGAAAGCAGTATGAATACGAAATTATAACGAGAAGAACAACACTGTACGTGCCCCAAAGAACGCACACAGACAGTTGTCTGGGAGAGGAACAACAAGGAAACGATAACAGAAAAATATTACAGGAAATGTACCCAGGAATGAGGACTGAATGTCTGACGAAAGGAAAACAAACGAATTTTCACATGACCCAAGAAGCGACCGGAAAAATAGCCCTAGGCGATTCAGACAGTATATACTGAACGAAATCTATTGTTCGGGCAATGGTATGAAAAATCATTCCGCCCGCATATACTGGTTCCATATTTCACGAGGAAGATTCAGGCCAAGTGTCAGTGAAATTCATGATATGGACATCAAGGTTAGTGTAATATAGATTTGTACCTTATATCATTATATCTTAACCTCAGTCAGATTATATATACATATTTCCCATATATATAAATAAATATAACACTGTAAATACCAGTCACGTTTATTATAATATTATATCGCATACTCATAAGTACAGATTGCAATAAACACCATGCAAAGAATTATTATACTTATAAGATCGCACAGTTTCATTAATTATAATGAAGTAAATACAAGACACGTTTATTTTGTCTCTTACATTACCTGTTAACCGTACAGTAAACACCGCACAGTCATTCATTATAAGGATAAGATTTCACAGACACAAACACACCGCATGCGGAGCATAGGTTACGGGGTATTTATACGGGATTATCCTTTTATCCATCGCAGTGGTAGAGACGAAGGACCTTTGAGATAACTCAGCCTTTGTCTACTACGTTGCGGGCGTTAATTACGGGACAAGCTAAAAGTAGGGCCGACCAGAGATACTGCGACGACACGCATCTCACATGTAATTAACGGCACCCAATTTACCCATTCTCCACGGGGGTTTTTGAGAAAGGAATTCGCCAGACGGTGAAGGGTCTTTCCATCATCCGCAGCCACCCACGCAGAACAGGGTGCAGACAATACCAAGGCAGGATTGTTGCATTACTAAAGAGCTGTCCACGTTACTTTGATTAGCGGAAGGGGCAAGAGCCGACGGACGAATTTGTAAACCAGCGCCTACGCAAATTATTGAGATACAAAATTACTTGTAGTAATGGACAGATTCTCCCAGTGAAATATATGCGCCAACAAATACCAAGATATAACCTGCTTCCACCATCATCACCACCCGAGACCAATATCTTCACCACACAGGGACATCTGCATATCAGCGGAAGTCTCCACCGCATAACATTGTTTAAACAACAACATAGGAACACGCCAGCTCAGACACGCGGCGCAATGTCAACACTCGCTTTGTGAGCGACAAAAAGAACAGGTCATCGACACCTGACGAAATCCAGTGGACCGTCCAGTGTTATTGAATGCAGACTAAGACTTGCCCGTGTATACAAATTCCCAGAGTTTTATTGACAGTCATTCCGAGCCCCGAATCAAGATATCCTTTTTTTTGTTGGGGTTAAGATTAGGTTAATTCATCATCATCATCACATCGTGTAGACTTAAGTTTAGTGAGTGTATTTTTTGCCTAACTATTATCTTCTTTTCCAGGCATAGTTAGGTTAGTTCTTATTACATTTGTATTGTTGTAACTGAATGTTGTTATATTTCAGTATTTTAATAAACGTTGTAGTTGTGGTTACATTACCCACACACGTTATTACATATATAGAGAAGGAACGAAAGTGTGCGAAAGAGACATACTGTTCTTCTTCTCTTTCTCTTCTGTTCACTCAGTGTAATAGGGGAGTGGGGGCTCGTTAGTATTATAATATAGAGAGGGAGATAGAGTGGTAGGAGGTATAGTGTCACGAGATCCAGAATCACTGGGGCTATATGCTGGGAACTCATCCCAAAGTCTTATATTCACCTTCTCCACTCCTGCTGCTCATCTTCAACCGGGTGCCAGGCGAATCTGAGCCATTGACAAAGCCGGCACCTCACAGATAACTCTCTTTGGTTACCCTCACAGGGGTAACCTTGTGACAGTTGCGTTGTGTCTGTTTACGCCGGAGCTGCGATATCTGCGCCTTTCGGCCGACTTCAGCACGGCATTTTTTGGGACCGGGTTTGCCTTCCCTCTTCGATCCCTACTCTCTCAGCCAGACTGCAGTGATGCAGCCTGTTTCCAGGACCACCACGTGGAGGTGGAGTAGGGTCTTAGTCAGCTCTGGTTCGCTGACCCTGACGCAAGCAGTCAAGCTATGGGTCGCTGACTGCATTCTCTATTGCTCCATCTTTGGGTCCCAAAAAGTAAAAACCAATCTAAAATCAACAGGGTAATTAGGAAACACTACACAAAATACCAGAGAATTTACAGTTTAGAAAAGCAACAACAGTAATGTACTATATAGAATACGGAACATTATATACCCGAATTATATATAACTCATGGTGCAACATATCTCTGCATCTGCGGCACCAGTATGCTGCAGTCCTGCACAACATACAACTATGAATGGAGTAGCATATGGCAACAACCTACTTCACTCCACACAAAAACTGTTTGGAGATGTCAGGGACCTTGAGCTGACTACTGCCTTTATTAGAATCATTAATGTGGAAGTTAGAAGGTGAATAAGGAAGAAGAAGAACCATGTATACCCTGCACAAAACAATCACCAGTTTATTTGGTGCAGGACGAAAAATCAATCAAAATCTATTTTTTTTTTTAATTTAAAAAATGCGTTGCGGGAAAATGACTGAACGGACAGCAATGAACAGGAAAGATTGGCGTGTATCTGTTGCAGGACTTGAGTTCCACGAGGGGCTGAGCGATCGTAAATGTATGAACTAATACTTTTTAGCCCACTTAAAGCAAATCTAATCATAAGAAATGTTTCCAATTTTTATTTTCCTTCAGATTTTTAGTTACAACGTGTCTCTGTTTTAGAAAACAAAAGACAGTGGAAATTTTATGTCGTTTCAACAACCAGTGACTTCATTTCATTTAGCTAACCACTACATCAGTTCAAATTCATAACTAAAATAGTACCAGACTTTCCATCTACCTCCATTTTTCCTCCCCTGTTCATAACCTGTCCTACCACGCCTATAGCATCTGGTAAAAGGTCAAGGTAGGTCCATAGCGGATACTGCCGAAGGGAAGTCAAGTGTAAGAGCTTTCCCTATACTAGGTCCAGCTTCGAGATGGTTGGGGTGACCAGCTCATTTCCTTGCTGCCTTTTCCTTCCCTTAACCCACAAACAGAGTCTGGTACCCATTTACAGCTGGGAAGACTTCCCTATGGCAGTATCTACTATGGGATTATCGTCACCGTGACAATAATGGGGGTGTAGTGAAATTGACAGAGATACAACGGTAAAATACCTCCAAAGATAACATTTAAGGATAAAAACATAATGCGTAGGCTGCGAATAGTACATGATCGCCTAGACCGCGGGTCATCACCCTCCATAAAAATTGACTTGCTAGACAGGAGGGGAACGGCGGATCAAAAAAGGAAAAAAATATGACTGGAAAGATTGCGTGAGACTAGAAAGGCTAAGGAGACGCAATTGGGGGGGAAACGGAGAAAAGTCACGTTTCCCAAGTTGACATAAAAAGTAAGCAACTCGACAGAAGGGACCATAGATATGTTACGCCACAGTCATTTATTGGACGCTTTTGCGCGATACCAAGCCCTTGATTTGAATTCAGCGGCTAAACGCAGATGTTAGGAATATTACAAAAATTAAAAAGTACTTTTTTTCTTAATATTAATGTTAGGAATATAAAAATTAGCTGGCCGGATGGCCTATTCTGAGCAGTGAACTAATATGTTCTTAATTTTACAGACGGATAGATAATATTGAAGATAATGACAAAAGACAGTGTTGTTCACATCATCGACAGACTGTATTGAATCTAAAAGTGTCGCTAATTGCACAAAAAAACACGACCTCGAGACGCAGGTGTTCAAATCTATTAGTATGGAAGAGAAGGGATATTTGTGGTGGCTGTGTCTAAAAATAACTTTTAACGACAAAATTTTGGAGGGGAGAGAAAGGTTGGTTCAAAAATCAAGTACATTTTGGTAGAAACACAAGTAGAGACGGACAGACTAACAGATAAACACCCATACTTGACTGAAGCATGACTGAAATGACTTTAGTGTAGGAAATTTGAAATTCAAATAAACCTAGGCAGTGATTGGCCACAGACAAGCATATTGTCGGCGCTTAGACGCGGATTTGGGGTCATTTCTCAATAGTTGTTCAGTGATAGACACAGATTTTAAAGTGTGGTGATTTCCATATGAAAGAAAGTGTAAGAAGTTTAGGGACGCCATACTATAGCCAGCAGCTCAGCTGAGTTTTGCTAGCAATTCTGTGTTATTTATTCATAATCTGGTAAGATTGAAATTATTTCCTTATATATTTTGAATATTGTTTCATGTTCGAGTGATTTGATACTGCCATATCGAAATCTAGCCTTACAAACAAGTAGGGATTTGCTCTAGACCCCCCCGCCCAGGTCAGGGTCTAGGGACCAACAATGTACATAAACTCCAGCAAGGATTATGCAAGACAGATCAAGTGTTGAGAATAATGAAACATATTACCTATCCTCTTTTAGGGCAGAAAACTAATAAATATTTTTCAGAATCTATGGTCTGGGAGGATCTATCTGATGTAAAACCACCATGGTAAATGTGCTGTTTGGTCAGAGAGATCTGACCTGTCTGTATGATGTGGTTGTTGTGTCAGTGTTGTGTCCAGACGTGGGTAGAGAATAGATTTTGACACATGGCCCATACTTTGATTGCAGAGCTGTGAGTTTCTGTTGTCAACCAAGCAGTGTCTATTCAGTTGGTGACTTTACTCGAGTGTATCTGTGCAGTACTTGTGACAGAGACCACCATTATTGCCCGCCAGCACGGAGAGGTGGGACCACCTGATTTCAGCACCAGAGCTACAACTACAAGATGAGTGAGCCTCTGGTCTGCTGGACATTCACCAACACCGTTTAGTTACTAATACCCCCATAAAAATTCCCACCATTTTCTGGACACTGTGTAGTCAATATAGACAGGTGTGATGAGGCAACCCCAACAGCACAAACATTAACTATCCTCCCAAGTAGATGACTACTAGAACATTTTAATAAAACTAACTAGTATAGTACATATATATGTACACTATTGCATTTATGATATAATATTCCATGCATTTCTTTTCATAATCTCTAAATCCTTTTAAGTTCTGGTCAACCTAAAAAATTGATCCAGAACAAAATAAATGTAATATAATTCTATCAAAAAATTTTACACACGTGAGTTAGTTCAGTGTATTTTAACATTTATTAATATTATTAGTCTTGTTAAATATCTGTGGGTATATCTATAACCTATTACACCACACTACATATCATAACCCTAGACACTTTACGTAGCCACATTCATTAAAAAAAAATTAAGTGTGAGGTCGTAGTGGTAGCAAGAAAGGCCTTCTGACAATTCTCAACTACATTTTATCTCAGGAGCCTTCACAGCTGGCCTCATACAATTACATTTAGTAATATCACCATCATACAATACCATCAACACCACTACAGGGGGTTGTTGTCGTGAAATGACGTCTGTCTCACATCAAAAATTCTAAATAATTCTGACCTTACCACGCGCCATACATTGTAGAAAGATATGATACACTGACCAATGAAAACGCTTTCTTGGTCCTGTGTTTACTACAGCTTGGAAAATAAAGATGGCAAGGCCCAATCTGTGTAACATGATTAACTTCGGAATTTTACTACAACATTTTGGTAGAAGTATCACTTGACAGAGGTTACCAACACAATATTAGGGATATTACTCTACCCGTAAGTAATAATACTTTTACTAATATTAATATAGGACGGAAGAAATCTTAGGTTGAATGCATTCGAAGCTTCAGGTTGTCCTAAATTTAGCAGTTTAAACTATGCATACTATAAAATGCAATTTGGAAACTAGAAGATTATTACACAGATATATAAAGCCTAATCCCAAGTATAATTCAAGCTTTGAGGGAATAAAATCGCATCAAGAATAACGGAGATAATTATAAAAAAGCAGTTTTCCTACATTGTACGATAGGTAAAAAGGTACCCACATTTTCTGATCGTGATTACATTCTTCGGGATGCCCATCTCGTACTTCCAAGGTCACACTATAAATAGACTGGCCTAACGAACTCGGTTAGTCACTATTATTTGAAAGACACAGAACGCGGGCGAAAGAAGAGCATATGTTAGAGCAAGTGTTTGCCTTCTGTACCTGTAAGCGGACCTTAATCAACCATTAAGGGCTAGTCTCTGTGTGTGCCTGAGGGTAAGAACAAATATATATATATATATATATATATATATATATATATATATATATATATATATATATATATATATTTATATATATATAATAATAATAATAATAATAATAATAATAATAATAATAAATTCTTTAAGCACCAGAAATCCCCTTGTTTTCTACTGCGTATGCAAATTGTAACGTTTCACGTTGATATTAAAGGCCTTCTGCAACATACACGCGTTTCCCAAACACACAATAAAATGTGCTGCCTTTCTAAGAAAAACCTTGAAATATGCAAGTTGACCTAAATTTTAAATTCCATTCATGTCTTTTTCTACACTATGTTACCAAGATCAAAAGACAGATGGACAAAAGGATAGCGAGAAGGGAGAGGCAGAAAGCCGAACACTAAACACGCTTCGCGCGATACACAAATGCTGCCATCACGCGTGTAAGACTACATGCACTAACTTTTTTTCAGACGGACAGTGATAAAATACATTACCCATCCCAGAGTTAGGTTTATAAATCCTGAAAAACTCTTATTAGAAAAGATAACAATAGATGGGTTTACGGTTGAAAACATAACAGTACCCAGACAGCACATCTTCGAAACAGGAGGTAGAAAATACATATTTTGAACGCAGCCACGTAGCTCTTTTAAATTTGGATATTTGGGTTCCTTAGGGCTTGCTGACAAAGAATATGTAAAACGTTACGCAAATAGTCCATGAATTAATAAATTATAACCAAAATAAAATAGTGGGGATGCCTGACAGCATGGAATCATTTCTGCTCATAAAATTTTTTTATAACGTGTTTGAAAAAAATCTTACGTTACAGAATTAGCCTACCATGTAAACTCCAAATTGATTGGAGCGCAACAAATGAAAGACTAACCACGATTGGTCGGGCTATAAATACTATCTTTCGTTGTTAGGGGAGACGTGAAAAGGTAACATTTTTTCAAACACTTGTCGAAACGTGGCCTCATTGGCTAGACTCGCTGATATACTCACTTAGGAGCGTTAGTTCGAGACCACTAGTGCAAATAATCTTGATAAAGCAACAGTGCGTTGAAGCCAGCTCATATTTGTGTTAAATAAAAGCCTGGAACATAAGCAGATGGGAATTTGTGCCAGTAAATGTGCCAGAATTCATTGCTAATCAACGTATCTGTGTTTATTCTATGAATTGTGGTAAGCTTGAACCATTCAGTATCTTTTAATGAAAATCGAATGTAAATTGTTAATTTATGCCTGTATATATATGTGTAGTTCAGTGGCAAACAGGAGATAAAGCCTATAATGCTCCAGCCTGAACAGAGGGTGTCGGAGGGAAGTAAAACGGCATGGAATGGCCAAATAGTACACTGACACCTGGATGATTGATTAGACAGAAATAATGCTGGAAGTGCAGAGGCGTGGTAACCATTAAGGAGGTAAATACTGGTATAAAGTATTTCAGATGAAGCTGACAGTTGGCCTAACGCTCTGAACTCAATGTTTGTGTTGTATTGTGCTCAGTGTAGAACTAGAGTATCAATTAGTTATGAAGTAGAAGGTACATCCTTCTTGTTTTCAGGGACCGTGGTCTTGATGGTACTGAGCAGCACCTGGTCAGAGCTTTGCTGAATCCAGAGTCGGACAGCATACTCCTTGGTCTTTTTAGCTATCAGTGAGGTGTCTCCAGAGCCCAGAGGAGAATTCGAGCAGAGGAGTCCTTTCCTGCCGCCATCACGCAAGATAAGCTGATTTGGCCAGCTGAGCTCAACATTATGTCCCCTCATCTTGAAATGACTTTGTAAAAATAACATTCAGAGGGGAATTTAATTGTCTTAATATCAGGAACTGAGAACATCTCCAATACTAGTCCCAAAAGACAAACTATTGAAGTCATGATGACAAATACCAACAGAGCTTGAACAAAACAAAACCAGTATTACCTCATATTACCACTACACAACTGACACACATAGGATATTTTTTTAATAATATATGTCACTACAATATTCATATTGATAAAGTCTGTACATATACTTGTAATTAAAATTGATTGTGATTCCTGGTTCCTTTGTATTTGAATCAGGACACATATACCTTTATGATAACAATGAATACATATTGTTATTTGAAAAGTTATCAGTGACTCCTTAAGATATTCTCATAGAGTGTTATATGTATGTGAGTGTCACAGTGTTGTCAAGAGTAGTGGATTAAATTAAATTGTTTATCTGTCTGTTGTTGTGACTTACACTTCATCATACACATACCCTAGACACATAACGTAGTCATCACACTATTCCAGAATAATTCTGACTGAGATATATAGATATGTGGTAGCAAGTAAGGTTATCTATAATACACTACTCTTAATAGATATAGATACCTTCACAGCTGATCTCAGTCAGTACACTAAGTCCCCTATAAATATTTATAACATCCCACTTCACCACATATATTAGGGTCTCGCTCTTGGGATTTTGAATCTTTCCCTATTAAAAATATTGGGGGTAATTCACTTCAGGGAATATAAGAATTAAAAGGTATCCTTGGGTGGAATTAAATAAGGTTGAGCTCACGGTGCCTGTGTTGTCCATTAGATATATTTAGAGATTAAATTGTTGGTTAGACATTGTAGAAACTTACCTGATAGACAATGGCGGACCTGGCCAAGTTTCGATCTGCTGCTGTTCAGACTGCAAAGGAGTTAGGATTAGATGGGCAAGTTATGGTTGCCTATGTTACTACGGAATGTGACAAATTTATTGAACGCGAAGAAAGAAGGTTTGAAGCCGAAAGAAAGTTAGAGGCTGAAAGGGAAATTAAGAAGTTACAATTTGAAGCTGAGGCTGAGACTAAGAGGTTGCAGATTGAGGCTGAGGCTAAGAAATTGGAGGCAGAAAGAGAAGACAGAAGATTGGCTGCAGAAAGGGAAGAGAAGAAATTAGCTGCAGAAAGGGAAGAGAAGAAATTAGCTGCAGAAAGGGAAGAGAAGAAATTAGCTGCAGAAAGGGAAGAGAGGAAATTAGCTGCAGAAAGGGAAGCAGAAGATAAAAGATTACAAAGGGAACATGAGTTACGACTAAGGGAGTTTGAGTTTCAAGGCCATGCTCCTGAAAATGGTGCCAGTCCCTTTGCCTCTGATGCTACGGTTACTCAAGGAGCCTCAACCTCAGCTATGAATTTTCATTTAGATCATTTTGTTGAGAAAGACGATGATATAGAGAGCTACCTAAATAGGTATGAGCTATTAGCTACCACGTATGGGTTAGAGAGAGAAAGGTGGAGCTTAAAGTTATCTCAGGGACTTCGTGGGGCAGCTTATGAAGTTTTTGCAAAAATGAGCAGAGGTGATCAGGAAAATTATGACATGCTAAAGCAGGCTCTTTTGTTAAGATATGAAAAGAATGCAGAATTTTATAGGAAAAAATTTAGGAATGCTAAACTACTGTCAGGTGAAACCTATCACCAGTTCTCTGCACGAATAGAGACATACTTGGAGAAATGGACTTCTCTGGGGAAAACGCAAGATCTTAAGGAAATGGTCCTTATAGAGCAATTAAGAGAGTCCATGGCTCCAGACCTGAGAAAGTTTCTCATGGAACAAGGTGCAGAGAGGCTGGGTGAGTTGCTAAATGTTGCTGAAAGGTATCAAGCAGCTCAAGCAGAGGTAACAGGTAATAAAAAGAAACAAGTGGATAACTTTAGGGCACCACAGAACTTTAATAAATTTGATCCTAGGGATCAACACAAAGGTAAGCACCAGTCTGATAGGCCACGGTATGAAAATAAAAATAAATTCCCACAATTCGATGAAAGGAAATATGATGAAAGAAAATCTTTCAACCAAGGAAAAAGGTGGTGTAAGAATTGTCAGATGGACAATCATGACACTGACCATTGTAGAAGGAAACCTCCTCATTTTGCTGCTATGACATCGGGGAAAAAGGAAAAGAAGGGCAAACCTGAAGAATTACAGGAACCATACCACCCCCCAGTGTGTGAAGATGTCATCTGTAATGGTGTCACTATAAGATGTTTATATGATACCGGTTTAGATTACGATTCCGTTGTGAGTTCTCACCTGGTGCAGGCCGATCAATACACCACAGAAACAGTGGAGATTCAAACTGCAACCAAGGATGTAGCTACCATGACACTTCCCGTCGCCCGAATAAAAGTGAAAACGCGATATGTGGAAGGAATCATAAAAGCAGCAGTGATAAATGAGCCAATCTACCCTCTAATATTGGGGTGTAGATATGTCTTCTTGGGGAATCCCAAGAGACCTGTGATATTGGCAACAGTGCAGACCAGATCACAGACAAAGAAGGAGGAGGATAATCCCATAAATACTCACCCAGATGAGATGAGGAAGGCACAGGCTGAGGACAAAACACTCAAGCCATGTTTCAAGAAGTTGCCCAAATCTCATACACCTCCAGGCAAGGGAGAGTTTTATATGAAGAACAAACTGATATATAGGAAGGCTGGATCTGAATCCAATGGTCACGGACAGCTGGTCCTTCCCACTTCATATAGGACTAAAGTGTTGGAACTAGGGCATGCGATTCCCTTCAGTGGTCATATGGGAATCAGCGCAACAGGACAGCGAATAGCTTGTCACTATTTCTGGCCAGGAATAACTGAAGATATCAAACGATATGTAAAATCCTGTCCAGAGTGCCAACGAGTAGCACCTAAACATTGGACTGCACCAGCAACTCTGGGGGAAATGCCCATAGTGGGAACACCCTTTGAGAGAGTTGCCGTGGATCTTGTGGGACCTCTCACCCGAACCAAGAGAAGGAACAGCTACATTCTGACTCTGGTGGACACTTGTTCTATGTGGGGAGAGGCAGTAGCCATGTCATCGATTGATTCAAAACATGTGGCAGAGGCATTGCTCACAATTTTCACAAGGTTAGGCTTTCCCAACCAAATCTTGACTGATAATGGCTCTCAGTTCAAGGGGAAACTAACTGAAGAAGTTTTCAGGATCTTCCAGGCCAAACACTTCCATTGTAGTGTGTATCATCCCCAAGGGAACGGCCAAGTGGAAAGATTTAACGGCACATTGATGTCGATCCTGAGAAAGTTGGCACACGAAAAACCAGATACATGGGACCAGTACCTGCACGCCGCCCTCTTTGCTTATCGGGAGGTACCCCATAGTTCAACCGGTATGGCCCCGGCAACATTATTGTTTGGAAGGCCAATAAAAGGTCCACTCGAAGCTATGTTAAGAACGTGGACTGATGAAAAGGCAGAGGAAAACATTACATCTTCATACCAATATGTGAATGAGCTGACCACTCGGTTAAAAACTGGCTGGAAACTTGCCAATGAAAATTTGAAACAAGCCAGGAAGAAACATGCTGCCTATTACAACAGGAAGGCGAAAGACAGAGATTTGGCTGTGGGAGAGAAGGTACTGCTTCTTTTGCCCGGGAGTCAGAATAAGTTACAAATTGGATGGCAGGGTCCATATACAGTTTTAGAGAAGGTATCTAGAACAAATTATAAGATAGATAAGAAGGGGAAAGAAAAAATCTATCATGTGAATCTCCTGAAGAAATATTTGGAAAGAGAACATCAGGAAGAGACACACTTGTTGACCTTGTCCATCGCCATGGAGATGAAAAAGGAACCACTTTCATCATTTGAATATCCATTACACCCCTGTGAGACAGCCAGCACAGGTGAAAATCAGTACACATTTAACGAAAACTCAGAAAGAGAGAGTGCAACAGGTTCTAAATAATCATGCAGAGGTGTTAACAGACCGACCAGGGCATACAAACCTATTGGAATATGATATGAAACTAATAGACTCCACACCTGTCTGTATGAAACCATATTCGATTCCGTTTGCTAAGGAGAAAGCTTTGAAGGAAGAGAGACTATCTGTTGAAGGAAGGAATTATTTCGCACAGTGAGTCTTCGTATAGTTCCGGTGTTGTACTCTTAAGGAAGCCCTCTGGAGAACATAGACTCTGTATAGATTACAGGAGACTGAATGCTATTACAGAAGGACAGGTGGATCCATTGCCGGATACAAATCAGCTGTTTGCCAGGCTAAATAAAGCTAAATATTTCTCAAAAGTGGATCTGAGTAAAGGATACTATCAGATTCCAGTAAAGCCTGAGGTTAGACCATACCTAGCTTTTAGTACCTCAGAAGGACACTATGAGTTTAATAGATTGCCATTTGGATTGAAGAATGCGCCTAGTGTCTTCTCTAGAATGATGAGAAAATTATTGGATCCTCTGAATAATCCCTGTATAACAAATTTTATGGATGATATCCTTATAGCAACAGAAACATTTGAGGAACACATTGACTCTCTGAACATGCTGTTTAATCGACTTAGGGAGGCAAATTTAACAGCCCGACCAACCAAATGTTGCGTTGGATGTAAAGAATTGGAATTTTTGGGACACACAGTTTATCAGGGAAACATGACCCCTGACCCAAAGAATTTAGAGAAACTACAGAAAGCCCCGAGACCACAAACCAAGAAGGACGTGAGATCCTTTGTCTCATTATGTGGTTTCTACCAGAAGTATATCAAGGACTTTAATTCCATATGTGCACCGTTAACTGAATTGACACGTAAAGGACATCCAGATCGCATTACATGGACACCACAATGTGAAATGACTTACCAAGAATTGAAGGAAAAGCTCACAAGTAAACCCATTTTGAAATTACCTGACTTAAGTCAAGAATTCATTGTAAGGACGGATGCAAGTAATATTGGGTTAGGTGCAACTCTACTACAGAAATCAGATGCATTGGATGGGGAATTAAGCCCAGTGGCATATGCTAGCAGAAAGTTGAATAAAGCTGAAATCAACTACTCAACTAGCGAAAAAGAATGTCTTGCAGTAATATGGGCAATAAAGAAATTCAATATTTATCTATATGGGAAGGCATTTAAGTTGCAAACAGACCACAAACCGTTATCGTTTCTAGCACAGGCTAAGCATGAGAACTCTAGGTTACTCCGATGGTCTTTACTTCTGGCTCCATATAATTTTAGCATTGAGTATATATCTGGAAAAACCAATTTGGGAGCGGATTTTTTAAGCCGCCATCCGTGTGATGAGAATCACCGTAAACCCCAGAAATAATAATAAATTTCTCTATGTGAATATGGAATAAAGGACTGACATATAATGTCTGTTTTAAGAGGGGAGGTGTCGTGGAATATTCTAATCCACATATATAAATTATCAAGTAAATATAAAGCCTAATAAATACATAGAATAAATAAAGGAAGAAGAATGGTAAAGAACAGTGCTGTCAAAATGACTGTACTCGAAATCCCCTTGTTTTCTACTGCGTATGCAAATTGTAACGTTTCACGTTGATATTAAAGGCCTTCTGCAACATACACGCGTTTCCCAAACACACAATAAAATGTGCTGCCTTTCTAAGAAAAACCTTGAAATATGCAAGTTGACCTAAATTTTAAATTCCATTCATGTCTTTTTCTACACTATGTTACCAAGATCAAAAGATAGATGGACAAAAGGATAGCGAGAAGGGAGAGGCAGAAAGCCGAACACTAAACACGCTTCGCGCGATACACAAATGCTGCCATCACGCGTGTAAGACTACATGCACTAACTTTTTTTCAGACGGACAGTGATAAAATACATTACCCATCCCAGAGTTAGGTTTATAAATCCTGAAAAACTCTTATTAGAAAAGATAACAATAGATGGGTTTACGGTTGAAAACATAACAGTACCCAGACAGCACATCTTCGAAACAGGAGGTAGAAAATACATATTTTGAACGCAGCCACGTAGCTCTTTTAAATTTGGATATTTGGGTTCCTTAGGGCTTGCTGACAAAGAATATGTAAAACGTTACGCAAATAGTCCAGGAATTAATAAATTATAACCAAAATAAAATAGTGGGGATGCCTGACAGCATGGAATCATTTCTGCTCATAAAATTTTTTTATAACGTGTTTGAAAAAAATCTTACGTTACAGAATTAGCCTACCATGTAAACTCCAAATTGATTGGAGCGCAACAAATGAAAGACTAACCACGATTGGTCGGGCTATAAATACTATCTTTCGTTGTTAGGGGAGACGTGAAAAGGTAACATTTTTTCAAACACTTGTCGAAACGTGGCCTCATTGGCTAGACTCGCTGATATACTCACTTAGGAGCGTTAGTTCGAGACCACTAGTGCAAATAATCTTGATAAAGCAACAGTGCGTTGAAGCCAGCTCATATTTGTGTTAAATAAAAGCCTGGAACATAAGCAGATGGGAATTTGTGCCAGTAAATGTGCCAGAATTCATTGCTAATCAACGTATCTGTGTTTATTCTATGAATTGTGGTAAGCTTGAACCATTCAGTATCTTTTAATGAAAATTGAATGTAAATTGTTAATTTATGCCTGTATATATATGTGTAGTTCAGTGGCAAACAGGAGATAAAGTCTATAATGCTCCAGCCTGAACAGAGGGTGTCGGAGGGAAGTAAAACGGCATGGAATGGCCAAATAGTACACTGACACCTGGATGATTGATTAGACAGAAATAATGCTGGAAGTGCAGAGGCGTGGTAACCATTAAGGAGGTAAATACTGGTATAAAGTATTTCAGATGAAGCTGACAGTTGGCCTAACGCTCTGAACTCAATGTTTGTGTTGTATTGTGCTCAGTGTAGAACTAGAGTATCAATTAGTTATGAAGTAGAAGGTACATCCTTCTTGTTTTCAGGGACCGTGGTCTTGATGGTACTGAGCAGCACCTGGTCAGAGCTTTGCTGAATCCAGAGTCGGACAGCATACTCCTTGGTCTTTTTAGCTATCAGTGAGGTGTCTCCAGAGCCCAGAGGAGAATTCGAGCAGAGGAGTCCTTTCCTGCCGCCATCACGCAAGATAAGCTGATTTGGCCAGCTGAGCTCAACATTATGTCCCCCCATCTTGAAATGACTTTGTAAAAATAACATTCAGAGGGGAATTTAATTGTCTTAATATCAGGAACTGAGAACATCTCCAATACTAGTCCCAAAAGACAAACTATTGAAGTCATGATGACAAATACCAACAGAGCTTGAACAAAACAAAACCAGTATTACCTCATATTACCACTACACAACTGACACACATAGGATATTTTTAATAATATATGTCACTACAATATTCATATTGATAAAGTCTGTACATATACTTGTAATTAAAATTGATTGTGATTCCTGGTTCCTTTGTATTTGAATCAGGACACATATACCTTTATGATAACAATGAATACATATTGTTATTTGAAAAGTTATCAGTGACTCCTTAAGATATTCTCATAGAGTGTTATATGTATGTGAGTGTCACGGTGTTGTCAAGAGTAGTGGATTAAATTAAATTGTTTATCTGTCTGTTGTTGTGACTTACACTTCATCATACACATACCCTAGACACATAACGTAGTCATCACACTATTCCAGAATAATTCTGACTGAGATATATAGATATGTGGTAGCAAGTAAGGTTATCTATAATACACTACTCTTAATAGATATAGATACCTTCACAGCTGATCTCAGTCAGTACACTAAGTCCCCTATAAATATTTATAACATCCCACTTCACCACATATATATATATATATATATATATATATAAATATATATATATATATATATATATATATATATATATATATATATATATATATATATATATATATATATATATATATTTATTTATTTATTTATTTATTTATGTGTAATTATATTGATTAATTCATCTGTGTGATAAGACGTGGATAGATGTGTAGGAATGGACAGTGTGTGCTGATGAAACTTACAGGCTCATGTGTAAATCTAGAGGCAAAGCCAGCCTTCGGAAAATATTTAAAATATTGAGAATGATGGCCAAAGTACGACTGTAAGTTTGATAAAGTATTTGAAGAAGTATTTCTTGAATGGAATGAGACACCTACCAGGAAAATAAGGAAAGATGAAAGGGATTGTAGTACTGTATAATTTGACCTATTACTTAGTAGTTTTATTCGCAACCAAATTATTGTATGGATGCGAATCATGGGAAACGAATGATGATTAAGTAGATAGAAGAAAATTATGATCACATTGAATTAAAATGATTGTTGCTACTATACTATACCTTGTGCATCTGCTAGCATGCTAGTCTGAAACTGTCTATCGTCTCCATCAGTGTCATAGAGGGATATGGATAGACAAATACAGGGATGCGATTAACTTTGTTTCAGGTTTAATAATTTAATCCTGTAACCTAAAGCCTACAAATAAGAAGAGGCTTCTCTTACTGAAAGTGCAACGAATGCAGTGCCAGTCTATGATAAAGTACCAGCCATTTCGTGTGTACAGTTGGAAGATTATCATCTGAAGATTTACCCAGCATCAGAGGGAGCAATCTGCAGTGACTCAGATAAGTTGCTCTCATGGCAACTGTGTAGCGTATGCCGGTTCACCAAACAAATAACCGCATCCAGTTCATGATGCAAAGAACAGTATATAGCTCAATCAGATTGTAAAGATAACACTAATAATTCTTAAATGAAAGATCAACCAAGTTAGACTGTCTACCAAGAGATAGACATCTTACACAAGAGAAAGACATTTGTGTTTAACTGTTCTTATTTATTTAATGTTGTAAAATATTTGATTTTAATGCTTTTCCAAACAGAAAAGAGAAACTGTTTTAATAAATTGTAAATATTTACCAGCAGACTTACTTAAATTCTTTAAGTTAAGTTTTTATTAACTGTGGATAAATTTTAATTAAGTAACTCCCCCTAGCAGAGTCAGAAACAATATTAACTACAATAATCACAGAGGCGGATCAGGAGAGGTAGCAGTTAGGGACTCAGAGTACTACATCATCATCTTCTCTGGGAACTAACATAGCTTGACCCTACCTTTCTGTCTATACACCCTTACTCTCTTCAGAGAAGGGGGTATTACTAATAAGACCAGACTCTTATCTGGCACTATCCTGGTATCATCTGATACACCTTTATGTCCAGGATATTTTCTTATTTTTAATAACATCTGAACCTCTCGCGACAGTTGTAGAGTTCACAGTCAGGGGCAGCGCATGCGTGGTTTGCCGTTACCTTTCATGTTCGATCTTTCTTCGTCCCCAATAGCTTTTGAAACTCTAGTATATTTTTTTTCCAGGAAATGGTATGTCTCTATATGCTCTCAGTAATTTATTTGTCTTGTATCTGTAATAGAAGTTATTATAGCATCTTACTTTTTTAATTTTCTTATTTTTCATGTTTCCACGACAGACGCCTAATTATCCGTTTAATGCGCATTTTGAGCCTCGACTCTGCCTGATTACATCTATTTCTCATAATGTTTATTTTTATAAGACAAGCAGCTTCCATGATAAGGTTCAATTTCGGGACAAAGAGCCAGCAAAGATGTTATTTTCTGCTTGCATGAGCACTGAACATCGGAGGTGTTAATCGTTAACAGTACGCTCACGTGCCTGAATGGGCGTTACCTCAGCACGGGAAGAAAGCTATAAAACTACCTGTGGAGTTTTTGTACGGTTGTTCCCACTGAAGCGGTGTTTCTTGGTACACTGGAACCCACAGGGGGAACCTCCTAAGGAGATTTTTCTTTCCCCGGCGTCTTGACAATAAATTTCACAAACACATTGTTCGTCCGCTATTCGTCACGCTCCAATGCAAGCGGACAGAACAAACGTAGAGCGCGTGCAGTGCGTACAGTTCATTTGCAAATAATAGATTCCTTATCTCAAATAACTTTATAACGTTATGATAAGAACACCGGGCATTCATCTGTGATTATATATATGGGGGAAACAGCGTGGATATCACACAATCATGTAACTACTCAAACTAGAAGGACAAGTTCAAATTGCTTGAATAATGCCCGGAAAACAAAGCAAATTTGTTTATGGAGAATGACGTTCGCGCTTGTCAATAACAAGCTGTGAGGCTAGTGGGTGGTACGTAACACTTGCCAGTTTCGTCTTTCGCCATCTCTGATACTTTATGTAGTTTGTACACGTTTTTTTTTTAAAGTTATTATTATTGTTTTTAAGCTGTCACAACACCCACGACACAGGTATGGAAATGTTGGGGCAACACTTTAAAAAACAACGCAACAAAGTGGCTATTATCATTGTTGCCTATCGTACCGTTTAAAAATTATTATTTTTAAACATCAAATGTTTCATGATTCGTTTATTATTAATTCTCTTTTTTCATTTGATAAAAGTGTAGTCAACCCAAAAACATATCTTCTTCTTCTTCTTCTTCGTTCGCCCTGAAAAGGACGGTGGTTGCGTTGTGTCTGTTTACAACGTAACTGTGATATCTGCACCTTTCGGTCGACACATCCGACTTCTGCACGGCATTTTTCAGGACCGGGTTTGCCTTCCCATTTTGATCCACACTCGCTCAGCCAGCCTGCACAGCTGCAGACTGTTTCCAGGACCACCACGTGGAGGTGGAGTGCGGTCTTGACCAGCTCTGGTTCGCTGGTCCTGACGCAGGCAGTCAAGCTATGAGTCGCTGACTGCGGTCTCTATTGCTGCGTCTTGAGGTCCCCCAAAAACATATAATTAATATCTCTCTACAGCAAACATTACATATTTTCTCCTCTTATCTCACCCAGGTTACGCCTGTCTGTCTGCCCGCCTGTCTACATATTTATCTGTGTGTCTAACGTATTCATAATCTCTCTCTCTCTCTCTCTCTCTCTCTCTCTCTCTCTCAGTATATGTACATCTATCAATCTTCACTTCGCAGAAAACAACAGTATATAAGTAATATTGCCTCTTTCTGCACATCCAACATAAAATGCAAATTCTCATATTCGATTGGATGCGTGTGTGTTGACTAAGAATTTGATAATACTCGTCAGTCGACTAGTCAACGAACGATGGAACGAACGGACGAGCAATTTTTATTTTCAACGGATTGATAATGGGTAATTTCAGGAAAATGACCCAGAGGCCATGCACGTCCGTGGAACGTTTTGCGCTTCCTTCCTCTCATGTTTTTTTATACTGAATTCATTTATTCTCAAGCATATCCAGGTTAGTGTAGATAACGTTAAGATTCTAAACCTGAGTATGCAGAAGATCATAAATAGTATGCACTCTGTAGTGTAAGTATTAATTCAATTAGGCAGATCGTTAATAAAATTACTGATTCTACCAAGGAAAAGTGTAGATTATTTTTTAAACATAACAAAAATTATAGTGTATGTCACACTGAAAGACAATGTCTAGGCACGTACGCCTCTCGAAAACCCGCGCATTAAGTCTGCACTATCATTAGAGTTTGAACTATTAATTTGCCTCAAGCATTTTCAGAAACTGGTTCATTCACATCAGGAATGCACAGTCTTGTGATTTTTTGTTACATTTTTTATTTATTCAGATATCCCTTAAATATTTAATATTTAGTCAAACGTATCTTTTTAAGACAGTAGCAGATTCCTGGTTTAACTTGTAGTCCTTCGTGCGTGATTTCTTATTGTCGCTGAGGCCTATTTACATTCGTGTGTTGTCCATTTGTGTGTTCTTCGTGAGTCTATCCTGATTAAGATCTGTATGATAGAAACCAAGGATATGGTGTCGGAGTCGGTAAAAAGTGTCCGGACTTCTAATTTTATGCCAAATGATTGGTTAAAAACTGTAGCCGTAGTTGGGAGTCGGACTTCTAAAATTTCAGGTGTAGAAGTCGGATAATTTTTTGGCCGACCTCACAACCCTGACAGAAACATTAGTGCTTTTGTTCTTGAAGTTACATAGAACACGTGGTCCTATCACGTGCGCGAAAACTTCAATCATATGAATTTTATACACGTCTAGAATTGCAAACATGTCGCCCCTACCACTCCCCCAACCTTTTTTTTTTTTTAAACTTTATAAATTTTGGGAGCGTCCAATTAGTGGAGTGATCAGAGCGTTTGCCTGTTGTGGCAAAGTTACAGTGTTCCGGGATCGAAACCCCTGTAACGCCACGCCCCAGTCTACCCGACTGAAAATAAGTACATTGCTCTTGGGTTAGTGAATCACTGTAACAGACATAAGAAAGAAACCGCAGAACACCCTCTCCTGGAATACTTGGCACTAGTAGATCTGTGGAAGCTATTGGAACCCACAAACTCCTCCATCACCAACACCCTGCATGGAGATACAATGCAATTGAAAAAAAATATATGTACTTTTCATTACCTGGCACAAGGGGGGAAAAAAAGAATGAAAACCTGTAACTAGCGGATCGGACAAGTCAAAGTCTTTAGTTAGGGAACGCAAAGGCAGCGAGGAAGGTCACTGATAACCCCTACCCAGTAAAGCTGGATCTAGTATAGTTAAATCTCTAACATTTAACTCCTCTACGGCAGTATCTACTATGAGGCTACTTTACCTTTCTATAAATATTGGACTGTGCCAAGAAGTGTTGAGTATTGACAATTGACAGCTCAATTAATTTTATCTATACTTAACCAACTTAATCATTTCTGTCATCAATAGCCGTCAGCACGATGTTAGTAATTACAATTCTGCTGTAGGCGGGGCGCTCAAGGCTGAGGATGATGTAGGCGGGTATGACTGTAGAACACAAAAACTTTAAATTCACGTCTGATATTTCTCATGTTTGGAGGCATACGTTTCTTCATTACATGATACCATGCCAAAACAAAAACAAAAAAAACCTTATTTTAAAAAATTGCTTATTAAAAAGAAGAAAAAGTAGCACAAGAAAATACTAGCACGCTTCACATTCGGTAATGTATTACAATTATTGTCATTATTTTTATGCGTAACAAATTTTTTTTTCAACTTTTCTTTGGAGATTTTTTTTTTTTTTTTTTGCCCAAAAGAACCATCTATATCAACAACTCAACAACGAAGATCGGCTGCCATTATTCTACATCATCAACTCCACAACGAAGATTGGCTGCCATTATTCTATATCATCAACTCAACAACGAAGATCGGCTGCCATTATTCTATATCATCAACTCAACAACGAAGATCGGCTGCCATTATTCTATATCATCAACTCAACAACGAAGATCGGCTGCCATGGATCTCCAACTTCTGTCTCTTGTCTTAATGGTGTACTCTTGCTCTTGACTATTGGCGGCTACAACAGGGTGGCGACGGGGCGATCGCCCATCCCTTGGGACTTTGAAAACCTTTATTTCATATTAACCGCTCCAGTATTTTGCCTCCCCCCAACTTGGGACTTAAATGTAAGTAATCGTTAGGTCGAAGGATGGACGAATTAAAACGTGTCTGGTACTTACAATGTTAATTACTCTAGAGTTTACGAACGTAGTTTGCAGGTAATTCTACGTGACGGGACAATAACAGAGAATAAAGGGAACCGCCATACCACAATGAGACAAAAGGCGGCGCCAGGCAGGCGACACAAGTGAAATTAATGCGAGCCGCAAATACGGAGGACTTTGTGACAAGAGGCGGATAATTTATGTACGGAGCGGCCAATCGCAAATCAAAATACGTTCTGAAATATATATACATTTTTATCAAATTGTGTTTCTTTGTAGTAATACCTTACTTTTATGTAATTATGTTACAAATAGTTACATATATATGTATATAAGTTGTCACAATTTTTTTTTTCAAAATGGGTTATTCTGTTTTTTAATTGTCTAAAAATTTATGTAAATAAGGAAGGGAAGGGGGGATCCTTATCATTCTGATGTATTACCCCTCCTATGGACAATTCATAGATCCGCCAATGACTCTGTCTGGCTTATTCCTGTCCATCTCTTGATGTAATCTTTCCGAATATAGCTCTGTCATTCTCTTGATGTAATCTTTCCGATTATAGCTCTGTCTTTCTCTTGATGTAATCTTTCCGATTATAGCTCTGTCTTTCTCTTGATGTAATCTTTCCGATTATAGCTCTGTATTTCTCTTGATGTAATCTTTCCGATTATAGCTCTGTCTTTCTCTTGATGTAATCTTTCCGATTATAGCTCTGTCTTTCTCTTGATGTAATCTTTCCGAATATAGCTCTGTCTTTCTCTTGATGTAATCTTTCCGATTATAGCTCCGTCTTTCTCTTGATGTAATCTTTCCGATTATAGCTCTGTCTTTCTCTTGATGTAATCTTTCCGATTATAGCTCTGTCTTTCTCTTCGTGTAATCTTTCCGATTATAACTCTGTCTTTCTCTTGATGTAATCTTTCCGAATATAGCTCTGTCTTTCTCTTGATGTAATCTTTCCGATTATAGCTCTGTCTTTCTCTTGATTTAATCTTTCCGATTATAGCTCTGTCTTTCTCTTGATGTAATCTTTCCGATTATAGCTCTGTCTTTCTCTTGGTGTAATCTTTCCGAATATAGCTCTGTCTTTCTCTTGATGTAATCTTTCCGATTATAGCTCTGTCTTTCTCTTGATGTAATCTTTCCGATTATAGCTCTGTCTTTCTCTTGATGTAATCTTTCCGATTATAGCTCTGTCTTTCTCTTGGTGTAATCTTTCCGATTATAGCTCTGTCTTTCTCTTGATGTAATCTTTCCGAATATAGCTCTGTCTTTCTCTTGATGTAATCTTTCCGATTATAGCTCTGTCTTTCTCTTGATTTAATCTTTCCGATTATAGCTCTGTCTTTCTCTTGATGTAATCTTTCCGATTATAGCTCTGTCTTTCTCTTGGTGTAATCTTTCCGAATATAGCTCTGTCTTTCTCTTGATGTAATCTTTCCGATTATAGCTCTGTCTTTCTCTTGATGTAATCTTTCCGATTATAGCTCTGTCTTTCTCTTGATGTAATCTTTCCGATTATAGCTCTGTCTTTCTCTTGATGTAATCTTTCCGATTATAGCTCTGTCTTTCTCTTGATGTAATCTTTCCGATTATAGCTCTGTCTTTCTCTTGATGTAATCTTTCCGAATATAGCTCCGTCTTTCTCTTGATGTAATCTTTCCGATTATAGCTCCGTCTTTCTCTTGATGTAATCTTTCCGATTATAGCTCTGTCTTTCTCTTGATGTAATTTTTCCGATTATAGCTCTGTCTTTCTCTTGGTGTAATCTTTCCGATTATAACTCTGTCTTTCTCTTGATGTAATCTTTCCGAATATAGCTCTGTCTTTCTCTTGATGTAATCTTTCCGATTATAGCTCTGTCTTTCTCTTGATTTAATCTTTCCGATTATAGCTCTGTCTTTCTCTTGATGTAATCTTTCCGATTATAGCTCTGTCTTTCTCTTGGTGTAATCTTTCCGAATATAGCTCTGTCTTTCTCTTGATGTAATCTTTCCGATTATAGCTCTGTCTTTCTCTTGATGTAATCTTTCCGATTATAGCTCTGTCTTTCTCTTGATGTAATCTTTCTGATTATAGCTCTGTCTTTCTCTTGGTGTAATCTTTCCGATTATAGCTCTGTCTTTCTCTTGATGTAATCTTTCCGAATATAGCTCTGTCTTTCTCTTGATATAATCTTTCCGATTATAGCTCTGTCTTTCTCTTGATTTAATCTTTCCGATTATAGCTCTGTCTTTCTCTTGGTGTAATCTTTCCGATTATAGCTCTGTCTTTCTCTTGATTTAATCTTTCCGATTATAGCTCTGTCTTTCTCTTGCTTGTTTGCCTTCGACTCTACCATCTGTTATGGTCTACGTTAAGGTCTTATGTCTTTTTACATGGCCAACATATTTTAACTGTCTAATTTTGATCTCCTTCATCAATTCTCTTTTCATTCTTAGGTCTTCTAGGACCTCTTTATTCGTCTTCTTCTCTGTCCGTGAGATGCGCCACATTCTTCTATATATTCACAAATCAAAGACCTCAATTCTTTCTTCCAATTTTTTTTCTTTATTGTCCATGTTTCTACACCGTTAATTAATGATGAATATATGAAGCCTATGATGATTCTCAGTTTGAATTTATGAGTTAATTGTTTAGATATTAGTATTCGTCTCATATTGTTGAATAAATGTTACCAAAAAAAAAAAAAACACGTTATTTGCATGAATTCTGCAATGAAGCCAAGAACAACTGCTATTTTTGTTTCTTCCTTTCTCAATTATAAGTGACAAGTTTTCTATGGACGGTCTGTGACGACAGCGCAGGGGAAATTGAAACATAACAACGTTACACGAGCTACAACAGACAGCATTACCATGTGAGAAATACGAAGTCTTTCATGGTAACAACAAGCCCTAAATCTTAATTGGACTCAGATTGAAAAATAATTTTAAAACGGCTGTTAGGATGTGCTTCTTAAAAGAAATAATCACAGGTTATTTACTGCATTGACGGACAACTGGCAATTTTACATTTTTAAAAAAAAAAGGTAAGGGGGAGGGAAGAGGCCCTAAAAGATTTCTGGCTTGTCAGGTCCCATCATCATAAAGTTGTCTCCCTTCGCTGCGTAAATACAGAAGACACGACCCCCCTAGGATGCCTAGCCGTGTCTTTTGGGGTCCCTAGCGCCGTCTAAATGAATAGTTGAATGCTAGAAGACGCTGCAATAACCGACCGAAGAATACGGTGGGAAAAGGCTGGGAGGTGGAGATACGGATGTGACCCGTGCTTAATCTTGCGTTAAGACCCTGGCAGTGACTGCTGGACATGCGCGGCGACAATACATGCCACGTGATTTCCACGTGCCGGCTGGGCCCAGCGTATCGTTCACTCAATAGAAGAGGTAATGAGAAGTGAGTGGGCCTTTCAGAAAGAAAAACGTCAGATAAAGGTCTGAAGATCTGTTATATTTAATACACCTCTTCTATTTGCAACCTCTTTCTTGCTTTCTCTCATTTCTACCTCGCTACCCTCTCAGTCTCTCTCTCTCTCTCTCTCTCTCTCTCTCTTACTTTACAGTATTGGCAGAAGTATTGGAAGTTACAAGACTATAAAAGGAGGTTGTCTACAAGTCTAAGCGAAGATCAGCCCTTTCTATTCTTCTTCTTCCTCGTTCGTCCTGAAAAGGGCGTTGGTTGCGTTGTGCCCATTTACAGCGAAGATGCTATATTTGCGCCTTTCGGCCGACACATCCGACTTCAGCACGGCATTTTTTGGGACCGGGTTTGCCTTCCCACTTCGATCCCTTCTCTCTCAGCCAGACTGCAGTGATGCAGCCTGTTTCCAGGACAACCACTTGGAGGTGGAGTAGGGTCTTGGTCGCTCTGGTTCGTTGACCCTGACGCAAGCAGTCAAGCTATGGGTCGCTGACTGCATTCTCTATTGCTGCGTCTTTAGGTCCCAGCCCTTTCTATTCAAAGTTTGCTATTTCTGCCAGCCTCTTCCCCTCTTTGTTATCCATTTCTGACTGTTGTTTTTGATGTTCAGAACTTGCTGCACACATTTCTGTGGTTTCCCTCACGTTGCGTACCAAACTACTTAACTTATTTCTGATGTGCTGAGTTTCGCTATTTTTCTGTTTCTTTCTATTACGATCTTAATACATAGCAGTATATACATATTATTCTCGACTAACGACGTATTCGACTTACGACCACTCGTACTTATGGCGGCCATACCATTAGTACTGTCGTGTTATAATGTGTTCATTGTAATGTGTTATTTCATGTTATAATATACAAATTGTGCTATGTTATCATTTGTACACTGTATTATTTCATTGGGAGCCGCGGTAGCGTAGTGGTTACTACACTGGCTTCCTAGCTCGGTGGTCCATGGTTCGATCCCACGTTGAGGTGGGTTTATTTTAGACCGCAAATATCTTCGGGGTCAACCCAGCCTTATGAACTGGGTACCAAACAACTCTGCGAAGGTTAAGCCGGCCGGCGTGATGCTGACCACAACACCCCTAGTGTACCGATGGTATTCTCAATATGCCTCAAAAGGCGTGTAACGGGATCTTTTGTTTACCTTTTATTTAATTGTAAACAAAGAGTAAAATCTGTTATAGAATTTAACAAAACAGACCTGTGTCATAAAATTAACAAGTGATACAACGTAAAAATATCTCCAAAGGATAAAATGTAAGGATAAAAACCAATGCGTAAGCTGCTGGAATACATGATCGCCCGCGCCGCGGGTCATCAGGTGTTAGACTTGAAGGCAAAACGGAACGAGGATCAAAAGACAAAAATCTGACTGAAAGCGTACTTGAACTAGCGAGGTTAATGGACGCAAATTGGTGGGGCAAGGAGGAAAAGTCACGTCCCCCCCCCCCCCCTCCCCAAGTTGACATAAAGTAAGGAATTCGACAGAAGGGACCTTGGATATGATACGCCACAGTCATTTATTGGACGCTTTTGCGATACCAAGCCTTTTATTTGAATTCAGCGGCTAAACGCAGATGCTTGAAATATTACAAAATTCAAAAAGTAACTTTTTCTTAATATTAATGTTAGGAATATAAAAATTAGCTGGCCGGATGGCCCATTCTGAGCAGTGAAATAATATGCTTTTAATTATACAGACGGATAGATAATAATGAAGATAATGACAAAAGACAGTGTTGTTCACATCAGCGAAAGACTGCATTGAATCTAACATGTCACTATTTGCACAAAAATCGCGACCTTGAAGACTCAAGTGTCCAAATCTAGTTAGAATAAAAGAGAAGGGGAATTGGTGGAAGCTGTGGCTAAAAATAACTTTACAGACAAAAAGTGTAGAGGGGAGGAATAGGTTGGTTCAAAAAAAACAAGTACGTTTTTGTGAAAACGCAAGTAGAGACGGACGGACTAACAGATAAAAATCCATACTTGACTGAAGCATGACTGACTGAATATGACTTTAGTGTAGGAAATTTGAATTTAAAAAAAACCAAGGCATTGATTGGCCACAGACAATCATATTATCCGCGCTCAGACGAGCTTTTTTGCCATTCCTCAATAGTTGTCCAGTGATAGACACAGTAAATTTCAAGTGTGGTGATTTCCAAATGAAATAAATTGAAATAAGTTCAGGGACGCCATACTATAGCCAGCAGCTCAGCTGAGTTTTGCTAGCATTTCTGTGTTCTTTATTCATAATCTGGTAAGATTGAAATTATTTCTTTGTATATTTTGAATATTGTTTAATGTTTCGAGTGATTTGATACTGCCATATCGAAATCTAGCCTTACAAACAAGTAGGGATTTGCTCTAGACCCCCCGCCCTAGCTCAGGGTCTAGGGACAAACAATATACATAAACTCCAGCAAGGGTTAGGAAGGACAGATCAAGTGTTGAGAACAATGAAACATATTACCTATCCTATGTTAGGGCAGGAAACTAATAAATATATTTCAGAATCTGTAGTCTGGGAGGACCTATCTGATGTGAAACCACCATGGTAAAATGTGCTGTATGGTCAGAGAGATCTGACCTGTCTATATGTGTGTTGTTGTTGTGTAGTGTTGTGTCCAGACATGGTTAGAGAATGGAATTTTGACACATAGCCAATACTTTGATTGCAGAGCTGTGAGTTTCAGTTGTCACCAAGGCGGTGTAAACTAAGTTGGTGATTTTACCAGAGTGGATCCGTGCAGTAACGTTGTGTCAGAGCAGACTATTATTGCCCCCAAGCACGGAGAGGTGGGGCCACCAGATCTCAGCACCAGAGCTACATCTTCCAAGTTGAGTGAGCCTCTGGTCTGCTGGAAATTCACCAACTCCATTTAGTTACTAACAATCCCATAAAATTCCTGCCATTTCTGGACAGGGTGTAGTCAATATAGACTGGAGTGATGAGGCCACCCCAACAGCACAACCATTAACTATCCTCCCAATTAGATGACTAGTATAAACATTAATAAAACTAAATAGTCTAGTACTTACATATGTACACTCTTGCATTTATTATGTAATATTCCATGCATTTCTTTCATAATTTCTAAATCTTTTATAAGTTCTGGTCAAAATAAAACTTGATCCAGAACAAAATAAAATGTAAAAAATTTCTATCAAAAATTTTACACACTTGAGTTAGTTCAGTGTATTATAACATTTGTTAATATTATTAGACTTAGTAAATATCTGTGTGTGTGTCTATAAACTATCACACCACATTACATATCATTACCCTAGACATTTAACGTAGCCACATTCATTAAAAAAAAAAAAAAAAAAGATAAGTGTGAGGTCGTAGTGGTAGCGAGAAGGGCCTTCTGACAACTCTCCCACGCTGTGCAAGTTAGGGCAGAGACTTCACTGTACTAGTCTCAGCTTTTTGAGATGAGGCGATTGGTTCCCATACTCGCTGCCTTTACCTTCCGTAACTGAAGAGCAGAGTCAGGTACCCGTTTACAGTCGGGTAGACGAGTGCGACTCTAGCAGGTTTCGAACCTGGGAACTTCGTCTCGATATGCAAACGCTTTAACCATTCTGCTACTTGACGACGCTCTAATGAATGGTAACGTGAGTTGAGACACGTTCTGTGAGTTGCTATATGTTACTATGAGTGAGTGTAAGCTACTCTGATTTATGAAATGTTGTAACTGTGAGTGAATGTAATCTACTCTGATTTATGAAATGTTGTAACTGTGAGTGAATGTAATCTACTCTCATTTATGAAATGTTGTTACTGTGAGTGAGTGAATGTAAGCTACTTTGACTTATGAAATGTTGTTACTGTGAGTGAGTATAAGCTACTCTGATTTACGAATTGTGGTTACTGTGAGTGAAAGTAAGCTACTCTGAGTGACGAGATGTTGTTACTTTGAGTGGCTGTAAAGTACTTTGAGTTACGCAACGTTGCTCTAAGTGGCTGTTAGTTACGTGTAGGTATTATTTGTTACTGCGAGTGGCTGTTAATTGTACGTTGTGTGGTACCGTAAGTGACCGTTTGTCAGATATGCTTCGCTGCTTTATGTGTTCGTTATAATCATACACGGGCGCACTTGAAGTATGTGGTACCCGGAGCGGAGCATAACTTTGGCCCCCCCCCCCCCCCCCCCCCCATAAAGGAACACGCTTTTAAGTAAATTTTTGACAGAAAGTGACTATCATCATAACGTCCGATGGGTGTCACCCCTCGCCTCCATCCCTCCCTTTTTGTATGCCATTGTAAACAAACTTCATATTTTCTCCATTCTTCAATTGTTCTCAGCTTCTCTATTTCTATCAGCTTTTTTTCTGCGAGTTCCAAATGTTGTACTTATGTTCATATCTTACTATGCCCTGTTGATATCACTAGTAACTGTTAATGTTACTCTAATTCTGGTTCAAATCATAGTATGTTCTATTGCTTTCGTTTGTAACTGTGAGTTACTTAATGTTACTCTAATTCTGGTTCAAATCATAGTATGTTCTATTGCTTTCGTTTGTAACTGTGAGTTACTTAATGTTACTCTAATTCTGCACAAAGCATAGATAACAACAGAAAACATAAACAAGACCGAAGACAGGAAAAAAACAAGAAAGCAGTTTAAAGAAGTGTATTTTCACAATCTATTTCGATTTTTTAAAATGCATCTCTCCTTGTAGCCTATAGAATAATAATAACTAGTTTTACAATGTAAGATGTAGCTTAGAAAATGGCCAAGCAGTCCTTGCTCGGGACCCCCTCCCCCCAGCCAGGTTAAAAGAAGCAGAGCTATACAGAAAAACACACGGAGAAGAGAACTGGAGAAAGGAATAAAAAGACATAGAAATAACCTTGAGGTGATGGCACGTGACGGGAGGACTTGGCGTAACGGTACGTTTGATAAAGACCTGTGCTCCTTGGTGCGCTGGTGGCTAATGAATGACCAAATGAATGAATGAATGAATATAGCACAGGGAGTCTCACTTCACACTGTAGGCCTACAGAGTTTCAGCTTTCCATCTTTCTTAACCCGAGCTTCATCTGCCATTGTCGCGTTGCTTTGTCCGATCAATCTGTAATTTATTTCCGAATTCTTCGTGATCTCTGACCTCTGAAGACGCCGCCGTAGTATCAAGATCTTGCAATATCAACGGAACTCACGAGTAAAATTAATACATTTTTTCTCCCCTCGCTCTAAAAAAGATGGTCTCTGAGCTGTCCATCTGAACTCGGGGGCGCCATCTGGCCTACAGGGTCGACCTTCGATGAAATCGTTTCTATAATCCGCGCTGATCAGCACCGTGACAGTGACGGCTTGACAATCATTTACAAGCCCCGCCCGTTCCGGGGTTGAGTTTACGTGCTGCCACCCATGTCATCCGCCTAAATCGACGGGGCTACGTCGGGTTTCACGTAGCAGACCGCGGATTCGCCACGATTTCGAGATCACAAGCCCGCTCCGCCCTGCAGCTTTAACAGGGTTAGTGAACTGCGTTTATTTCACATTCTAGGCTCCTTTCTTCCCTCCCTTGTCTCTAAGTGAGCCTCCATTGTGTCTTTAATCTTCTTCATTATTACATTCTCAGGGTTTTTTTTTTTGGTTCAATCCTAAAGTAAAACTACAAAGACATCTTTCTTTCTTTCCTTTCTCCCATCCTTCCTTATTCATAATCACACACGCATGCATACTCACTCACACTTAGTCACTTCAAATGCTTTTTATTTCCCCCCCCCCCCCTTTTTTTTTCTTCCCCCAGCAACTGTTTTGTTCCGTTCATCAACTGATATTTTTTTACATGGGAGGAGTAGTTCGTCGTGTCTTCTCGTCTGCTAATCTGATTCTCCCGCCAATAATTTTTTTTGCTTTTTTTTTTTTTTTTGCCCAGGAACAAGATGTTAATTACTTGACTCACTTCTGTAATTCAATTTTCTCGTTATTTTTATTCCTCTTAATGTTTTCTATACTTCTTGCTCATTTTGTATTAACTATCTCTTGTTATCCCCCTGTTTCTTCTACTTTTGTATTTCCTCATCTTCCTATTATACAGCATATATACATTTTCATTTGATTCTTATTTCGTTCTATATTCATTTTTATACATAATAATTATTTACCTTAATTCTCAATCTACACTTTACTTAGGCTTTACCCGCTTCACGCTTTGATGTTTCTGATGTGTGAGTGTGCGCGCGCTTGCTTGCATGTACGTGTGTTAGTGTGTGTATGTTTATAATTGATAGTTTATGATGTTATTTACTTTATCTTTGTTGTTTGTTTTTTTTTTTGCGTTGTGTTTCTCTGTCCGTTTCTCATTCACTGGAAACTGTATTGGTCTTTCATTACAATTACCCTAAGTGGTAAATTCTTTCGTTTTTTTTCTCTCTGTAGACTGAAACAGATCGCAAGGTTTTTTTTTCTATTTGGACATGCGCCTTAATAATATAACTAATGAACCCTGTGTCCAGGTTGAACCTGGCGCGCCTCACCAAAACGAGTCAAAATTTTATATAACAAAAATTATGTTTCTCCCATGTTGTACATTGCCTTGTTCTGTAATTATGTTTATTCTGTGTTATAAATTGTCTTGTTCTGTAATTATGTTTATCCCGTGTAATAAATTGTCTTGTTCAGTAATTATGTTTATCCCGTGTTATAAACTGTCTTATTGTGTAATAATGTGTCTCCCGTGTTATAAATTGTCTTGTTCTGTAATTATGTTTATCCCGTGTTATAAATCGTCTTGTTCTGTAATTATGTTTATTCTGTGTTATAAATTGTCTTGTTCTGTAATTATGTTTATCCCGTGTTATAAATTGTCTTGTTCAGTAATTATGTTTATCCCGTGTTATAAACTGTCTTGTTCTGTAATTATGTTTATCCCGTGTAATAAATTGCCCCGCACAGTTCCCGCGCGTCTCTGGGGCAACAAACAAAAAAATTTGACTAGTGCTCGCTCAGACATGTCCCAACCGCCGACTAATATAAGCTTGTTCACAGAACCGGCAATCTCAAAGTGTAAGTCGAACTGGTTGCTACAGAAACAACAGTCGCAAGAGTTTGTGCCCCTGGCGTAGGCTTCCTTAATGGGGCGATAGCACCTATGTTGTAGTTTATCTTGTACAAGTGGATTAACTACGACCTTCAGAATAAGCATTCCAGAGGGCGAATACCCGGACATGTAAGCCATAGAGTGAAATTAGAAAACGGAGTACCCGAAGGCAGTGTTATACGCCTTTTTTTTTAAAGAACTATTTTCATTGCATACAGACAACTCCATCAGTGCTCCGATCTCCTCCTTTAGATCACACAACGAAGATATCAGCACAGTGTACGAACTCCGTAGCACCGGCGAGAATCCCTATGTCTGTATATAGGAATCACACATTCTATAAATATTTTTTGTGAGAGGTAGGTTTCTAATTTTTCAATTTTTGCCACGGCCGCGGCCTTATGGCCTACTCTTTACGATTTCCAACTGCCGCGGGATTTTTAACGTGCGCAAATTGCACACGGGACCTCCTATTTTTTCGCCCTTATCCGAGAAGGCTAGGCAACCGTTCTCACTACCCGCTCACTACTGAGCGAGCAGTAGCCATATTCGTTACCCAAGAGACCAGGTGTAGTATGAAATCATTAGGACCACCGATTCTGACAAAAAAAATGTCCATCAATTATATTCCCTCAATTGGGAATCGAACCCGGTACCTTTAGAATTCGAGGCGGACACTATACCTCTAAGCCACTGTAGTAAAATCTGCGAGAATAATCGCTCATTTCAGTAAGATTCTAGTCATAAAATGATACTAAATAAACCCGCCCTATTGTGTCTGACGGTGATACTCTCACACGCCAGCATAGCGCTGAATTTTGTGCAGTGCTAAAGCTTATAGAACGATCCCACGGTAAAAATCTAACACGCATTTTAGTTTCGGTTTCGAAAACGTACTACTAATATTTAACATTTTGCCAGATCTGCTGCATACACAATGCAGCCTAGCATTATAATTAACGATTTGTTAGAAATGTAACGCCAAACTGCTGTCTGAAGTAACGTAATCTGTCAACAGTAACACAAAATTTGGTAGTCCTTTGGACTTTTTCTAAGTAGCAATAACGAGACGACTGTAATACATTAACGCAAAATGCTACCAACGCATGCCAAAACCCGCGTCGTTCTGCACGCGAGACTAATAGTATATACACGATGTGGCAAAGCCAACAGAGGCAAACACGCAGACAATTTTATTTCCTCCTCGCGGTAGTATTTATGACGTCACTAAAACAAGTAGTTATTTGAAAAATACATGTTAGCGAGAGGTGAAGAGGGGAAAAGATGGCCGTCTTGTGTAAAATTTTTATTTGACGATTGCCGGTGACAACATTGAAAATCTAAACCATAATGAATCTAGTCAATAAAATCATATGGTAATATAGCTTAAAGTCCACTGAGCAAGAATATGTTTTAAATAATATGATAGTACAAGTATTGGCCAAGTTATTGAGAAAATACTAAATGTCTACGGACGCGCGACCAGACAGACTGTTGCTCCTGCTTGTTTTTTTCATAACGTTAGTGGGGACGGCCGCTTAGAAAAGAGGCATTGAGGTGGTTTCAAATTCGCTTGAGTAAAAAGAGTATAGGAGGGAAAGGGGAGCGGTAGGAAAATTGTTACCCAAAACTAACATCTTTTTGTATTGGCATAACTAAAGCAGGCTGGCCAATCGACTACCAGACACCGAGTTTGTTTGGAATTATTTTTGTTTTTCAAAAACTACATTTCTTCTTCTACATTTGAATTCTGGTAGTCGCAGGCTTTCGATTGGCCAGTGCTAAGAAATATTAACAAAAGGATTTCACTATTCATTGCCAGTTGAACAAAATTTGTCATTCAAATACGCTGAGATCAACTGTGTTAATTGTAAAATTAAATAAAGAAGTATTCACAGACTGGGCAGTGCAGAGGAAACTGAGGCCATTTCTTTGCAAGTCAGTGTCATTTGTTTATATTTCTTGATATTTGTGGTAAGAATGCTTTATGAATTATTATGTTTAATCCCACTGCCAAAGTTAGATACTGCTATTGGGAAAAGTGAAAGACGTGCCGGGAGCAGACATTGTTGAGTCCTCACATTGAACTGTATCTAACTGATGTATGTTGTCATGATTGTGTTTTAATAATATTGTATTAGAATATATTAGTAAGCCTCTGTGTTCCATGAACACTGTTTAACATGCCTGAAGCATTTATATTTAAAAAAGGAAAAGAAGAGAAAATCATACAAAAGGAAATGTGGTTACTCCACATTATTTTATTGAGGAAAACTATGTAAACGTACAGTGGCGTATCTGCCATAGGGACCTGAGGTGTGGTCACAGCAAAGGTGTGAGTCATGTAAAGTTAGGGGTGAGTGCACCTGAAATGCACGCGAGGCTGACCCCATAGCACCGTAGGAAAATAATAAATATAAAAAGTGATCAGATATAAAAGGCCAGGGTGTCCTTTTGTTGCAGAGGTTTTATTTCCTGTTGCCAGCTGGTAACAGGAAACCTGCTGAGTGAGAATAAAGCCATCAAGTCTCCGACCATTCGTTTATGCTGTCAAAAGATAACGGGAAGAGCTTGGGCATTTGGAGAGATCGAGATTTTCTGCAACTTCATACTGTATTATTATTCTACAAGGAATCCCAGGTGATGAGTTAAACCTCTGGGTATATCTGACATTTTCGCTTAATAAACACTGGTATTTCAAATCATACTCAGGAAGTTTATGGGGTATGATGAAACTACAGCCCCTCATACACAGTGACTCTCCCTCTTAGATGAATAAAGTGTACGCTGTGAACATTCCAACAGGAAAGATATATTAACTTTTTAGTTAGTGGACAAAGAGTCCAGATATTTTAGTTGATCAATTCTGTAAACTATCTTGTCCTCATTTTCAAAGACCTGTCCAAAAAAGATGACTGGACAGGCAGATTAAATTGTACAGAAAAAAGTATTTCTTTTAAAGAAAAACTTAACCACTGGTTTTATTCACTTCCTCATAGAAAATTAAAGTGTTTTTGTGTTGTGTACCATCATTTCATTTCTCCCCTAGACACTAGGTACATCATACACCAGACACTAGAGCCAAAATAGTGACCGTGTGAGATCTAGGGAGGTAGCGTTAGGTTCCCTGCACATAATTCATCATCATCATTTATAGAGTTAGGGGCCTACATGTGCTTGACCTCACCGGTTAATACATACATGGATTTCATTCTTTTAGGATACCATCATAACCTCCCCAGCAAATCAAACTTTGCTACAGCCACTCGTACCCAGGGATATCACCGTCACTGTTCCTGGTCTATATGAGTGACATAGTGGACAAAATACAAAAGATATTGTTTAATTCTCGTGACCTGACACTGACTGTAGTGTGAAAAAAATATCAAAACAACTGTTGTTGTTGCTGTTGTTATTGATGCAGCGGCGTTTGGGCGTTCGCCCTACGGCCCAGTGCCATGTAGTGGTATCTACCTGTGTCGACAAGTTGTTGTTCTGCTCCATACAAGGTGTTCCATTTACCTGGCCTGGGAGGAAGCAGCATTCTCTTTATCATCATCAAGTGTTGTGTACTCAAAAAAAGATGGTGGTTTTGTTTTTGTTTCAAATAACATTTTGTCTCATTCTGGCGAGGCGCGTCCCGTTCAACCTAGTCGGTTATATTAGGGCGCATGTCCAAACATAAAAGACCTTTAGGTCTGAAAAAAAAGATGGTGGTCAACAGTATAATAGAGGTAGGTGCATAGTTGGCACTCTGGAGTTGTGTTGTGGTTGGATTCTCACAATGCCATCAAAACAGCAAACACGATGATGCAGGAAGCCTTACAAAAAAGACTAGATCAATGGGCACACAAATTGTTGCTACAAACAAATGAGAGGAAAACAGCAACAACAATTTTCCAACATTAAAACAGGGAACGTAAAAGGTATACTAAAGATGAATCAAAGGTATACTAAAGGTGAATCAAAGGTATACTAAAGGTGAATCAAAGGTATACTAAAGGTGAATTAGCGGGAGCTGCCACAAGAAAAGAGTCCTACATACCTTTGGAATTTAATGTCACAGCAGAGTAACATGGACAGATCACAATGACATTTTGCAGCAAAAAAAAAAAAAAAAAAAACCAAACTAGCTTCAAATAGTAAAGGTAGTCCCATAGCAGATACTGCCGTAGGGGAGAGAAGTGTTAGAGACTTCACTATACTATGTCCAGCATCAAGAGGAGGTGGGGGGAGGGGGGGGGGTGACCATTTCCTGTCATCGCTGCCTTTTCCTTCAGTAACTCAGGTATCCATTTACAGCTGGAGTAAACTGGTGTGTGTCGGTACCGTGAATCAAACCCGGCACCTTTACCGCGAGGGACCACTCTATCAATCGAACAGACTAGCACTACCCTGATGACAAAGAAGAAAAAAAAAGCCATGAAAAAAAAGGGGCAATCAAACGGATGCAGAAAGGGTGCATCTAGCTGTGGAATGAATTAAGAAGACCACAGAGTGGACTTATCGTTATAAACAGTCGGATCAGCTACTTAGCTTTAAAAAAAATGGAGGTAGGGGCACATAAGCACATCTGAAGAATGGACAGGAAATCCACACCTCAGTGGGCGTTGGAAAACCTTGAAACAACTTAAAACTGAGGCAGAAGCAATAAAAACAGCTCGCATGGCCATCGTTAAAATATGGATATTGTAAAGACAACGGTTCTCACTGTCACAAAATGGATTGGGGCGACCCCTTCTTCTTCCTTATCTCTGTTTCACTACGGCAGTAATCGGTACATTTTGTATTGATTTTATTGCGATTTTCCGAGTCGCACCATTTTTCTTTCTCTGTCCACTGGAGCAGATATTTTGTATCTACATTCTTTCGCTACTTTCAGTACATTGTGTCTTGTTTGTTTATCTGACACTCCTGGTGGATGATAATACTAAACATTTGCAGGAGAGGCTGAGAGAACATTATCGACAACCAAGTTGGTTAATCGCAGACGCGGCCGATATCAGTACACAGATTAACACGTACATCGCGCCAGCGCAATCTGCTTAATGATTAATAAGGCATGGGTGCGTCTCCTCCAAGGTTGTAAAGAGGAGGATTTTGTGTGTGCTCAAGCAACAGATAAAACATTACTGCCGTGAAACATTCTAAAATCCCCCTTTTTTCTGCTTCGTCTGCAAATTGTAACGTTTTCACGTTTACTAGTAAAGCCTACAGCAGCATACACGCGTTTCCACAAAACAATAAAACGTGTACTGCATTTCTAAGAAAACCTTGAGATAGGCACTGCGTAATGACCTAGATTAATACTAGCATTAATTTCATTTTATACACTGCGTGATGAAAAGACAGATGAACTTAGGATAGAGAGAGAGGGAGGGCTGAAAGCAGGAACGCCGGCAACACTAACACGCGTCTCGCGATATATAATTAATGCCACCCCAAGCGTAAGGCATGAAGCACTAACTTTTTTCAAATCGACAGTGATAAAAAAAACACTACCAATACGAGGGTTAGGTTTAAAAATATGTTTAATGCTTATTAGGAAACATGACATTCTACTGTTTTATGTCTGAAATCCTGACATTAGTATGACAGAACAGTCGAAAAGGCAGGACAGGTGGCGGTTCTAAATCGATAATTAAAAAAAAAAAATACACGACTATCCTAGAATACATATTTTGAACGGAGCCACTTAGCCTCATTAAATTTATATATTTGGGTTCCTTAGGACGTGCTGACAGACAGCACCAAATCATAATCGCACAGTGGCATGTTTTGAAACCACCATTTTACGGGAAATAGGCCACCATGTTAAATCCGATTTGATTGGCGGGAAGTATATGTAAGGCGAAACACGATTAGTCGGACTGCAAATACTAATTTTGGTTGTTAGGGGAAACGGTAGTAGGGGTACTTTTTTTGAAAAGCTGTGTAAACATGGCCCGATTGGTTAGACCCGCCAATATAGTCAATTAGGAGCGTCAGTTCAGTGCCACATTTTAAAATAAACTTACTCAGAAACAGTGCATTGAGAACCAGCTTATATTTTTTTCTACATAAAAGCCTGGGACAGGGGCAGATCGGAATTTGTGCCATATTCATCGCCAGTCAACGTATTTGTGTATTATTTCCATGAATTGTGGTAAGCTTGACATATTTGATATCTTTTTAATGAAAATTGAATGTAAATTGATAATTTATGTCTGTATATGTGTGTGGTTCAGTAGCAAACATGAGGCAAAGCCTAGATACTGCTCCAACCTGAACAGAACGTGTCGGAGAAAAGAAAACTGCATGGAATTGCCAAATAGTACACTAACACCTATCTTATTGACTAGAAGGAACTAATGCTGGAATTGCAGAGGCGTAGTAACCATTAGGGAGGAGTATACTGGTGTAAATTGTTTCAGACGAAGCTAGCAGTTGGCCTACCGCTCTGAACTCAGTGTTTGTTATGTATTGTGTTCAGTGTGGAAATAGATTATAAATTAGTTCTGAAATAAGAGGTACAACCTTCTTGTTTCAGGGACCGTGGTCCTAAGTTATTGAAGCAGCACCTGGTCTGGGTTTTGCTGAATCCAGAGGCTGACAGCATACTCCTTGGTCCAGATAGCGACCAGTGAGGTGTCTCCAGAACACAGTGAAGCAATCGAGCAGAGGAGTCTTTTCCTGCCGCCATCACGAAAGATAAGCTTCTGTGGCCAGAGCAGCTCAACATTATGTGCCCCGCCCCCCCCCCCCCCCCCCGTAAATTTGACATTATATTAAACACAGAGGGACAATAAATTGTTTCAAATGACAGGAACTGTGAACTTTTCCCAATACTATTTCCACGATAATCAAACACTTGAAGTCATGATGACAAACAACAATCTAGCTTGAAAAATCAAACCAGTATTACCTCATAGTACTACTTCACAACTTACACACATAGGATAATACTAATAAATTATGTCAATACAAAGATCATATTTATAAATTGTGATTACATTTGATTGTGATTCCTGGTTCACTGTGTAGTTGAATCAGGATATCTATTGTTGAAAGTAATTATTACATATATATTTGAAACTTTACACTTGACTCATTTAAGATAGTCTTATAGAGTGTTATATGTGTGTGAGTGTCACAGTGTTGTAAAGTGTTGTGGAATAAATTAAATTGTTTATCTGTCTGTTGTTGTTGTGACTTACACTTCATCATTTTCATAACCCTAGACATTCAACGTAGTCATCACAATATTCCAGAATAATTCTGACTGAGGTATAAATGTGGTAGCAAGTAAGGTTATCTGTAAAACACTACACCTATTAGATACAGATACCTTCACAGCTGATCTCAGTCAGTACACTAAGTCCCCTACAAATATTAATATCATCCCACTTTACCACAATTACTTTAGCGAAAATAATAACTTGTTACATCTTACACACATTGTCGTGTGAGGTTACCGATATGTCTGTAAGTTCGCATGCCCGGCAATCGGATGTTTACAGCCCATTTTCAGAAAAGTGATGTTTGAAATTTTTCACTAGATGAGTCATGCAAAATATTCAAATCAGATAGCCAATCTGATCAGCCAAATCATCTGAGTTTCATAACAACGACT
The DNA here is from genome assembly GCA_024509875.1 of Oreohelix idahoensis. NCBI lineage: Eukaryota > Metazoa > Mollusca > Gastropoda > Stylommatophora > Oreohelicidae > Oreohelix > Oreohelix idahoensis. The sequence goes on from JAMPIV010018466.1 coordinate 900,392, forward strand.
GCGTGGGAAGGCAGTGAATATAACCTGACGCTTCAGTCAGTCAAAACTACTGTGAAGATCGCTTGCCAAGACACCAGACCTTGCCAGAGTGAAGCCTAGAATTCAGAATTCCATTTGATCAGACCGGACACCTTTTATTTGAGTATTTATCAGGACTTACAAAAACAAGCCGGGAAATCTCTATCATTTTAAAAAGGAAAGCCGCTGTCTGAGGAAACTGAAGGAAACACACAAAGTCAGAGAGGGAACTTATTAAATTAACGACAACCAAGACGCGTGTAAAAGGCCGATGCAAATATCTTTTATTCATCTGAGCAAAACGTCTTGAGCCAGGATTGGCGTAAGTTGTGGTTTTACATTCTATATTTCATTACTAATATGTGAACTAATATTTATATGTATATTGGCATGTGAATTTTAATATGTGAAAATCGCTAGTGGATGTCCCAGTCAATTGAAGCTGGCAACCTCAGCGTATAGAATGATTATTCATGAACCATCACTGCACGGGCTGATGATTGCTTTATTACTAGTTTCGTAAAGAGAACTAAAAGCATAAAGTAGTTCCAAGTTCCATATGGAGTCGGGAGGAAACAATGAAAGAAATGATGTTCATTCTAAGTATAATACTTAGTTTCAAACCAGTGTAAATGTCTATGTGAAAATATTCATTTTAAAATTAATGGAAGTTTCAAACTTTTCAATTCTGTGTAAACATAAATGAAAACATATTCAATTTATATTGTAAACACTTTTCAATCAGTGGAAATGTAAATGTAAACATATTCTATCTGTACTATTAACCTTTTCATTTAAATGTAAAGTAACTATAAAAGCTATTCAATTTAAATGTAAAGAAAGTTTTATCCCGAGGGATTAAATTTAATTCTCATCGAGGGTAAATTCCGAGTTAAAGGGGATGGTGGAATGGGAAGATAGGGACCCAGAATCATGGGTTGGAAAACGCAATACTCAGGAGAGCGTTTCGTTTCTATTCTTTACCATAGTTATTGGTGGTACCAGCAGAAAGTACTATCTCTGGAACTAGAAGGGAACAGTGGCCTGAGCTTTAAGACGAAGGACCAACTTTGAAGACTCTCCCTGACATTTCTGGGAAACGAGCTACACCCGACAACCTTGACTAGCAACGAGTGTGAGCAGTGTAAAAAGAACAAACCCATCAGAAGGAGCAGAACCGGCATTGGCAGCTAAGTTCAATATATGCTGCCACTTGAACTTCTTGTAAAAAACATTTACCACCTCTCACGACCGTGATGATAACTTTTCTTGATTAATAACTTTTCAAATTATTTTCAAACTGTTAAAACTTAGGTGATTATTAAATTTTGTTATTTATAAATTTACAAATTTAACTTCGATTTAATCATTTTAAAGTTACTGCATGTTTGTCTCAGTCAATTTACTACACACACTCTAAACTGAGCTATACCAGAATAATAAGAATTCCCCTGAGTTAATCAGAGGTAGGGGCTTAAACGAGCTAACATAAACCATTGCTTAATCCTTCACAAAAGTTATCGGCAGATTCTAGAATTAACGTGCTCAGCCAAACGCAGCATTGTTTTCGCTTATCTGAATATCTTGTGAAAACCCCGTTGTAGTAACCTTCATTAACCTTCTATCTATATATCTGCCAAGAGTAATCTTGTGCGAAGGTAGACACCTTTGAAGCCCATATTAGATACTCTTGACTTTTGGCCACTGTTGGACCACTATTGCAAAGCAGGGGAGGCAATACCGTCACACTCACGTATTCCCTGCCAGTCGTAATTTCCCTTCGAAAACATAAGAACAACGAAATAGCACATCAGATGCACTGTTGGCAACCAGCTATAAATTCAACAAAGTGAAAGTACAGTGGATGTCCGCTCCCCTGGAAGATATATGACAGTAAGAACGCAGATATACTTGACTAAGAAATGGGATGCAAAAATTCTAAATGGGGACAGGAGAACAAAGAGATACAAGCGATTATGAAAAAAAATAACTTCACAGAAAAATGGCATAAGAGAAAACTCAGGGTCCGATATAACAGAGGCCAGCGACCTCTTACAAAGAAGAGATCAAGCGATAATTGTTCAGAATAAGAGCCGGTCACTGCGGGACTCAATACTTCAGAAATCCTTGTAGTTATGTTTTTCTGACTCTCAATCTCTCTCCTCCTTCCTCTCACAACTCATTCTTTTCCGTCTTTTAACAACATCTGGTTATTATTCCTCCACCCCTTCTCTTTCTTTCTTTCTCTCTCTCTCTCTCTCTCTCTCTCTCTCTCTCTCTCTCTCTCTCTCTCTCTCTCTCTCTCTCTCTCTCTCTCTCTCTCTGGAAACGGACTTTGTCAGTTTAAATGAGTCTGCACAAAACATAATTTGTACCACAAAATTGGACTCGACAATATGTTTACCCCAGCTCGCAATAGACATCACATCATCAGCTGCCAGCGTCTCATCTGCTGAAAGCGACATCATCAACATTAACTCTAGCATACACTCTCCTACAAATACATCCACTTTGCCTCCCGCAGCACGCGACTTTCCAATGAGCGACACAGTAGCAAATACTCCATTTTTCTCAACCTATGCTGGGCATAGAATATCCAATGGGCCCTAAAGAAACTAGCACACAAACAGATGAAACATTATCACGTGAAAATCACCCAGAAGTCACTCACATGATAAATGCGCAGTGCTGCCAGGAGCTGATGCTCAAAATGGAGGACACCCTTCAAACACTAATTGCCGATCTGACGACTAATGTCTATAAATCGATCAGCGCAGAAAACGAACTACTCTATAAGGAAATACTGCATCTGAGAAAAGATAATTCCAAAATGAAACACGTCGTTGAGCAACTACGAAGCGATGTTTCTATTTATAAAACGAAGCGCTCGGAACATCCTCTTATAGTACCTGAAGCTTCTGGAGACCCCTCCAAAGAACATATATCAAACGAACGCCGCAAGCAGCACCAATGTAACACCAAAAAAGTTGAGGATACACGTGCGCACGAAGCTTACCCTATTAGTGTAAAAGTAAGCAACAGGTTTACCGCCCTTAACCAGAGTTCAGTACAAAATGAACAGGCATTAACGCCGCTACCAGATCAGATACTGATACCACAACCACCCTGTGGTGAAAAATTCTAATACCCATATATAAATTAGAACATAAAGGTAAAGCCGAACGAAATAATACGATAGGAAGAAGAATGGAGAAAGACCAGTGCTTTCCCAGTATAGATAACACCTTCGTTGTATAACGCCGTAATGGCTAACACAAGATTTCTACTTGTCCTAATTCGTTCGTTCCTAAATAAAATGCTTAGGCTTAACGATACGGCGATAACCGTAGTTCTAAAAATAGAATGTGTAGTAAAATCTTCTAGACGACCTTAATTTTAAAAACTAACATTAGTACAAAATCGCGCACAAGGTTAGCCTTGGAAAGACAGACGGGCTTAGAACAAAAAAAAAAAGCAGAGAGAGATAGACGGACCATGGAACACAGTAACGCAAGCCACTCGCAGTGTGTCTAAAAATAAACCAACTCGCAGTGTGCATGGCCTAATTTTTTTCAAATAAACAGTGATGAAAAAAACTAACGATACGATGTTAGGTTTAGAAAACTGGTTTAATTCTTATTAGGAAACCTGATATTTTACGTAGGGCTCCTGATTGTATACTGATAGTACAGTCGTAAAGAATTGAACAGGTGGTAGTTGAAATTAAACACTTAACATCGAAAAAAGATCGTATTCTTAACTACGCCACTTAGCCCCTTGAAAATCTTATTTTCGTGTACAGGAAGGCTAGGGGACTAGGAATGTGTAATAAATTATCTAAAAAAGTCCATTAGATAATTATATATTGATAATAAAACATATAGAGAACAGAGATACTGTCAGGTTTGGTCATATCTGCTTGGGATGGAATTCCCTGAATTTTGTTGAAACATAGTAGTGACAGAAAGCCTAAGATAGTACGAGGGAGGCCATTGGCTGAACTTTGAAGTTAAAAGAAATTTGATTGGGTGACCTATGAATAACAAATAAATGCCTAGAAACGGAGTAAAAGTGAATGAAAATATTTGAATGACTGTGTACTCTTTTGAAAATATTCAAAACGATTGGCCAATATACTGGATATTGGCAGAAGAAATCTTAGAGGGGACGCCATATCGTTACACATTGTGAGAGATGAGAGCAGGCAGTGTTATCAAAAATTAAATATATAATAACCGCCTGGACATACCGCAGATCAAACTGTGCCAGTCATCTTTAGTGTGTATTTCCTTACGAATTGTGGTAAGCTAGACATTTTTAATCTGTATTTTATATGAAAATTGAATGTGAAATGATAAATTATGTCTGTATGTGTGTGGTTCAGTAGCAAACATGAGGCAAAGCCTAGATATTGCTCCACCATGTAAAAGATTGTCAGAGAGGAGTATAACTGCATATATATATTGGATTGCCATATAGTAACATAACACCTATCCTATTTTATGGAAGGGATTACAGCTGGAATTGCAGAGGCGTTGTCACCATTAGGGAGAGGAATACTGGTGTATATTGTCACATGAAAAGCTAGCAGTTGACCTAAAGCGCTGAACTTTATGTTTGTTTGTACTGTCATGTACTTCAGTGTGGAATGATATTGTATATTAGTTATGAAGAAGGAGGCACAACCTTCTCATTTCAGGGGCCGTGGTATAGATGGTGATATTGCATCATCCGGTCTGAGGACTGCGTGATCCAGAAAGCTGGCAGCAGACTCCTTGCACAAGATAGCGGCCATTGTATATCATACTATCAAACTGAGAAGCAAGCGAGCAGAGGATACAGGTTTCCTGCAGCTGCATTATGAGATAAGCGCTTGTCAGCACGAAAAAGTTCAACCTTGAATAACATACCCTGAACTGAACTTTATTATAAAAACAAAAGGGACAAAAATTTTAAAAAAACCAGAATCTGTGAATCCTTCAATATTATTTCCACCAGTACAAACACATGAAGTCGTGATGACCAACAACAACCTAGCACTAAAAGCCAGTATTACCTCATAATAATACATCACAACACTACACTCATATTACAATAATATTATATGTCTGGACAAAGATTTTTTGTATAAATTCTTGTACATAAACATTGTGCTTACATTTGATTGTGATTCCTGATTCACATTGTAGTAGGATCAGGATATCTATATATTGAAAAAGCTAATACAGTGTATAAAAGTTAACACTTGACTTACTTAAGATAAATCTTTAGAGTGTTATGTTTTTGTGATTGTCATAGTGTTGTAAATTGTTGTGGATCTTAACTTATGTGTTTATCTGTCTGTTGGTTGTTGTGAACTTACACTTCATCACTATCATAACCCTAGACATTAAATGAAGTCATCATACAATTCAAGAATAAGTCTGATTGAGGTCGAAATGTGGTAGCAAGCAAGGTTCTCTGTAATACACCAAACTTATTAGATACAGAAACCTTCATAGCTGATCTCATTCAGTACACTAAGTCCCCTATAACTATATTTATATAATCCCAACTCACCACACACCCGATGAAAACACCCAGACTATTCAGGACGATTCACACCAGGAAAATCAATGGCGGCAGCAAGAATCAAAACGAAAGCCGAGTCAACAACCATGTAGTAAAGCAACACATGTTATAATTGGCGACTCTCTCCTAAAAAGCATATACAATGATCGGATGTCTACTACTAAAGAGGAAACTGTCTCAGTTTTAGTGATACCTGGAGCTGGAACTGAAAGATTAATTGATAGAATTAATAGGTTCGACACACATCATAACATTACAAGAACTACAGTACATGTAGGGATCAACGACATAATGAATGGACACAGCGTTAGCCCTTCAGCGATTTCCAAACTGACCACTACAATAAAACAAAAATTTCCTATCACCTCCATTTTTATGTTATCCATTATTCCACCTTGCTATGGCTTCCAACGTCGCGTAGCCGAGACCAACAACAAGACACTCCAGAGCTACTGTCGTCATGCTTCCTCCCGTAGCCTTCCTGGTCGTGCTCAGTGGAACCCAGAACTTGGCTACCTGATGCTATTCAGTCCTGCGTCACTCAGCCAAGCTCTAATGATGTCTGTGCAACGCGGGCCCTACTATATACCTGACAGAGACATCCATTATCGATGATGAATCCACTCATCTTTTTTTTTTTTTAATTGACTTAATCCCTGCGACCAAAGCCGTCTCTCCCCTGAAAAATTAGTTGATTACTGTGACGCATAAAGTAATAAGTACTTTGTTACTTTCTCAAAACACTCTAATTTCATTGGCTACAGGCCTTCGACAGTTTTTTCATAATTTGCAAGATTTCATTTTATTTTATTTTATTTACTTTTTTAATTCGTATTCTCTCAGTGTTGCTTAATTACTTTGTTAGAATTTTAGTGTTGCGGTGTGAAAAGTACTTTGTTACTTTCTCAAAACACTCTAATTTCATTGGCTACAGGCCTTCGACAGTTTTTTTCATAATTTGCAAGATTTTATTTTATTTTATTTACTTTTTTAATTCGTATTCTCTCAGTGTTGCTTAATTACTTTGTTAGAATTTTAGTGTTGTGGTGTGAAAACGTGCGTGCCTACTGTTGTGTGACTATTTTAATATACTACTGACAATTTCAGTTAATTGTAATTTTTTAGCAATACTTGTACCAAGTGTTCGTACGTTAAGTACTAACATTTGTATTGTCACTTACTTGGTGACGTTAATTAGTTTAAATTTTCGTGGGTTTCGCATCTAAAATTGCTTTTGTTATTTTCTTTTTTAAACCACTCGCCAAAATAAAATGCATACCTATCAGACACAATGGCTAATTAAAGATGGTCTACGGCTGGGCCACCTGAACATTTACCATTTATTAGGCAAACTTCCTGAGCTTACACAAAATCTGAATAAAAATGTTCATGTTTTTGGACTTTCCGAAAGTCGTTTAAACGACAAAATATCAGATGATGAAATTGCCCTAAATGGCTTTAAAACAGTTCGGCGAGACTCAAGTAGAAAGCTAGAAACAGGTATAGTAGTATATATTTCCACTTCTATTAGTTATCGCCACAGAAGCGATTTAGAGACAGCAGAGACCGAGTGCATATGGTTAGAAATAAAACTACAGACTCAGGGACAATTTCTAGTCGGGTATCTTTATAGAAATCCCAGTGCAGGAGCCATCTGGTATGAAGATTTCACCACTTTGATGGATAAAGTATTTACCACTGCCAAAAAAATTATTCTTCTAGGCGATTTCAACATCGACATGCACAACACAAACCAAACGTGGGAAAACATCATACTATCTTACAACCTAAAACAAATAGTCAACCAGCCTACCAGGGTAACAAATGCATCATCCACAACAATTGACCACATCTACGTCACCTGTGCAGAAAACATAATAAAATGCTCTGTTCCTACTGTCGCGATGAGTGACCACTATCCTATATGTTGCATGTGGTCAAAGAATAAATATAAAGCTCCAAGAAATAAACATATCAGATTAAATTTAGAAGTTTTAAAAATTTCAACCGTGAACTATTTTTACATGATTTGCGAACTGCACCTCTTGCCAGTGTTTACCAGCTTTCTGATCCCGATGACGCCATTGCCCATTGGACACGCATCTTTCTTTGTGTGTTTGATAACCACGCACCAACTAAAGAAGTTCGTGTGAAACGACAGGTCAAATCTCCTTGGATCACACAAGCAGTGCTAGACGCCATGAGGCAGAGAGATCAAGCTCACAGAAACAAGGACTTTAACATATACAGAGCACAGAGGAACAACGTGCAATATTTAATTCGTAGAGAAAAAAGAAATTACTTTAAAAATTTGGTTCAGAACAAAACAAACAGTAAAGATATATGGAAAGCAATCAATACCTTAGCGAACAAGCGAAATTTGTCAGTCTCGTCAACCCCTAATACTTCATTTACGTGCACAGACTTCAGCAATTACCTTCAGGCAGAAATAAACAGTCTTAAATCTACAATACCACAATCACATCAACATTCCGTTTATGACAGTTAATGAAGTGTATAACTATCTTCTAGGATACATACATAAAATAACACTACAACAACTAGTTAACAACGGCTTGCTAATTGATAGTCAGTCGGGGTTTAGACCTAAACATTCATGTCACACAGCTCTAACTAAGATGATTGACAACTGGCACTTAAATATTAATAATGATAACATATGTGGGGCAGTTTTTGTAGACTTTAAAAAAGCCTTTGATATGATAGATCACGCTATTTTAATTAGAAAACTAGAAACATCAAAAGTAAACCTTCAACTAGTGACGATAATTAAATCATTCCTGTCAGACAGAAAACATGTAGTTTCTTACAATAACTCTTGCTCAAACCCAACCGTAATAAATACCGGCGTTCCTCAGGGCTGTATTCTTGGGCCTCTACTTTTTGCCATATACATTAATGACCTTCCACTACACGTCGAGCACGCATCCTGTAACCTATTTGCTGATGACTGTACTGTCTACACGAGTGATACAAGTTGCAACACACTCGAACTATCGTTACAAAAAGATACAGACAATCTGATTAAGTGGAGCATCGGAAATCGCATGCTAATTAATATAATTGACCAGCATCTAAATTGGAACTCACATGTTCATGCACTGAACAAGCATACGGCACAGAAAGTTTAGCAGTTAGCTAAAATCAAACATTTCCTAGATGAAGATGCACGAAAATTGTTCTATATATCTCACATACAAACAAACCTTGACTATTGCTCCACAATCTGGGATGGTTGTTCTATGTCCAACACAAATAGACTCCATTCACTACAAAAGCATGCAGTGCATCTAGTTTCTGACAACTGCCAAACACAGTATGTAGATCTATATAAAGATCTCAAAATACTGCCTCTAAGAAAGCGCTTTCTGTTCAACAAAGCTAAATTTGTTCACAAAATCCTGTCACAGAATGCTCCAACATATCTGTGGCCAATGTTCAAATAAAATGAAAGACGCAGTCAACGCTTTAACAAAATACAAGTGTCCATGCCTAGGCTTGACTTATTCAAGAAAAGCTTAGCTTACTCTGCTGCTCATCTTTGGAACTATCTTCCACATTATCTAAAAGATAACAACCTCAGTCCCTATTCATACAATCGTAAACTTTTCGAATACTTTATGAGTTCTGATTATCTGCCCCCCTAATGTAATTATTTTTCCGAACAAATGATATAATATCGAATGTAGGTTTAATGATGATGTTAGTGCTTTTCAACATATTTTGTTTCATGGTAATACTTAGTTTGTGCTTTTCAACATATCTTATTTCATGTTTATAATTAGATACTGTGAATGTGAGTATGCTATTATTTTACCTTTACAACGTTGAATTCCTTGAATTGATGGGTAAAATGTATGTGAGAATAAATTAAATCAGTATCCCTCGCACTTCTCCGTAATTTAGCAATGTTCAGTAATTGTCAGCTGTCCCACACCCTTCTCTCTATTCTCCCACATTGTGATCGTCCGTGGATCAGTTTGCCTATCCGTACAGAAGTATACACTCAAATACCCTTTGTTCCACGCTTCAATCCCGGTTTCAGTTTTCAATCTCTTAGAAGAAACCAGGGTTCTTTCTAACACGAAGAAAACCCCTAGCAAAGAATGCATGACAAAACGGGAAACCGAGTGCCTCTAAACAAAATGGATTGTACCTCAAACACAGTTAATCCTTGTCTATTCATTACAACTAAGATCTTCACCAGGACCATATTTGAGAACACTCGGGAGCAGCTTCAGCTTCTAAGACTATGCGCTGCTGCTGCTACTTCTTCTTTCCAGGCGAAGACTTTGAAAGTGTTGTTTGCTCGATGGTGAGTCCTTTCACCAACAAGACAAAACGAAACCTTTCCGCCCATGACTATGAAAAAGTGCGTAAGATTTTTACGAGATGCAGTTCTTCTTGCGACACCCTCGCCTTGAAAAAGACTAAAAAGAGAAAATCCATAGTAATATTTCAACCCTTTTATACTCGGTACTAGACGTTGCTATAGTACCAGGAATATTCTTGTTTTTTTAAACTGCCTGGTGGTTTAGAAATAGTCATAAAAGGAATTCAAAAGAAATTTGCATCTTTCAATGTTCGTGGTAGTACCGGTTAGTACTAATGTCTCTCACTTTTCAATATGGTCTCTTCTCAGCTTAATCAAGACGATGTCATTGTCGTGGGTGTGTTGTTTACACAATTATAAGTGACTCAAAGTAGTGAGTCTGTGTGTGAGCACGTGTGCTTTTGTGTCATAGACTGTGAGCGTGTGTGTTGAGTATATTTACACTGTGTGTGCGAGTTTATATGTGTTCAAGATTATTTTTGCTACTGGAATTTGTGTGGGTGTATTTGTGTGTGTTTGTGCGTGTGTTTGTGTGTCTAAGACTGTGAGTGTGTGTTGAGTATATTTACATAGAATGTCCGAGTGTAAATCTGTGTTCCAGATTATTTTTACTACTGGAAAAAAAATGTATATATGTGTATTTGTGTGTTCCCGATAATTTTTACTATTATTTAAACAAACAAACAAACAAACAAACAAACAGCATAAGCAGTAAAATAAAGAAGATGCAGCAAGAGAGATGAATGCAGCGACTCATAGCTTGACTGCTTGCGTCAGGGTCAGCGAACCAGAGCTGACCAAGACCCTACTCCACCTCCAAGTGTTGGTCCTGTAAACAGGCTGCATCACTGCAGTCTGGCTGAGTGAGTAGGGATCGAAGTGGGAAGGCCAACCCGGTCCCAAAAAAATACCGTGCTGAAGTCGGATGTGTCGGCCGAAAGGCGCAAAAATCGCAGCTTTGCTGTAAACGGACACAACGCAACCAACGTCCTTTTCAGGACGAACGAGGAAGAAGTAGGAAGAAGATTATAAACAAAACAAAGGCAACGTGAAAAAAATAATAAAGACATAAATTCAACTAAAATCATTAGGTAGATGTTCAATGAAGTGGACTGCAATACTTTTTCGGGCAGCAAGCAGTATGGACAAAGTATTTGGGACAATTAAAAGCGTATATGTCAAGATAAGTCAAGCCAGGTTTGCCTTCAGCCCTTTCCAGCCGGTGTGGAGCTGCAGCTCCATCACAGTGAAAATAAAATAAGACTTCCCAATGCAAACGGACAATTTGTCCGGCTCAAGGACTCATAAATGTGACACGTCAATAAATATCATGTGGCACTAGGGTTCAGAAATGTGACATGTCAACAAATACCAGGTGGCTCTAGGGCTCAGGAAAAGTGTCACGTCAATAAATATCACGTGGATCTAGGGTTCAGAAATGTGACACGTCAATAAATATCAGGTGGATCTAGGGTTCAGAAATGTGACACGTCAAAAAATATCAGGTGGCTCCAGGGCTCATAAATGTGACACGTCAATAAACATCAGGTGGCTCTAGGGCTCATAAATATGACACATAAATAAATAGCAGGTGGCTCCAGGGCTCATAAATGTGACACGTCAATAAATATCAGGTCCAGACTCCAGACCTTCACCAACAGATTCCTCCGCCCCATTATCCAATATCAAATGGTCAGAAATGTAATAAACCAAACAAACACAGATCTCAGGTACACAGGTAGATAATAATATCCACTGTATCTTAAAAAAAGGTAAAGGTAGTCACGTAGCAGGTACTGCCGTAGGGGAGGGAAATGTTAGAGACTTCACCATACTAGGTCCGGCATCGAGAGGTGGGGGTGATCAGTTCCCTTCCTCGCTGCCTTTTCCGTCCCTAACTCAAATAGCAAAGTTAGGTACCAATTTACAGCTGGATAGACTGAATTGTGTCGGTACCGTGATTGTGATTCGAACCCCGCACTTTTGCCGAGAGAGACCAGTGTTGTAACCAATGTGTCAATCGGACGCTCCCACTGCATCTTGAGATTGCAGAAAGAACGTGAAGTTGGAGAGGACACACCCTTGTGGGGGGGGGGAGAGGGGGGGGGAGGAGCAGAGGGTGAACCAGCCTGTATAACCAAACAAGCTCTTGACTGGAACTCAAAGGCAAGAGTAGGGATAGCCATAGAGAACCTGAGGAAGAAGGGCGAAAGCCGAAGTCAGGGGTGCCCGGATCTCAAAAAAAAAAAAGAGCTGAAAAATATGGATTAAATTAACCATCGGTTGCTAGTAGCAGTTGCAGCTCTGAGTTCCACGTGCAACGGAAAAGAGTGATAGACGGTTATGTACAAGCTCATGACTGTTTACTGCAGAGTTTCTTACCCTGTGGTCAAATGACCCCTTAGGGCCGGCGAATGGACTCTAGCAGGTACATGTACGTACATAACCTTAAATTTAAAATGTAAAAGGTTTTTTTTTTTAAATTATGCTTTTATGTACTTTTTTTTCAAGAAGGTGTTCAAAGTAATCATTGGACAATCAAAGGGGTTCCAAACCTTCATCGGACAATCAAAGGGGTTCATATCGTTCATCTGGTAATCAAAGTGGTCCATATCCTTCACTGGCCAATAAGGGGGTTCATAGCTTTCATTGGACAATCAAAAGAGTCTACAGCCTTCATTGGACAATCAAAGGGGTCCATCGCCTTCACTGGACAACTAAAGGGGTCCATCGCCTTAACTGGACAATCAAAGCGGTCCATAGCCTTCACTGGACAATCAAAGGGGCCCATGGCACACACAAAATTGTCAAGAATCCCGGGCTTATAGAGAGAAAACAACAACAACAATAAACAAGAAGATAGAGACTGTCATAAACACGTGCTTGCACATAACAGAAGGATTGATATGGAACGACAAGATCACTAATGAGGAACTGACCTCAAGAAACAGACAAGTGCCAGTGGAACAAGAGATGACAAGAGCCAGACAAATGTCAGTGGAACGAAAGATGACAAGAATCAGAAAAATGTCAGTGGAACAAGAGATGACAAGAACCAGTAAAATGTCAGTGGAACGAAAGATGACAAGAACCAGACAAATGTCAATGGAACAAGAGATGACAAGAACCAGACAAATGTCAGTGGAACGAAAGATGACAAGAACCAGACAAATGTCAGTGGAACAAGACAAATGTCAGTGGAACGAGAGATGAGAAGATCCAGACAATGTCAGTGGAACAAGAGATGAAAAGAACCAGACACGCGCCAGTGGAACGAGAGATGAGAAGAACCAGACAATTGTCAGTGGAACGAGAGATGAGAAGAACCAGACAAGTGCCCGTGGAACGAGAGATGAGAAGAAGACGCAGGAGATGGATAGGTGTCGTGGAATATTCTAATCCACATATATAAATTATTAGGTAAATATAAAGCCTAATAAATACATATAATAAATAAAAGAAAAGAGCAATGGTAAATAACAGTGCTGTCACAAAGAAGGTACTCGAAATTCCCCCTTGTTTTCTACTTCGTCGGCAAATTGTAACGCTTTCACGTTGATATTAAAGGCCTTCTGCAACATACACGCGTTTCCCAAACACACAATAAAATGTGCTGCCTTTCTAAGAAAAACCTTGAAATATGCAAGTTGACCTAAATTTTAAATTCCATTCATGTCTTTTTCTACACTATGTTACCAAGATCAAAAGACAGATGGACTAAAGGATAGCGAGAAGAGAGAGGGGCGAATAAAGCCGAACGCATGCAAAATTAAACACGCGTCTCGCTATTAATGCCACCCCCAACCCGCGTCGCGCGATACACAAATGCTGCCATCACGCGTGTAAGACTACATGCACTAACTTTTTTTCAGACGGACAGTGATAAAATACATTACCCATCCCAGAGTTAGGTTTATAAATCATAAAAAAACGCTTATTAGGAAAGATAACAATAGATGGGTTTACGGTTGAAAACATAACAGTACCCAGACAGCACATCTTCGAAACAGGAGGTAGAAAATACATATTTTGAACGCAGCCACGTAGCTCTTTTTAAATTTGGATATTTGGGTTCCTTAGGGCTTGCTGACAAAGAATATGTAAAACGTTACGCAAATAGTCCAGGAATTAATAAATTATACCCAAAATAAAATAGTGGGGATGCCTGACAGCATGGAATCATTTCTGCTCATAAAATTTTTTTATAACGTGTTTGAAAAAAATCTTACGTTACAGAATTAGCCTACCATGTAAACTCCAAATTGATTGGAGCGCAACAAATGAAAGACTAACCACGATTGGTCGGGCTATAAATACTATCTTTCGTTGTTAGGGGAGACGTGAAAAGGTAACATTTTTTCAAACACTTGTCGAAACGTGGCCTCATTGGCTAGACTCGCTGATATACTCACTTAGGAGCGTTAGTTCGAGACCACTAGTGCAAATAATCTTGATAAAGCAACAGTGCGTTGAAGCCAGCTCATATTTGTGTTAAATAAAAGCCTGGAACATAAGCAGATGGGAATTTGTGCCAGTAATTGTGCCAGAATTCATTGCTAATCAACGTATCTGTGTTTATTTCCATGAAATTGTGGTAAGCTTGAACCATTCAGTATCTTTTAATGAAAATTGAATGTAAATTGTTAATTTATGCCTGTATATATATATGTGTAGTTCAGTGGCAAACAGGAGATAAAGCCTATAATGCTCCAGCCTGAACAGAGGGTGTCGGAGGGAAGTAAAACGGCATGGAATGGCCAAATAGTACACTGACACCTGGATGATTGATTAGACAGAAATAATGCTGGAAGTGCAGAGGCGTAGTGACCATTAAGGAGGGTAATGCTGGTATAAAGTATTTCAGATGAAGCTGACAGTTGGCCTAACGCTCTGAACTCAATGTTTGTGTTGTATTGTGCTCAGTGTAGAACTAGAGTATCAATTAGTTATGAAGTAGAAGGTACATCCTTCTTGTTTTCAGGGACCGTGGTCTTGATGGTACTGAGCAGCACCTGGTCAGAGCTTTGCTGAATCCAGAGTCGGACAGCATACTCCTTGGTTCATTTAGCTATCAGTGAGGTGTCTCCAGAGCCCAGAGGAGAATTCGAGCAGAGGAGTCCTTTCCTGCCGCCATCACGCAAGATAAGCTGATTTGGCCAGCTGAGCTCAACATTATATCCCCTCATCTTGAAATAACTTTGTAAAAATAACATTCAGAGGGGAATTTAATTGTCTTAATATCAGGAACTGAGAACATCTCCAATACTAGTCCCTAAGACAAACTATTGAAGTCATGATGACAAATACCAACAGAGCTTGAACAAAACAAAACCAGTATTACCTCATATTACCACTACACAACTGACACACATAGGATATTTTTTAATAATATATGTCACTACATTATTCATATTGATAAAGTCTGTACATATACTTGTAATTAAAATTGATTGTGATTCCTGGTTCCTTTGTAATTGAATCAGGACACATATTCATTCATAACAGAAATGAATACATATTGTTATTTGAAAAGTTATCAGTGACTCCTTAAGATATTCTCATAGAGTGTTATATGTATGTGAGTGTCACAGTGTTGTCAAGAGTAGTGGATTAAATTAAATTGTTTATCTGTCTGTTGTTGTGACTTACACTTCATCATACACATACCCTAGACACATAACGTAGTCATCACACTATTCCAGAATAATTCTGACTGAGATATATAGATATGTGGTAGCAAGTAAGGTTATCTATAATACACTACTCTTAATAGATATAGATACCTTCACAGCTGATCTCAGTCAGTACACTAAGTCCCCTATAAATATTTATAACATCCCACTTCACCACATATATTGGGGGCTCGTCCGGGATTTTGAATCTTTCCCTATTAAAAATATTGGGGGTAATTCACTTCAGGGAATATAAGAATTAAAAGGTATCCTTGGGTGGAATTAAATAAGGTTGAGCTCACGGTGCCTGTGTTGTCCATTAGATATATTTAGAGATTAAATTGTTGGTTAGACATTGTAGAAATTTACCTGATTGACAATGGCGGACCTGGCCAAGTTTCGATCTGCTGCTGTTCAGACTGCAAAAGAGTTAGGATTAGATGGGCAAGTTATGGTTGCCTATGTTACTACGGAATGTGACAAATTTATTGAACGCGAAGAAAGAAGATTAGAAAAAGAGGCCGAAAGAAAGTTAGAGGCTGAGACTAAGAGGTTGCAAGCTGAGGCTGAGACTAAGAGGTTACAGATTGAGGCTGACAAAGAGGCTAAAGCATTGGAAGCCGAGGAAAGAAGACAGGCTGCAGAAAGGGAAGAGAGGAAATTAGCTGCAGAAAGGGAAGCAGAAGATAAAAGATTACAAAGGGAACATGAGTTACGACTAAGGGAGTTTGAGTTTCAAGGCCATGCTCCTGAAAATGGTGCCAGTCCCTTTGCCTCTGATGCTACGGTTACTCAAGGAGCCTCAACCTCAGCTATGAATTTTCATTTAGATCATTTTGTTGAGAAAGACGATGATATAGAGAGCTACCTAAATAGGTATGAACTATTAGCTACCACGTATGGGTTAGAGAGAGAAAGGTGGAGCTTAAAGTTATCTCAGGGACTTCGTGGGGCAGCTTATGAAGTTTTTGCAAAAATGAGCAGAGGTGATCAGGAAAATTATGACATGCTAAAGCAGGCTCTTTTGTTAAGGTATGAAAAGAATGCAGAATTTTATAGGAAAAAATTTAGGAATGCTAAACTACTGTCAGGTGAAACCTATCACCAGTTCTCTGCACGAATAGAGACATACTTGGAGAAATGGACTTCTCTGGGGAAAACCCAAGATCTTAAGGAAATGGTCCTTATAGAGCAATTAAGAGAGTCCATGGCTCCAGACCTGAGAAAGTTTCTCATGGAACAAGGTGCAGAGAGGCTGGGTGAGTTGCTAAATGTTGCTGAAAGGTATCAAGCAGCTCAAGCAGAGGTAACAGGTAATAAAAAGAAACAAGTGGATAACTTTAGGGCACCACAGAACTTTAATAAATTTGATCCTAAGGATCAAAATAAAGGTAAGCACCAATTTGATAGGCCACGGTATGACAATAAAAATAAATTCCCACAATTCGATGAAAGGAAATATGATGAAAGAAAATCTTTCAACCAAGGAAAAAGGTGGTGTAAGAATTGTCAGATGGACAATCATGACACTGACCGTTGCAGAAGGAAACCTGTGTATATGGCAACCCTTCAGGTCAGGTCGACCTCAAGACAGGAGGAGGATATTATGTTAGATACCACTCCAGATGAGATGAGGAAGGCACAGGCTGGGGATAAAACACTCAAGCCTTGTTTCAGAAAATTGTCAACTTGTCATACAACTCCAGGCAAGGGAGATTTTTACATGAAAAACAAGTTGATGTATAGGAAGACTGGAGCTAGATCCAAGGGTCAGGGACAACTGGTACTTCCAAAAAGATATAGGACAGACTTAATAAGGAGCCTACATGTGAAACCAGATGGGGACCATGAGAAGATAGGTACCATCATTCAAAAGGTGGCTCACAATTATTATTGGCCCAAAGCAAGATGGGACATTGAAAATTTTGTAGAAAGGTGTAGCATAGCACATGAGGGAACACCCACAAGTGGGAACATAAATCAGGACCTGGACACGCCCCGGGGCAAAATTAGGCCTGATAATAAAAAGAGATATAAATTTGATAAAGTGGACCAAATGGAATGGGAAGCCCCTTTTCACGGACAAGCTTCACTTAACTGTTTTACTATGGCCACTATGCGGAGTCCATATGTAGCTATGTTAAGAACGTGGACTGATGAAAAGGCAGAGGAAAACATTACATCTTCATACCAATATGTGAATGAGCTGACCACTCGGTTAAAAACTGGCTGGAAACTTGCCAATGAAAATTTGAAACAAGCCAGGAAGAAACATGCTGCCTATTATAACAGGAAGGCGAAAGACAGAAATTTGGCTGTGGGAGAGAAAGTATTGCTTCTTTTGCCCGGGAGTCAGAATAAGTTACAAATTGGATGGCAGGGTCCATATACAGTTCTAGAGAAGGTGTCTAGAACAAATTATAAGATAGATAAGAAGGGGAAAGAAAAAATCTATCATGTGAATCTCCTGAAGAAATATTTGGAAAGAGAACATCAGGAAGAGACACACTTGTTGACCTTGTCCATCGCCATGGAGATGAAAAAGGAACCACTTTCATCATTTGAATATCCATTACACCCCTGTGAGACAGCAGCACAGGTGAAAATCAGTACACATTTAACGAAAACTCAGAAAGAGAGAGTGCAACAGGTTCTAAATAATCATGCAGAGGTGTTAACAGACCGACCAGGGCATACAAACCTATTGGAATATGATATGAAACTAATAGACTCCACACCTGTCTGTATGAAACCATATTCGATTCCGTTTGCTAAGGAGAAAGCTTTGAAGGAAGAGATAGACTATCTATTGAAGGAAGGAATTATTTCGCACAGTGAGTCTTCGTATAGTTCCGGTGTTGTACTCTTAAGGAAGCCCTCTGGAGAACATAGACTCTGTATAGATTACAGGAGACTGAATGCTATTACAGAAGGACAGGTGGATCCATTGCCGGATACAAATCAGCTGTTTGCCAGACTAAATAAAGCTAAATATTTCTCTAAAGTGGATCTGAGTAAAGGATATTATCAGATTCCAGTAAAGCCTGAGGTTAGACCATACCTAGCTTTTAGTACCTCAGAAGGACACTATGAGTTTAATAGATTGCCATTTGGATTGAAGAATGCGCCTAGTGTCTTCTCTAGAATGATGAGAAAATTGTTGGATGTAAACATTTCGGAGGAACGTAATGAATCCCTGAGTTGCCTCTTTGATTGAGGATATTCCGAATGTTTCATACAGGATAATAAGAAGATTATGGGATCCACTACTAAAACTCTGCTATCACCAGGTATATGTTATCTCCTCATAACTTACATTTTGAGGGAAATATAATGTTCTCTGGACATGTCATTGTGCAGACTCAGAGAAGAGAAATGGTGAATACGGGTTGCGAAGCAGCATTAAGACAAGCATTCACACTTGCGGCTGGTCAGTAACATAACCGAAATATATTATTGGTTGTAGAAGTCTGAGGCAGATTTCATGAGTAGTGCCTACTCTGAATGGACCCAACTACATAAAACCATGATAGCACCACAGCAGAGTAAAGTCAAGTTGACTTACATTTATCTATGTGTATATAGAATAAAGGACTGACATATAATGTCTGTTTTAAGAGGGGAGGTGTCGTGGAATATTCTAATCCACATATATAAATTATTAGGTAAATATAAAGCCTAATAAATACATATAATAAATAAAGGAAAAGAGCAATGGTAAATAACAGTGCTGTCACAAAGAAGGTACTCGAAATTCCCCCTTGTTTTCTACTTCGTCGGCAAATTGTAACGCTTTCACGTTGATATTAAAGGCCTTCTGCAACATACACGCGTTTCCCAAACACACAATAAAATGTGCTGCCTTTCTAAGAAAAACCTTGAAATATGCAAGTTGACCTAAATTTTAAATTCCATTCATGTCTTTTTCTACACTATGTTACCAAGATCAAAAGACAGATGGACTAAAGGATAGCGAGAAGAAGAGAGAGGGGCAAAATAAAACAAAACACAAAAAATAAAGCCGAACGCATGCAAAATTAAACACGCGTCTCGCTATTAATGCCACCCCCAACCCGCGTCGCGCGATACACAAATGCTGCCATCACGCGTGTAAGACTACATGCACTAACTTTTTTTCAGACGGACAGTGATAAAATACATTACCCATCCCAGAGTTAGGTTTATAAATCATAAAAAACGCTTATTAGGAAAGATAACAATAGATGGGTTTACGGTTGAAAACATAACAGTACCCAGACAGCACATCTTCGAAACAGGAGGTAGAAAATACATATTTTGAACGCAGCCACGTAGCTCTTTTAAATTTGGATATTTGGGTTCCTTAGGGCTTGCTGACAAAGAATATGTAAAACGTTACGCAAATAGTCCAGGAATTAATAAATTATACCCAAAATAAAATAGTGGGGATGCCTGACAGCATGGAATCATTTCTGCTCATAAAATTTTTTTATAACGTGTTTGAAAAAAATCTTACGTTACAGAATTAGCCTACCATGTAAACTCCAAATTGATTGGAGCGCAACAAATGAAAGACTAACCACGATTGGTCGGGCTATAAATACTATCTTTCGTTGTTAGGGGAGACGTGAAAAGGTAACATTTTTTCAAACACTTGTCGAAACCTGGCCTCATTGGCTAGACTCGCTGATATAATCACTTAGGAGCGTTAGTTCGAAACCACTTGTTTAAATAAGCTTGATAAAGCAACAGTGCGTTGAAGCCAGCTCATATTTGTGTTAAATAAAAGCCTGGAACATAAGCAGATGGGAATTTGTGCCAGTAATTGTGCCAGAATTCATTGCTAATCAACGTATCTGTGTTTATTTCCATGAAATTGTGGTAAGCTTGAACCATTCAGTATCTTTTAATGAAAATTGAATGTAAATTGTTAATTTATGCCTGTATATATATGTGTAGTTCAGTGGCAAACAGGAGATAAAGCCTATAATGCTCCAGCCTGAACAGAGGGTGTCGGAGGGAAGTAAAACGGCATGGAATGGCCAAATAGTACACTGACACCTGGATGATTGATTAGACAGAAATAATGCTGGAAGTGCAGAGGCGTAGTGACCATTAAGGAGGGTAATGCTGGTATAAAGTATTTCAGATGAAGCTGACAGTTGGCCTAACGCTCTGAACTCAATGTTTGTGTTGTATTGTGCTCAGTGTAGAACTAGAGTATCAATTAGTTATGAAGTAGAAGGTACATCCTTCTTGTTTTCAGGGACCGTGGTCTTGATGGTACTGAGCAGCACCTGGTCAGAGCTTTGCTGAATCCAGAGTCGGACAGCATACTCCTTGGTTCATTTAGCTATCAGTGAGGTGTCTCCAGAGCCCAGAGGAGAATTCGAGCAGAGGAGTCCTTTCCTGCCGCCATCACGCAAGATAAGCTGATTTGGCCAGCTGAGCTCAACATTATTATCCCCTCATCTTGAAATAACTTTGTAAAAATAACATTCAGAGGGGAATTTAATTGTCTTAATATCAGGAACTGAGAACTTCTCCAATACTAGTCCCTAAGACAAACTATTGAAGTCATGATGACAAATACCAACAGAGCTTGAACAAAACAAAACCAGTATTACCTCATATTACCACTACACAACTGACACACATAGGATATTTTTAATAATATATGTCACTACATTATTCATATTGATAAAGTCTGTACATATACTTGTAATTAAAATTGATTGTGATTCCTGGTTCCTTTGTAATTGAATCAGGACACATATTCATTCATAACAGAAATGAATACATATTGTTATTTGAAAAGTTATCAGTGACTCCTTAAGATATTCTCATAGAGTGTTATATGTATGTGAGTGTCACAGTGTTGTCAAGAGTAGTGGATTAAATTAAATTGTTTATCTGTCTGTTGTTGTGACTTACACTTCATCATACACATACCCTAGACACATAACGTAGTCATCACACTATTCCAGAATAATTCTGACTGAGATATATAGATATGTGGTAGCAAGTAAGGTTATCTATAATACACTACTCTTAATAGATATAGATACCTTCACAGCTGATCTCAGTCAGTACACTAAGTCCCCTATAAATATTTATAACATCCCACTTCACCACAATAGGACACACACTGAGGAACCCTGTTGATAGCATTACCTGTCAGTACTTGATCTGGAATCCCAAGGGTAGGAGAGGAAGAGGTAGATGGAAAAAAAAAATATACGGAGAAGATCACGTGAAACAGAAATAACATTGATGAGGGAGTCATGGAAAGACCTTGAGCTGATAGCACGGGACATTAGAACTTGTCATAAGTTTGTTGAAGACCTTTGCTCTTTGAGGAACAAAAAGATTAAAGAAAGAATTAAATATTACATCTGTACGGTCATAAACCAGCTATTAGGCAATATGCCAGGAATATTAGTCAGTAGACTTAATACGTCGATTGGCAAAGGGGTTAGAGCGCTGGCCTCTCAACTCAAAGGTGCCAGGTTCGAAACACGGTGGCGTCTCCCTCTAGTCTACCAAGTTGTAAATAGGTACTTGACTCTGCTCTTGAGTTATGGAAGGAAAAGGCAGCGAGGAAGAGAACGTCGCCCAACCTCTCGAAATTCGACTTAGTATAGTGAAGTCTCTAACACTTTTTCCTTACGTCAGTATCTGCTTTTGGACTACCTTTTTTTCAGACTTAATACGAACAACTTTGATATGCCGATGATACAATCTAAATAGACATAAGTGAAGAACATTTACGTGCAAATAAAACACACACAAACCAAACTTTATGATACTGATAGTGTGGTAAAGTGGGATGTTATAAATATTTATAGGGGACTTAGTGTACTGACTGAGATCAGCTGTGAAGGTATCTATATTTAATAAGAGTAGTGTATTATAGATAACCTTACTTGCTTCCACATATGTATACCTCAGTCAGAATTATTCTGGAATAGTGTGATGACTACGTTATATGTCTAGGGTATGTGTATGATGAAGTGTAAGTCATAACAACAACAGACAGATAAACAATTTAATTTATTCCACCACACTTGACAACACTGTGACACTCACATACATAAAACACTCTACGAGGATATCTTAAAGGAGTCACTGATAACTTTTCAAATAACAATATGTATTCAGTGCTGTCATGAATGAATATGTGTCCTGATTCAAATACAAATGGAACCAGGAATCACAATCAATTTTAATTACAAGTTATATGTACAGAATTTCTCAATATGAATCTTGTAGTGACATGTATTTTTAATAGTATCCTATGTGTGTCAGTGGTGTAGTAGTAATATGAGGTAATACTGGTTTTGTTTTGTTCAAGCTCTGTTGGTATTTGTCATCATGACTTCAATAGTTTGTCTTTATTGGAACTAGTATTGGAGATGTTCTCAGTTCCTGATATTAAAACAATTAAATTCCCCTCTTAATTGTATTTTACACTGTCATTTTAAGATGGGGTACATAATGTTGAGCTCCATGGCCACACTCTCTTATCTTGCGTGATGACTGCAGAAAAAGGCTCCTCTGCTCGATGAGTTCTGGAGCCACCCCACTGGTTGCTATATGGACCAAGGAGTATGCTGTCCACCTCTGGCTTCAGCAAAGCTCTGACCAGGTGCTGCTCAATAACTTTAAGACCACTGTCCCTGAAAACAAGAAGGATGTACCTTCTACGTCATAACTAATTTATACTCTCTTTCTACACTGAGCACAATACATCACAAACATTGAGTTCAGAGCGTTAGGCCAACTGTCAGCTTCATCTGAAATATTTTATACCAGTATTTCCCTCCCTAATGGTTATTACGCCTCTGCAATTCCAGCATTATTTCTGTCTAATCAATAATCTAGGTGTCAGTGTACTGTTTGGCCATTCCATGCAGTTTTACTTTCCTCCGACACCTTCTGTTCAGGCTGGAGCATTATAGGCTTTACATCATGTTCGCTACTGAACTACACATATATACAGGCATAAATTAACAATTTACATTCAATTTTCATTAAAAGATATTGAATATTTCAAGCTTACCACAATTCATAGAATAATAAACAGTTTCGTTGACTGGCAATGAATATAGCACAACTCCGATCTGCCGATGTCCCAGGCTTTATTTTATAACAAATATACACTGGTGCTCAACGTACTGCTTCTTAGTAGGTTTATTACAAGATGTGGCAATGAACAGACGCTCTGAATCAAGTATATTCGCAGCTCTACCCAATGAAACCACGTCCACACATCTTTTCAAAAAAGTACCCCTTCTATTCGTTTCCCATAACAACACAAGATAGTATTTATAGCCCGACCAATCGTGTTTAGTCTTATATTTGTTGCGCTCCAATCAATTTGGAGTTAACATGGTAGGCTATTTCCGTAACGTAAGGTTTTTTCAAACACGTTATAAAAAAATTTTATGAGCAGAAATGATTTCAGGCTGTCAGGCACCCCCACTATTTTATTTTGGTTATAATTTGGTAATTCCTAGACTATTTGCGTAACGTTTTACATATTCTTTGTCAGCAAGCCCTAAGGAACCCAAATATACAAATTTAAAAGAGCTAAGTGGCTGCGTTCAAAATATGCAATTTCTTCTACCTCCTGTTTCGAAGATGTGCTGTCTGGGTACTGTAATGTTTTCAAACGTAAACCCATCTAATGTCATCTTTTCTAATAAGCGTTTTCCAGGTTTTTTTAAAACCTAACTCTGGGAAGGTTAATGTTTTTATCACTGTCCGTCTGAAAAAAAGTTAGTGCATGTGGCCTTACACGCGTGATAGTAGTAATTGTGTATCGCGCGACGCGAGTTTAGTGTTGCATGTGTCCTTGCTTTCATTCGCCCCTCTCTCTTTCTATTTGAGTCCATCTGTTCGTTCGTTTTGGTAACGTAGTATAATTAATGTTAGGATTAATTTAGGTCATTACGCAGTGTGCCTCTCAATGTTTTTCTTAGAAATGCAATACCCGTTTTAATGTGTTGTGGAAACGCTTGTATTTATGCAGTGGCTTATATTTAACGTGGAAACGTTACAATTTGCAGACGAAGCATAAAACAAAGGGGATTTCGAGTACTGTCATTGTGACAGCACTGTTCTTTACCATTCTTCTTCCTTTTATTAAATTTATTTGTTAGGCTTTGCATTTACCTGATAATTTATATATGTGGATTAGAATATTTCACGACAGATAGACACTGCAAACAAAAGTCTTAACCTCAACAGCAAGAAGGCAGAAGTAATGGTCATGACTTTCTAAAATATAAAGGAATATTCCAGCAAGCAACACCAAAATAAATGGAACACTTTTGAAAAAAGCCCACAGCTGTTAATTACCGCTACATTCTATAATATGTGGTGCAAGATGAAGCTCAAGAATACCACAGTCCAAACAAATAAGAATAACAATAATCAAATAACAACAAAACAAACCACAAAAACTGTTCAAGGAAGAAGACAACAAATCATGTACAACAATTCTCTGTCAACCGAAGGAACAATGAGAGGTCTTCAACGCTACCTCGAGTTCATCCTGTTATATGGAAGAGAATCATTCACAGTAAGTAAGCAAACAAGAACATGTCTGGAAGCACCAGAGATTTAGTTTTACATAATTTAAAATAAAAAAAATTTTTTTCCTCGTTTTAGCGAGGCGCGTCTCGTTCAAACTAGACACAATACCCGTCGGTTACATTAGGGCACATGTCCAGATATGAAGGACCGTGGGGTTGGTTAATCTTCTGTGAGTTGTACTGAAGAAGTGTTAAGATACAATCGGTAGCTAAGGAGACTAAAGAGGATGTCTTGCCAACGCACAAAGGAAACTTATTACACTTACGTGAAGGATGAGGAGTCCACGTGTTCTGGGCCTTATGTTGACAACAGTAAAGGCTATAATAAATTGTGACAACAGGCTAAATTGATAGAACAAAAGATAAAGAACAACAAATACTGATGATGTTGAACAGCTAAACAATGTAGCTTGAAAAAAAAGACAAAAGAAATGATCAACAGAAATAGCCACAGAAAGTTGTGGATAAACATTATCGCCAATACCACTTGACATTGTACTCAAAGAACAATTTGAAAGCTGATAATGGTTATTTGTAATCACTTTTTAAAGTCTTTTTTTTTATGCGATGTTATCATGTAGTACTTCTCAGAATTAGATATATTTTTTGTCTTTGAACCTTCAGACCTTTGAGAAAAGTGAAAGGTAGTTAACTTTGAGAACTGTACGAAGAAGTGAAACGCAAATAGAACAGGACAGCCTGCAATTTCCACCACGCTCTAAAATCATTCTATTGTACCAAGACAAATAATATAGTCTAAGTGATGTTTTAATGCTTTATGATACCCTGCTCGTCTCTGTACAGCTCGGCACTTTGTCATTTTCCCTTTCGGGAACAAAGGGGAATGAAAATCATAATTAATATAGCCCCTAGGCCCTGTTCCCATCAAATGAGTTAAGCAGGTCACAAAAAATCATGACGTTTCGCTCTGAAAGTTTGTGACAAACTCATTATCAATTCATTTTCGTAAATTTTCTAGCATTATTAGCCAACTGTGAGCTCGGAAATTCTGGGCGGCACATGTACATTATTAGCCCTCGGCTAGTCCTCGCTAACTTGGTGCCAGAAGATTCGCTCGGTTCGGATGTCGTGTCGTTGATACATGCTCCAGCAGGGCGCATGAATGTGATTACACGTGAATTTGTTCTGAAGGATTTCTGCAGGCGTCCGCTCGTACAATTTATTTTTAAACATCCTTTTTTCAATTTTTTGTTTAGACGGAGGGAAAGATTGTAGGAGTGGTGTCCGGAGGAGGGGGGGGGGGGGGGGGGTGGGGGGGGTGGGGGGGGGGGGGGGGGGGGGGGGGGGGGGTGGGGGGGGGGGGGGGGGGGGGGGGGGGGGGGGGGGAGGGGGGGGGGGGGGGGGGGGGGGGGGGAGGGGGGTAACAGTCGAAAAGTTTGCAGTGTGAGAAATAAGACGCAAGTTGTGTTTTTCACTCTTGATATAAACTCTGCGAGACAAAAAAACTAAGAATTTTGGACCCACAGTTTCTTAACGGCATATTACTGGACAAAATGGATTGAGGGAGAGGGGGACACATATATTAAAGAACTACTAGGCACACACTCATATGACTAAGTCATGTGACTAGTCATATGGCTAATGCACCCTGAGGCATTTGGGCAATATTAAATTTATAGCTATGGACTTGTTCCAGACAAACCAGTTCATTCTAGGCACTGCCCGTTGTTGCATCATGCATTGCTTTTTCTTTGCAGTACTTTCTTTTTTCCTGGAGGATTTCATGTTAGGTCCGTAGGACAGTATATGTTAGTATGTAGTAACGGGAAGCACCAGTGGCGTCACTAGGGTTGGTGTCACCCAGTGCGGTAACTCATGGTGTCACCCCCATAGACCTCCTCCCGTACCAGACCATACAGAATCCTTAGTAATGTTTGTTTTTTTGTACTAATGATACTTGTAAATCGTAATTCCTGTATATCACTTGCTTTTATGTCCATTCCTACGACTCTTCCTTTCTCAGTGGCCTTTAAAAAAAAAAAAAAAAAACCTTCTTTTTCTAATATGTACGTCTACAGCAGTGGTTACCAAAGTGTGTGGTACCGCCCCTCCCGCGGTGGTTGGGATGATCTAAGGGGGTGATAATGAAAAGGGGGTAACAGGAGAGCATTCATTAGTATGAGGGTTTGACAAGTTAAATTCAACTATATTAATTAACTAGCAATAACCCGTCAATAATGACGGAAGTAAAACAAAAATGTTGTGCAGCTGCTGCTCTACGTTCGGTTGCTTCTTCTGAAGTCTCCTTTGCTCGTTGTGATGCTCCCAACTGACGAATGCGAAAAGCTTCTGCAGCGCGTTGAGATTCATGCTCTTCTGCAGACTGATTTGCTCGTTGTTACTGACGCTGTGCTTGTCTTTGTGCCGCTTCATGTTGTCGTCGTATTGCTGCTTCTTCTAGAGTCTCGCTTGCTCGTTGTGATTGGCGCGATCATCTCTTCCTCTTATCATCTGCAACTCGTTTTGCAGCCATTTTATCATTTTGATACATAATAATAAGTCTGCAATACTTTAAATTAAAATTATGTCTTGAAGAAACAATCAAAAACTTACATTTTAAGGTTATTTTTAACAAAATGATGAGTTATATCCGTTTCCGGAATGAAACTGGGTTATACACCGACTTTTCTTCGTTGAGTGTTACTATTTTCGGGAGAGTACATATTAGGGAAACAATACAATTAATGTCTAACTTTCAACCACAGTTGCATCCCTTAGATGTGACAGACGTATAAACGGCGAAAATTATGGATTTTGATGATTATGATATAACACTTACTTGTAAAATCGGTTTGATTATACAGGGCCTTCCCGCGAGGGCTTAAAAGGAAAACATAGCAGGAGCACACCCTAACCCACCGCTCCTCCCTAACGTTGCTTGTTCCAGTTTCTCAAACACCTTATATGAGGGTCCCAGCAGAGGGCACGCGTATTAAGGGGTATAAGAGTCTTTCCAGATAAAATACAGGGGATGGAATATTTGGTAATTAACTGCATTACCCTTTTGAAATATTGCGTAACTGTGTTAGTGAAAAAAATAGGGAGAGGGGAGGGATTTACTAATGTACTGTCTTTTACTGTTTGTGAAGGTTGGTTATACTCGATTACGTAATTCAGTTTTATTTTTAAAATTTAAATTAATAAGTAAGCATATGTGTAGCTTTATATTAGAGTTTTAAAAAAAAGAATAATTAGTTGCGACTATTTTGAATAAGCAGTTGCTCTTATCCTCCACTCTTTATAGTTTTTTTTTTTTTAATGTAATGCAGAGCAATGGAGGGACGCTGGTGATGTACTCTGGGAACCATGAGGGCGTTGACCTGAAAAAGTTTGGGGAAACACTGGTCTAGAGCATTGAAGATAATTTCAAAATACGGCTCCCTCAATTTTGTGGCGGTTGCAACTGCGACCACTAAAAAAAGAAAGAAAAAAAAAAGAGCCGTTGATAACTGCTAGTCTGAAACGTTTTCATCTCAATTATATATTTATTTGTTGTTTTGTTAGTTCAACTTTTTATTTCTCGGTGCTTTCACGCGTTTATTGAAATTAGCAAGAGTAGAAGTGTCTATTAAAAAAAATGTATGCCCATATGTGTGAGATAATGACAGCGAGGCAGCCTGACGTGCACTGTAATTATGTCAATAATGAAACGTGCGTCTTTCTTTCTGGCAGGACGCCACGATATGCGTACGTCATTTTTTGTTGCTTCCAGACAAACTCAGTATCTCCATTTCGTTTTCGATTTTAAGGTCGTTTATAATTGTTTTTAAACTTTTAAAGACATTTGTATTTATTTCATTTCGTTTTTGTATTTATTTTATAATTCATTTTATGATTTTTTTTTTTTTTTTTTTTTTTGCGGGTGCCGCAATCGATGCAAATGATTTTTCGTACAGGTTATTTGTCTTCGGACAAGGAAGTTTCATAAGAATGGATAAAGACTTTTTTATCTTGGATTTTTATAAATAATAAATTCTTCTCTTACAATATTAGATTATATTGACATTTTTTTAAAAAATCAATAGTAATACACCGCCGTTGGGCTCATTTGGATGCTAGAATATTTATTAACGACACCTGGATGAATCAATGTACCTTCGTCAGTCTCAACAAATTCTCCTCTCTCTTGATTCTGAACAATGCTGAGAGTGATCCGTTAAGCCGGCGACAAGCCGGTGAAAAAGCTATTCACACTAGTCTCCGCTGTTCATGGCCGCCCTTTCCAAGCTCACCAGTTCGGGGCTGTTCTATTGTGCGCCCCAAAAAATACGAGCTTGTAATTATAGATATTGTTGACACGTCAAAACGTGCTCGTCCTTTCTAGCACTGGTGTCACCTTATGGTAGGAGGGTGACCTTTTCTTGTAAGATGCCTGGAACATGCCCTGCTCAGAACTGACAGAGAGCAAACATAATCCCACGACTTAATGCTATCATTACCCGTAGACGAGAGGGAAACAAAAAAAAAAGTGATAATTATACCGCAGAACTGATGCTTCCTTTCTTGCGAGATAATTCACCAGCCTATGCCCACCCAACCTAAAAAAAAAAAAAAAAAAAAAATTATCTGCTATCCCCTTATAATAATTTCGGAACTGAAAACTTTTTTTTTGTTGTTGTTGGCCTACTCACGCCATACAGGTCTGTTTTTAAGTTATCTTGTGACGTAATTATCTACTGATATTTCAATTGAAAACAAAAAATCTCTCCGATGAAGAGGGAAGCGAAAGGCAATTCATAAATATGGCAAAATGGGACCACATGATCCAATAATTGTTAAATTTGTTTCAAATCGATGTTGTGTATTCATAAAAATAAAAAGGATCTATGCACGCAGACAAAAAGACAAAAAAATATAGCTATTCTTCCGGACGAGACAGTGTTACAGCTTTTTTTTTTCCGGACGAGACAGCGCTTCTCTCTGTAACGGTACAAATATTGTGTACTATAATTCCCCTGTGGAAGGCGATAGTTCTAGTAAATGTCTAGGGAGGGAAACCAGTAGAAATCTACTAAAGAAAGGGGCGTAATTTCTTCTAAACGAAAACGAGGGCGCCGAGAACATAATGGCACGCTCGACCCTAGTTCCAGATGAGCTACTCAATGCTGCTACATCGTCGTTTAAATCTGCTTCTCTTTCCCGGTTCGCCAGAGCTGTAAGTTCAAGAGTCAATTAAAGGTGACGTGCATGCGGGAGAAACGGGGCAGACGGGGTCGCACTCGGAACTTGGACTTGTCAAAGAAGAGATATTGACGATGCTTTGTCTTCAGCGGCTCAACGATATGGGCATGCGAAGACATCCGTGCAGCAATGATGTAATTATATCTCGTCCAATCTTTTGCCTGTCTTCTCTAGCACCAGAAGAATTAAAAAAAAAAGAATGAGAGGAAAAAACCCGGCATGGACGATACAAGCTCCTCTCTCAAGAGGGTGCTTCCTCTCTTCTCGCCCTTTCGTCTCGTTAATTCCACTGAATGCGCTGCAACACTGTCAAAGTGAAAAATATTGACAGGCCAGCTCTCGCAGACTCCTTGTACCATCTGACCCCGCCAATTTCGGGAGCCCCATATTGCATTTGAGTCGGAGCGAAGATCAGTCTTAAAGACTCAATCACTCGGGTCTTTTATTCACGCTCTGGGAGATCCAGAAGAGGTGTGAAGCTCTGAGGGACATCT
Organism: Oreohelix idahoensis; assembly: GCA_024509875.1. Lineage (NCBI taxonomy): Eukaryota > Metazoa > Mollusca > Gastropoda > Stylommatophora > Oreohelicidae > Oreohelix > Oreohelix idahoensis. Next base: position 931,281 of record JAMPIV010018466.1, read on the forward strand.
GTTTTACTGCGCCTCTTCCTACAATTCTCAACGTCCTTGGCACTAACGGCAGTAATGGAAACTCTTAATGCAGACAGGGCCAGGTACGATACGGTTAAACGGAAGTTGCGAGGTTTTAATCCATACATTCTACGCTTATTAACACGATAATTCGGTAATAACGGCACCACAATTATGATATTTATGTTTACCATACAGCTTCGAGAAGCATCGAGTAATGCCACGTCACCAAGTTTCATTATCTTGATCACCTGCGTGGAAATAAAATTTAATAATGGAACATTTACATCAAAACTATAATTGAAATTATATTTCGAATAACGCAAAATGCTACACAGAAAAGTAGAAATTAGTCTCAACTGAAAGAAAAGAGCGAAACTCTTCAAAGTACAGGGTGTCCATAAAAGATTGTACCCTTTTCAAAAAATTTATTCTCGGCCACATGATGTGGTACGAGGATGCTTTCTATCACAAAAGTAAGATAATCTCTGCAAGTCTTTAAGCATACCTTACAAAGACTCAAAAAGAATGTACCTATTTCTTTTTTTTTTCCGCCTACTTGACCAGTGTGTTGAGAGACATGTAACAATTACCAGTTGCAACTCAACTGCGAAAGTTTCACTTGAAATACCCGCTGCGCGCATGCGAGCTTCATTATTTCAAAAACAAGTTTTATTCTTCTCTCATTTCCCTCCCCCTCCACCCACACACACACATATCAAATCTCCGACTCTAAAAAAAGATAAAGGAGTCCCATAGCAGATACTGCCACAGGGAAGAGAAGTGTTAGGGACTTCATCATGGCGTGGCCAGTTCCCTTCCTCGCTGCTTTTTGCCCTCCCTAACTCAACAGCAGAGTCGGATACCGATTTACAGCTGGGTAGACCGGAGCGTGACTTTATTACGAGTATCTATTTCAAACAAGGTTCAGCCTCAACAGTAAATAGATATTAGACAAACATAAAGGTATGTTTTCAGGCACTCGTAAGAAATAAAGAAGTAGAAAACTAGACAACAGAAAAACAACAGACGTGAGTGGCTTACCCAGGACTCGAACCCAGGACCTTCCGTGCGACAACCCCGCCTAGCTATGCAAGCGAATCACACTATCCTCCCTGCCATCTAGGCATCACCAATAAATGGCGCTTGCATGTGTTATAAATGTTCAGCCTCAACAGGCTGAAGAAGTATTTACTGACGATGTAAGTTTACAAGAAGACAAAAGAATTTTATACTAAACAATACAGTATTTATAAAACAGCGGAGAACACTCAATAAACGGTTCATTTTCTTCAAGTACAGTGTCAGCCCGTTGGTGTATGTGATTAGACTACGTGCTGTTCGTCTATCTATTATGTTGTTGACTTCTCTCCATGCCACTATATTAAACTGTCCATTATCTTCTCACTGTGTTGTTCTTTACATCTTTTTCTTTTAATCTTTACTTTTGTCATGACAAGAGAATCAATGAAGGAGATCACAATTAGACAGCTAAAATATTTTGGCCATGTAAAAAGACATAACACCTTACTGAAGACCATAATAGAAGGCAGAGTTGAAGGCAAACGTCCAAGAGGCAGACAGCGCTGTAAGTGGGAAGATAACATCAAGAGATGGACAGGAAAGAGTCTATCAGATTGCATCATCAAGACAAGAGACAAAAAAGAGTCTATCAGAGTGCACCATCAAGACAAGAGACAGGAAAGAGTCTATCAGAGTGCACCATCAAGAAAGAGACAGGAGAGTCTATCAGAGTGCACCATCAAGACAAGAGAGAGAAGAGTCTATCAGAGTGCACCATCAAGACAAGAGACAGGAGAGTCTATCAGAGTGCACCATCAAGACAAGAAGCAGGGAAGAGTCTATCAGAGTGCACCATCAAGACAAGAGACAGGAAAGAGTCTATCAGAGTGCACCATCAAGACAAGAGACAGGAAAGAGTCTATCAGAGTGCACCATCAAGACAAGAGACAGAAGATGTTGCAGACGATTTTCGATGTGAAGATGGCACTTGATGATGACGATTACTCCAGATCTCCCCATATATTGCCCAAATAAATTGGACTGCTTGATTCTAATGTCTCTGTGCATTGTCTTCTTTCAGAACACCATAACTACTCTCTTTACCTGTCCATGGTATTCTTAAAATTCTCTGTGGTCTCCAGGGATTAGCATGCTTGTTTATCTATTCTTCATTGCTCACTTCCATATGCCAAAAACGGCTCTATATAAACATGATGAATTCTTTCTTATTTCTCTTGACAAAGATGTGTTTGCTTAAAACGTGTAGCCTTTCAGAGTAAAGTTACGTAAGCAGAATAAATGGTCAGAGAGATTTTGTTTTTTTTAGTACAGCAATAACAGAAAGTTCTAGAAGTCTGGCAAACGACCATAATTAACTTAGTGTGGAAGACGAAGGGTAACAAAAAGAGACTGTGGGATATGTAAAGGTATCTCGCTGTTGATTTATGCGCAGTCAAATAGTATGACAAGTTACTCGAAAAGAGAACACATCCTTTAGTAAAAATAAATTTAAGCAGTGTATAGGTAAGAATAACACCCGTGTGTTACTGAGGCCCGAAAGGGGAGCAAAGAATAGTAACACTGTACCCTACCATGCATGTTGTAAAAAGGCGACTAAGGAAGGTTGGGCATGGGGCTGGTTGCACCATCCCGTAAAAAAAACTTTTTACCAAAAATCTTCAACAAACATGGACAAGTCAAATACAGAATATAAATCAACTCAGTTGCCCAAGACAGAAGGTCCTCTGGAAAGGAGGCGCATGAAGCAACCCAGAGAAACCCGAAAAGTGTCTGGGTTGCCGACTAACCTCTTTTCGTCTAGAAAAATCTCCAGGATTGGCACCTGGAATGTTTGCACTCTAAGTGAACAAGGGAAAACTGCACAGGTAGCAGCGGAAAGGACAAATTACAGGATTGATCACGGCTGTTTGTGCCCTATACCAGAGCGCTCTTTTAGTTTCGGTGACAGGAATTCTGACACCGGGTATAAAATTTTGTGTGCACCGTAAAAGACTATTTAAGTTTTTGGCGGGGAAAATCAGCTGATGTGTGAGTAAAATCAGTAAAATATAAATCATTACACACTCGTTCTGGATAAACACAGCGCTAAAATTCTTTTGTGTACTATAACTTTGTTCTGTGTTTTATTTTTGATTGCATTTTTATTTGTTTGAAATTAGTTTTGACGGAGTTACAGACTTTTGAAAACAGCGTCATCATTTAAGGAAATTCATAAAATAAGTAATCTTTTTATTAATTTAATATCTAAAAATCGGCCCATTCGTTTGAGTTTATAATTATAAAGACTTCTCGAAGGGAAGCTAAAGATTATTTCCACATACTTTTTTTTTTTTGGTTTCATATCTTGAGAATGTGTGGTAGTCAGTTTTGTGAGTGTGGCATTACAAGAACAAGCATATTGTCACCAGATTTTATAGCATTTAAATCCCTTTAAACGCATTCCTGATACCCACAAATCTTAAATAAGGTAGTAAAAAAATAACTTTTTGTAAAGCACCATCTGTTTTTGCATTTTCATTCATTTATAATGATATTTAGCTACGTATATAAGCGTCAGAAAACATGTAAAGCTATAGATAGATTACTTCCACATAATTTGATCTATCTTTCAAGTCTTGTTAATCTTCTATTTATAATATGAATTTTTTTTTTTAATTGTGTGTGAGATAAGGACTGTTCCATTGGTGTTCTTTGGTAGACAATCCTGTGCACACGACGGCTGCCAGCGAATTCTAAGTAACTGTTTGTATATCTTCTTTCATTCAAAGTTACAATGCAGGTAGTAAATTTAGAGAAACCAAATTCTAAATCTAATACCATCCTTTTATCAATGGCTAGAGTCAGAGATACATATGATAATTTAGAAATATTTATGAATGGCATGAAAGCTCAGATAGAGTCACTAAAATATTTAGAGTGGGATGGTAAACAAGTTGTTGTTTTCTTATTCGGGGATTATTTCCTTGTTTTGCTGGAGACACCACAGACATGGGTATATTCCTTGAGCTCCAGACAAACCAAACATTTTCATCAAAGACATCCAGAGAGCATACAACTTGCAAACCAAGAAGTTTGGCCATGTTGATAAGAGATTACAATAGATATATGAAATATGGGAAAGGGAATAAAAGGCAAGTGGCACATTACCATAATTGTTTACACAAACCAATTTTAGAGATTGAAATTGAAAATGTAGCTCCTCCTTACCTTCATATTTTATTAGGCATTGTTTTGAAACACCACAGACTTCTAGAACAGGTAGCTGATACAATAGACGCAAAGATATTTGAGAATTCGCAAGAGATACATGCAAACATTAGTACTTTTAAGAACTTGAAGAGATTTAGTAGGAACTGGAAATAGGCAGAAGAATTAGGAGCTAAAATTGAATTTTTCAGGTAGGTATTGAACTTTGTGAGGATATAAGGAGGAGACATAATTTTAAAGTTAGACTTGAAAATGCACAAGATGCGCTGGCCAAACTTCAGTTTCAAGATCTGTGTACTAGGTCTGGTCCAGTTTGCTCACACATGGACAAGGTACTAGCCAAACACAAAATCATACAACAGGCTTATAATAGCAGAGCATTTATAGGGAATCACTGCCACAGATATCTCACACAAAAAGTTTATAAAGACCTTACAAGAGCAATCATTACACAAACACTGAAAATTACAGACAAACAAGATATAACTAACATAGCTTTTATTGCCCAAGAACAATTCAACTCACTGAAAGAAGCATTTGAGAAAGTACACAACAAAATATCACACAGTAAACCAATTAGTAAAGAATCAATAACAGCATCGATAGAGACTTATATGTCTTTGTTCAGAAAGCTATTCCCTAGTAAGACAATTCATAAACAGCACATATTAGAAAAACATTGCGCAGACTGGATCAGAACTCATGATGTATGATTGAGATAATTGTTAGCTCTCGTGTTCTGGGGACAATTGGGTGTGTTATTTTAAGGTTATAAATGTGGACATGCAATTTAAATTTTCAATAATTAATGTTTGACGCATGAAACCAAAACAAAACTTTGATATCCATTTTCTGCAGGTTTTCTACTTTTGATTTCTGTAATTTGTTATGCATGTTGATTGTGACCGTTTTAGCGTAAATTGAATTAGAAACAAACCATAACAAAATGTAAAAAAAAAACCGTAAATTTTACACTATTTCAGACTATTATATCTTCTGTTCTAATTGTGATAAAATGTTTGATCTTGTTCTAAAATTTACCTCTAACATTTCTAGTCTAGCTTTACGCAAAATTAAAGCCGGTATTTATAATAATAAAGTAGCATAAAAGCAATTCAAACATGTTTTGGGGACAATTGGGTGTGTTATTTTAAGGTAATAAATGTGGACTTGCAATTTAAACTTTCAATAATTAATGTTTGACGCATGAAAAAAAAAACAAATCTTTGATATCCATTTTCTGCAGGTTTTCTACTTTTGATTTCTGTAATTCGTTATGCATGTTGATTGTGACCGATTTAGTGAAAATTGCATTATAAACAAACCATAACAAAATATAAAAAAAACGTAAATTTTACACTATTTCAGACTATTATTTCTTCTGTTCTAATTGTGATAAAATGTTTGTTCTTGTTCTAAAATTTACTCTAACATTTCTAGTCTAGCTTTACGCAAAATTAAAGCCGGTATTTATAATAAAAAAGTAGCCTAAAAGCATTAATTAAGCCCTATCAAAAGTAAACATCGCCACATGTTTTTCCCATTAGGAAGCTGACCACGTGACCTCTGTCAAGTGGGCTATAAATAGCGCGGTCGGGGAAAAAGGGGAAATAACTAAAAGATCGCTCGCAAACAGCCGTGTGATATCCTGGGTCTCTGCGAGACACGGTGGAAGGGCACAGAGTGGAGGAGATTGATCACAGGAGAAACGGTGTTGCCCTCAGGACATGAGGAGGAAAGAGCCCACCACAGTGAAGGGGTGGCTATAATGCTGTCTAGGGAAGCACAGAAGGCACTTATAGAATGGGAAGCATATTTTGGACCCCGAATTATAGCAGCAAGGTTTAAATCAGCCAAAAATAAAGTAAATATAAACATCATCCAGTGTTATGCACCAACAAATGATAAAGAAGAATCTGAGAAAGAAGACTTTTACACCAGACTACAAAATGTTTTGGACAAAAAGAAAAGAAAGGACATCACAATTTTAATGGGGGACCTAAACGCGAAAATAGGAACAGTTTGAAGAAATCATGGGAAAGCATGGATTAGGTATGATGAACGAGAATGGGGAACTATTAGCTAACTTCTGTGCTTCAAATCAACTAGCTATAGGAGGAAGCATATTTCCACATAAAAGAATACATAAAGCAACATGGATATCACCAGACCACAGAACTGAGAATCAGATTGATCACATATGCATAAGTAAGAAGTTTAGGTCATCAAGATACAGGAATATCAAGGTAATCAATACAGGAATCACACATTCTATAAATAGTTTTGGGTAGGTTCCCTAATTTTATGCTTTTGCCAGATCAGCGGTCGTATGGCCTACTCTTTACGATTTCCATCTGCCGATGGATTTTTAACATGCGCAACCTGCCCATGAGACCTCCTATTTTTTTCGCCCTCATCCAAGAAGGCTATGCATCTGATCTCACTATCCAGGAGATCAGGGAGTATGTCATCATTAGGAGTCATTGGTTCTGTTAAAAATGTCCATCAATTATTTTCTATGTACTGACAGCGAACCCGGTACCTTTAGAATTAGAAGCGGGCGTCATCCATCTTAGCCACTCCGACCCCCAATACCATGTTCAGCACAGCGTAAGAAAGGGCGTGTTATATTCTCAGATCAGCACCTGCCTTCAATGTTAGAACATATTCATTTTCTAGTACAGGTATCGCCCATTCTCCAGCCCCCGTTGTTCCCCCAACACTTATCTCTATATCTACATTTCCCATCTTCTCAGTTTCGATTATATCATTAAAAACGTTTCTCAAGCTCATTAAAAAAATATGGCACATTATTTAAGTCGTCTAGCCTTTTCTTTCTTCGTTGGGTGACGAAATTATCAACCATCTGGGTGACGTTACGCCATCTTTATCTCGTACTGTATTTTTTATTAACAATGGTTTCTCTTACCTTTTCTTCAATATTTTCTATCAAATATTTAGTCTGCAGCTGGCGTATTTAGTTTCTCTTTGACGTTGCCGACTGTTTACGACGTTTCTCATAATTCAGGGAAACAAATGTTACCAAACTGAAGCCAAAACAAAACAAAATATTTGCTGCATTCTCGGTGGAGTTTTATTTTAAAACGCGTAAACAAATGAAGAAACGGTCTCGCCACAGTAATCTGAGGTTTAGCGAAAATTAACGCAGGTTAATCAATACCTATGATTTTAATTAGCTTTTTTTGTAAAATTAGTAAGCTTGTTCTTGAACGAAACTGTGGATCATTGTTTAAAATGTGAGATTTCATGACTAAACACGGCAATAACTACCGGTACATTTTAAAACATAAAGGTAGTCCATCTAGCATATACTACCGTAGGGGAGGGAAGTGTTAGAGACGTCGTCGCACTAGGTCCAACAATCGAGAAGCGGGGGAGCCCAGTTCCCATCCTCGCTGCTTTTGCCTTCCCTGACTCAATAGTAGAGTCAAGTACCCATTTACAGCTGGGTAAACTGGAGCTTGACGCCCACGTGTTTCGAACCCGGCTATTCAGGGCCGACTCTTGCGCAGACGCATAAAGCGCCCCCCATGGTACAAACGCTAGCATGTATTTTTAAAAATAATAATAATCATAAGAACTATAAAATTATAAATTAACATGGAAAATGAAACAGAAAATGTCACAGTAAATAATTATTTGCTGATATGAAACTGATCGTTTTTTTATTTTTTTTTATTTATTTATTTAATTTCATTTTTTTGAAATATCTATATTATTCCTTTTTTCAAAAACGGCAATACTGAGCGCCCATCTGCATCTCAACAGCAATAACTAAAAATGACCTGTAATAAGTAAAATATAAACGTATTATGTGTTTGTGAAATGCTACACTGGCCATCACGTTTGTTTTTTTAAATAACACGAGTCGCGCCCCGTTCAACCTAGACACAAGGCCAGTTGGATATATTAGGATACATGTCCAAATATAAAAATCCTTGTGGCCTGAAAGTTCTGCACTTGCGGAGATTACAGAGTAATCCAGCGCGATAGCATGAAATTGAACCTCGTAAGATTACATACACTACTGCACTATTGGGGACAGCTATGTCACGAGACCTCACAGCACTCTGAAAATTCCCTAGTACCGGCTTTATCTGCATTATCCAAGACGTAGACTGCAAGTAAGTTGAAGTTATATGAATAAGATAACAACACTTGGAATTTTACGTCTGCTATGAAGCGAAACAATACATTTTTTTGCGCAAAACTTTCCTTTTCTCACATTTCTAAAAATTGAACTGTGTTTTTACATAATTACATTTTTGGGTTTGTTTTAATTTGCTCTATTTTTGGTCACAATCATGCTTAACAGGATGTGGGAAGATTGGTACAAGAAGGGTATAATAATTTGTCGTATTCGGGTAGGTAGTCCCATGTTCATCATCATCATAACCCTCCACTCCCAAAGGAGCATGGGCCTTCAACAAACACATGCCAAGTCCTCCTGTCACGTGCCATTATCTCAAGTTCTTTCCACGTTCTCCTCATCATTTTCACCTGTTTCAAGCTCTCTTCTCCGTGTGCTTCTTGGTCTACCTCTGCCTCTTTTGCCCTGGGGGTTCCAGAACAAGGACTGCCTTGTAATGCTATCAACAGGTTTCCTCAGTGTGTGTCCTATCCACCGAAATCGTCTTCTTCTCATCTCTTGTTCCACTGGCACTTGTCTAGTTCTTGTCATCAGTTCCACGTTGGTAACCTTGTCATACCATTTCAATCCTTCTGTTCTACGCAAGCACCCATTTGTGAAAGTCTGTAGCTTTTTGGTAATTGTCTTTGTTGTTCTCCATGTCTCAGAGCCATACAATAGTACTGACTTCACATTTGAGTTGAAGATTCTTATTTTCGTGTTAGATCCGATTTCTCTTGATCTCCATATATTTCCCAATGCAATGAAAGCTCCTCTTGTTTTTTGTATTCTTATTTCCCGGGAGTATCTAAAGAGACAACGAAAGAATAGGGCTACATCACCCTCAGGCATGAGCTACGTCTACGTCATACATGACATATACTTGAATATCCTCAAAGAAAGCATTGGTCAGCTTAAGGCTATTTATATCTAAATAGAGTCTCCCCCCCGAAAATCGTACTAGTGACGGCCATATGTGCTTTCTATGTTCCTCATATGGTGGGCATCTTTGAAGCAGATGTTCAGCAGTCATGTTATAGGTGCCACAGTTACACTCATCGGTAGTTCCTACGTTCAGCTTGTTGAATAGATGCTATCCCACACTGTTGTGGCCGGTGCAGAGTCTGAAGATTATCGCTTGTTCTCTTCTGCTGAGCTGATAATATGCATTATTGTGTGTGTTGTCCTGGATGACGAGGTACAAGGCAGCTAATTTGAGGCTGTGCATCGGGTTGGCAACCTCATCACGCAAAACAAATTGCCACAGGAACGACTGCCACTTTTTTGATGCAGCTCCAGCTTGAGAGGCATTATTAAACGCTTATACTTGTAAGCCCATTACGACATGCCTAACTAAAATATTGATGGCGCTGCCACTGTATTTAATGCCGCTTCTTGATCGTGCGCAGAGAGAATGGAAAGATTAAGAAGTAAGAAAATGCTAATAACGATGAGCATAATGTGAAGTAGAAGAAAACGCACAGATGACTGTGGCAGATTATGATAATTGATTTCATATATCTATTTTCTTTATCTTCATTTTTCTTCTTTTTTTTAACCTAGCTTCACCTACGCCTGTTGGGTTAACATAAAACCTCCTATTACTCAGAATAGATCTGTCTCTCTTTCTCATTTAGCACGCATTTAATGCTGGTCGCTATATTTCTTTGATGAGAGTCTGCCAGAGACATATTCGCTAACGTGAGCTGTAACTCTAACACCAGCGCCAGGGATCAAATCGTTGTAGAGATCAGACAGCGACCAGATTTGAATAAATTTGAGTGGATATGGGGAACCTAAGTGAGAAATCTTTATTACCTTTCCCTGAATCCGTTCGTTTGATAAGTAATTAAACACGACGAATCGGGAGATCTAAAGACATTGCTCGCTTGAATACGAGCAGAGAGACGAAGGAAACTCACACTGATTAGCGCATTGCCGATGTCTGATTTAAGCGAGAACGAAGATCCTGGGTTTTCGGCTTTGAATTACGCATAAGCCGAAAACTGAACGTAAAATTTCCCGTAAGTGAGAACACCTGGTAGGGTCTGGTTTTTCGGAGGGGTTAATTAACTATCTCCTTTCATCTTTTAATATATATACCAAAGAAATCTAACTCAATTCACCCTGTACCTCACAGATTCCTCTAGACAACTAGCTTCGATTCTAGAATACTTGTAAAAGTGAATTTCTTAGTAGTCGTTGGAGTCTTAGTAGCTCGGTGTTGAGGTAAATACTATACTAGTAGCTTGAGTGATTTAATCTTCTTAAATCGTCAATTATATTTTACTAGTTATTTTCTGTGCAGTGATTTACTAAGTTAGGTCCGTTATATTATAGCGCTAAAGTTTTACTGAGTTACAGTGGATAGCAGAACAAATAAATATTTCTAGCTAACTCTTCAAGCTATTATAAAAATTTAATTAACTGCTAGTAACCAGTCAGTGAATATTTTAACCAACTAGTAATGCACTGATTCATCATGAGTATTGACGAAATATGTATGTATTTCTAATTCATGATGATTTTCTTTTTAAATGACTAGAATTTATTTCACGGAAGTTTTTTTAAACGATGAGACTAGCTCTAAGCTTATAGTTTCTAATTTAAGTTAAATAACCGAAGTGGATAATATCTTCTATGTTACGTGGGGTAAGGATAGGGTTGTGTATTATACTATATTATGTTAAGTATTTGTATTTTCTCCTATACAGTATTTGGGTCAAACCCTTAACCTTACCAGCGGCTTCCATTCCATATGAAACTGGAAATAAACTTTATCAAAGAATATTCTGATATAATATCGGGTTTTTCAAGGTGACTTGTCTGGTCTCGTGGTACACCCAGAAAGAGACAGAGCACCAACCCAAATAATATTAAGAATAAATTATAACTAGACTTATAGCATATCCAGAGTTCTTTTCCCAATTTCATAAACATTCAGCCTGTTGTGGCTACCAAGCCAAACATTGACATTACCTGTATAACGACCACGTGTTGTGAAGAAGATTGATCCTGAACCGATTTGTTTACCTGACATTTGAGGTAACGATTGAAGATTCCAAGCTAACGTACACTGTGACATTTAGATCTCTTAATTATTTTACTACCTGGACAAAAATTGAAATGACTGATAAAGGCCTCCTTTTTTCCAGTTAATGATGTCCACCAAATGATAAATATAAGTGGATGGAAGCAGACATCATCATCATCAGTTGATAAACTCTTAATACAAAACCCTTGCCCTGAGCAAGAGACATGCTGAGAAATCTGAAGCTCGCTCGAACATCATCAGAGTTAAATACTGTGTTGTTGTGTTGCTCGTGGTTCGAGTATGGAATGTCAACTTGACCTACGCAGTGGTGTGTAGACATAGATGGAGTGTATAATGTGCGAATGATAGGAAGAGTTCGTGGTGTTGACAAATGTTCTTTTCTCACACTCATGTATGGCTGGAAGTCATCGACACCAACGACTGTGTACCTTTACTAAAGTTTAATTGGACGTACACACTCGACAGCACAGATAGTGACAAATCACAGGTTGGCATAATACATCATGGTACAGTGGATAAATGGTCTTGCAATGTTATGTTACATGGGCACTCATGTAGAATAATAGTATAATGGACTGTCAGTAGCCAAGCACTCAGTATTGCCCATATATATAGATCATCTGACTTCACTGACTGAGCACGTCAGCTTATAAATAATATTCCAGATGGCTTCTAGACCTAACCTCGTCTAGCGAAGATTCTTTAACATAATGTTCAGCACAGTTTTTTCATATAATAATATTGAACCGCTAGCAATGGGTTCTCATGTGTAGCAGTGATCTCTGGACTAATCAAGCGATAATACGGGCATCCCTTTTCTCTTCTTGAAAGTCACTACATGTTTGGTTCCAAGATGGCTTCTCTCGTGAGCTGTCACTCACGTTTGGATACAGATAATGAATCTGTCTTAAAGTTAGTCATTCATTAAACATTTCATTGCTCTGTAGATTTTATCATGAACAATTGACTGCATTCTACAGGATATAGTGCTGCTAGGAATCGAAGTCGTTTTCATCGAGTCAAATATATTCTCTCAGACATACAAATCGTACCTATCGAAAATGGTGGCTTCGTACGAGAGTTCAAAAGAGTATCTTTTATTACCTTGGTATCAGAAATATGATTCTGCCATTCCTTGGCAATAAGAATAAACACTGGGGTAAAGCATACACGATAGGTCTAGACGACTATCACTTTCCCCACAAATACTGAGATCACTTTTTCCGGCGACAAGCCGACATAGAAAAAAACACAGTCCCATCAGGACGAAGCCAAATCACACCTCTCTCGCGACACATCCGCCGAACAGCCTTTGACCTCTCTAGAGACAACAGAACATATAGTTCGACTTAGATATGTAAAGATATACAGATATAAGACAGACTCGTCCTACTCAGACAAACAATACACATAAATTCAGGCCATAGATATTCTGAAGCAAGAACAATCTATTACTACCCAAACAAAGAATAAATCGCAGTAAAACTGGATTCATCCGCGGAGTTCGATCGAAAGAGACGGCACAACTTTCAAGGGAAGTAACTCAATAATGACTTTCCCTTAAGCACTAAAAAATATCTATTTTGTTTACAAAATATTTGCGAACATAACAAGTATACCAATGTATAATATTGTAAGATATCAAAGACTGCACGTAACAGTCTTACCACACCTCCCGGGAAAAAAAAATGGAACATTTTTTTTCTTTTTGAAATACATCTAGGAGCAATGTACAATAGGCTCACAATGCATGAATAATGCGCAGATGAAAATATCAGGAATACATATAACGCCTAATATGAGGCTAAGTCGACTTATGGAGCGACTGGTGAGAATGTGTCTCATAAACTGAGAGAAATTATTTCTCTACAAGTAAATTTTTCCAGGAAGGTGTCATCAAAGTATAATACAATTCTGGCAATTACACGATGCCTAAAAAATCATACCATCATTTCGTATTAGATATCTTAAATTTATGATTTATGAAGAAAAAATCATCAAAGCACAGCGGTGAATAAACATCAATGAACCGCTATGTAGTGATACAATCATTATATTATTAAATTACAAATTTGTATCTATCATGATATAGAAAAGGAACTACTATAGAACTAGACATATCAAGAAGTCTAAGTCCTAATAGTTATGTGGAATCATGTGGGCATCTTGACAGAATGTCTGCCATCACATTATCTGATCCACGAATAGCTCGCACAGAGAAATGAAAAGGTTGAAGAGCAATTGCATATCGAGTAGACCTCGAGCTCTTCAAATTCTTACTCTGTATAGCAGTAAGAGCGTTTTGGTCGGTTTCTACTATGAAATGTGCGCCTAGAAGGAATCTCTGTAGTTTGAGGATCGACCAAACCATAGCTAATAGCTCACGGTCTAAAACCGAATAATTCCTTTCTGCCGCATTAAGTTTTCTGGAAATATACATTACAGGATGCAGAGTTCCAGAGTACTCTTGCATTAGTGCCGCTCCAATCCCAGTGGATGAAGCGTCACTACGAAGAACGAATGTTTTATCTTTAGTGGGTAGCACTAAAATAGGTGGTGTTGAAAACAATGTTTTAATCTTATCCAGAGAGCATTGGCATTCCTGAGACCAGTGGACCACATTAGGCGAACCTTTCTTTAGAAGTGTTGAAAGAGGTGCCATGATAGAGGATAGATTCTGAATGAATCTGCCATAAAATTGAATAAGACCTAACAGACTTCTCACCTGTTTTTTAGTCTTAGGGATTGAGATGTTAAGTATCTTACTAGTATTATGGTCCTCTGTCTTTAGGAAACCATGACCAACTCGGTGGCCTAGGAAAGAAATTTCGCTAAAACCAATATAGGCTTTAGAGGGTTTCGCTGTCAGGTTGTGCTCGCGCAAAGTAGACAGCAATTCATCTAACCCTGAATAGTGATCTTCCCAAGTATCGCTGAAAAGACAGATGTCGTCAAGATATGCAATGACATCTGACCGATAAGATAGGATTCGGCGCATCATGCGTACGAATGTAGCTGGTGCGTTCATAAGACCGAAAGGCATAAAATTCCATTGGAACAAACCTCTAGGTGTTGAAAAAGCCGTGAGAGGTTTGGCGCGTTCAGATAAAGGAACTTGCCAATATCCTTTAGACAAATCAAGTTTAGTGAAAAAATGAGATTTGGAGAGTCGAGTAAGTAGTTCTTCCAGTAAAGGCATAGGTTCGGCATCGAACTTCGTTACTTGATTCAATTTTCGATAGTCAACGCAAAGACGTATGTTATTGTCTTTTTTTACGAACAATAACCATCGGCGAAGAATATGCAGAGGTGGATGGTTCGATTATTTTCAAATCTATCATCTCATCCAACTCTTTCTCGACCTGTGCTTGAAAATGTATAGGTATAGGATAAGGTCTAACCCTAATAGGAGTATGGTCAGTTAGAACAATGTCATGTTCAATGACATTCGTTTGTCCAGGGATGTCAGTGAGTACATCCTGAAATGTTTGCAACATAGTTGAAACTTGTCGCTGTTCTCCTAGAGACAAATCAGGAGAGACAGTAACGTTCTTCCATGATTCACTAGAATGAAGTGGGATCATTGGAAGAGGAAGATTTACATCTGAAAAACTTGTTTCCTCATCCTGTATCACGGACAGTGATGAGTAATGACCATGTTGTACTGGAGAATTGTCCGTTGCTTGGAAAATGGGTTGCAAATAATCCGGACGTTCATGGAATTCAGTAAGCATATTGATGTGGAAGGTTTTATGCTTCCCATCAATATCGACAATATAGTCGACATCGGAAATTTTCGATATTATATCGTACGGACCTTTCCAAGAAATAAGTAATCTGTTTTCCCTACAAGGTAGTAATACAAATGCTTTGTCACCAGGACAAAGTTGTCGTAAGCATCTCTTCTTATTGGCAAATTGCCTTGCCTTCTGTTTCGAAATTCAGAAGAAGAAGTTGCTAATTTGCATGCTTCGATAATTTTTTGTCTCAACGCGATGACATATTCGTAGGATGACTTTGTGTCATCGTCAATATTGTCAGATGTTATGAGATCGTGAAGCAACGACATAGGGCCACGCGGACGCGCGCGCCAAAGACGAGTTCAAAGGGAGAAAATCCTGTATGTTCATTGGGTACCTCTCTGTAAGCGAAGAGGGCCGCAGGTAAAACTCTGTCCCAGTCTTGAGGATGATCCTCAGTTATCTTCCCCAGTAAGTTTTTAAGTGTTCTATTAAGGCGTTCGACCATACCATTAGACATTGGATGGTAGATACTACTTAAAGATCTATCTATCTGCAGAGTAGACATTACTTGAGACATGGTATCTGATATTAGTTGGGTGCCATGGTCTGACAATATCTCTCCGGGGAACCCCAGACGCGAAAATATAAGCCAAAGAGCATCTGCAATATCAGCAGTAGTAATGCTCTTCAGAGGAATAGCCTCTGGCCAACGTGTGCACATATCAACACACGTCAAGATAAACTGATGTCCTCTGGCAGACTTGATCTTAAATGGACCAATAATGTCTATGGCCATTTTTTGAAACGGCCGAATAGGAATGTCCGCCGCCTGAATGGGTGCAGCATGCCGTGGACCTTTGGATTTAACTTCCTGACATACTTTACAAGATCGACAATAAATCCGTATGTCCTTGTTTACCAATGGCCAAAAGAAAGCCGCAAGGACTCTTGACTTAGTACGGGAAAAACCCATGTGTCCAGCACACTGAGAGTCGTGAGCCTGCTGCAAAATTTTAACTCTCAAATTCTTGGGAACCAGGATTTGAGAATGACTTGACGTAATGGAGTCTTGAACCATACGTACAAGTACGCCATTCTTCTTTGTAATCCACGATTTACGACTTGTGTCTTTATTCGGATCACCTTTAGTTGCAAGAATGAAGAATTTCTTCAGAGTGGGGTCATCTTCTTGCTGTTTTATAAACGAGTCACGAGAAATTACCAAGGGATCATCATTTTTATGCACTTCATTATCTTCAGTAGATGAAGTTTGAGGCATATTAAGAGCCTGAGCTCTAGTGACTACAGCGTTAGCAATCTGCATGTTTTGCCTTTCCCACGCGGAAATTTGTTGCGGAGTGCATTCTTTGACTCCATGAATGCGACCGATGATGAGGTCAGCGATCGGATTCGGAAGAAGACATGCGTGTACATCTCCTGTAAAGAAAGGAGTAGCAATCCTAATGATAGCAGTAGAGTATTTCTCTAATGTGCCGCCAAATGTTACACATTTGACTACTTGTCCAGTGGCACGGGAAGGATCTACGAGTGACTGCCTAACACCAATTGTGGTGCATCCAGAATCAAATAGCACAG
Organism: Oreohelix idahoensis; assembly: GCA_024509875.1. Taxonomy (NCBI): domain Eukaryota; kingdom Metazoa; phylum Mollusca; class Gastropoda; order Stylommatophora; family Oreohelicidae; genus Oreohelix; species Oreohelix idahoensis. The sequence continues at coordinate 948,076 of JAMPIV010018466.1, forward strand.
AGACTGGATTGTTATTCACTAAACCCTTATGTAAGACAAGAGAACCTCTTCCATCATGCGCGACTGATGCCGGAAGAGCAGGAAGAGGATGGCCACAGCTTAAAGTAGACACTGTGGTTGGCTCAAATAACGTTTTGCATTGGGGGCACTGAGATGCTCTCCCAAAATCAAAAGCGGCACATGCCATATTACTAGCATCATTATTATCTTTACTCTGTTTATAGGCTTCATGGGACTCTTGTTGTGCAGAGTTTGCCTGAAAATGTGGTTTATGTCTTTTGTTTTGAGATCTACCTCGGTTATTATCACCTCTGTAGTTATTGTTACCTCTATTGTAACCCCTATTTGGGTTTGAGTCATAGTTCCCTTCGTTACCATTATCATATTCATTATAATGAGTATCTCTGTAATTATGATCTTGTTGACTCCAAGACGGATAACCCTGATAGTTTCTATAATTCCTTCCTCTACGGAAATTCCTATAATTATGACCACCCCTGTGTCGAGAGCTATCAGCTCGTCTCCAGTTCTTTGAAGAAGAACCCTGAAATGATTGGTTACCTTGGTTTTGATAACTATTATGGTTACCTTTTTTTATCAAATCTGTTTTGAGGTCCCTGAAATCTGTGTGAATAATTGGGATTGTATGGTGTTGCTGAAGCAACTGGCATACTCTCCTTAATCTTAGTGTTGCCAAAAGTCACGTCGGGGTGTGCAGTGACATATTGGGAACAATATTCTTCCATTTCTTTTAGAGATTTAGGTTTACGCTCATGTATAAATTCAAGGAAATGGTTTTGTTAACACATGACATAATCTTATCTCTGAGCAACAAATCCATAAGTCCTTCATACGTTTTTTTCTGTTTTGGAAAGCTCAATCCAACGATCAACTGTGAGACGTGCCTTTGCAGTGAATTCTGAGAATTCTACACCTGTCTCAGGCACCATCGTCTTAAACAAAAGGCGATAGCCTTCTTCACTTAGCTGGTATTTTTTTTATCAAAGCCGCCCTAATGACATCATAATTATCCTTATCTGCTTCTCCTACAAGGCATAATCTAGTCAAAGATTCACCTTTCAAGTTTTCTGCTAATTGATTAGCGTATTGTGATTTATCCACATTATGTGTACGACAAGAACGTTCAAATCTATCCAGCCAGAATGTAATATCGTCACTGGACTGATTGAACGGTGGAACCTTAACCTTGTAAGTAGAAGGTTTACCATTACCACTAGATGCCTGATTAACATTACTCATACTTGTCAATCTCAATTTCTCTAACTCAAATTCATGTTCTCTTATTGCTTTTTTTTCTTCAGCTTCTCTGTCTAATCTTTTTTGTTCAGCTTCCCTGTCTAATCTTTTTTGTTCAGCATCCCTGTCTAATCTTTTTTGTTCAGCAGCAGCTTCTCTTTCTAATTTTTTTTGTTCAGCTTCAATGTCTAATCTTTTTTTGTTCAGCAGCAGCTTCTCTTTCTAATTTTTTTTGTTCAGCTTCAAATCTCCTTTGCTCCACCTGCATCTGCAATTTCTTTTGTTCAGCAGCAGCCTCAGCTTCTCTTTCTAATCTTTTCTCTTCAGCCAGAGCTTTTCTCTCTTCTGCAGCTAATGCTTTGTCATATTGAGCAACTACCCATTCTTCTAATTGTTGACCAGTCTTATCAAGGGCTTTCCCTTGTATAATGAAGTATTCTAATGTAGACATGGTGTCTAACAATAATACTAATCACCTGAAATAATAATAATACCACAAGTTCTTAATGACTTGATTAATCAGTATACTATCCCAATATCTGTGGGTCACAAGCCTTAATAAGGTCTTGTATAACAGTAATAATAATCAAGTACTGGTTTATACCATAACCCAAGTGCAGTGCACAGGTAATAGTGTCTTATGAAATATACCTATATAAAACATATGTCAACCAACAGAATACATAAAGTACAAATAGGACTGACAATACAAGAACGTTTGCAGAAATCAAAATAAATCAAATAGGGAAATCAATGAAAATAATCACTGAATCTGCAAAGAATAACAACACAAATGACGTCACAGTATATGAATATAAATTGTGAATAGAACTGAAAGATAGAAAAGGTTAGACCAACAAATTACAAACAAATCAAAACAAAACTAAAGAACAAAGAAATATTACAAAAATAACAATAATTACAGTCTTCACAGCTAACACAAAAGCAACAGTTGTCGCAAGCAAATTTTCAATTAAGAAAATTGCACCTATAGAAAACGCCCACAACGGACCCTCTATGACGTGGGATATTCTGTTGTGAGGACTCCGCCCAACCTTAAACACAACCCGCTGACATAGAAACTAACATACTATACAAACAAATAACATGTAAACATAAATATATAAATTATGTGTATAATAGTATGTGTTGCAAAATAGGCTCAGTTTTACAGTAATGGCAAAGTTATTTTTCATGAAAATAAACAAACTGCCACTTTATTCAATTAAACATTCTGGCCTTAAATATTAAAGTTCATATATAGAAAACAAGAAGATCCATCGATGAAAATAGGACTTCTAGTTCAATAATACTGTCTTCCTGTTAGTATTGACAAGAATTGATCCAACTGTTCTGTGAAACTCTGTAATGTCTAATGTAAAAATGTCAACAACGCTGACCTACATACTGCATTCACTTGACAGGTCACGTGACGAAGTGTTGACAAAGAGCAAACCAATACTGCAAGTGTGTCGTATCAGCCACAGGAAACGGTCTGGTATCGGTAGTCTGTTGACTTCTGAACTTCTGCTAGGTCAAACCCAGAAAGCTGGTCCACCAGTTGATAAAGGCCTCCTTTTTTCCAGTTAATGATGTCCACCAAATGATAAATATAAGTGGATGGAAGCAGACATCATCATCATCAGTTGATAAACTCTTAATACAAGACCCTTGCCCTGAGCAAGAGACATGCTGAGAAATCTGAAGCTCGCTCGAACATCATCAGAGTTAAATACTGTGTTGTTGTGTTGCTCGTGGTTCGAGTATGGAATGTCAACTTGACCTACGCAGTGGTGTGTAGACATAGATGGAGTGTATAATGTGCGAATGATAGGAAGAGTTCGTGGTGTTGACAAATGTTCTTTTCTCACACTCATGTATGGCTGGAAGTCATCGACACCAACGACTGTGTACCTTTACTAAAGTTTAATTGGACGTACACACTCGACAGCACAGATAGTGACAAATCACAGGTTGGCATAATACATCATGGTACAGTGGATAAATGGTCTTGCAATGTTATGTTACATGGGCACTCATGTAGAATAATAGTATAATGGACTGTCAGTAGCCAAGCACTCAGTATTGCCCATATATATAGATCATCTGACTTCACTGACTGAGCACGTCAGCTTATAAATAATATTCCAGATGGCTTCTAGACCTAACCTCGTCTAGCGAAGATTCTTTAACATAATGTTTCAGCACAGTTTTTTTTCATATAATAATATTGAACCGCTAGCAATGGGTTCTCATGTGTAGCAGTGATCTCTGGACTAATCAAGCGATAATACGGGCATCCCTTTTCTCTTCTTGAAAGTCACTACATGTTTGGTTCCAAGATGGCTTCTCTCGTGAGCTGTCACTCACGTTTGGATACAGATAATGAATCTGTCTTAAAGTTAGTCATTCATTAAACATTTCATTGCTCTGTAGATTTTATCATGAACAATTGACTGCATTCTACAGGATATAGTGCTGCTAGGAATCGAAGTCGTTTTCATCGAGTCAAATATATTCTCTCAGACATACAAATCGTACCTATCGAAAATGGTGGCTTCGTACGAGAGTTCAAAAGAGTATCTTTTATTACCTTGGTATCAGAAATATGATTCTGCCATTCCTTGGCAATAAGAATAAACACTGGGGTAAAGCATACACGATAGGTCTAGACGACTATCACTTTCCCCACAAATACTGAGATCACTTTTTCCGGCGACAAGCCGACATAGAAAAAACACAGTCCCATCAGGACGAAGCCAAATCACACCTCTCTCGCGACACATCCGCCGAACAGCCTTTGACCTCTCTAGAGACAACAGAACATATAGTTCGACTTAGATATGTAAAGATATACAGATATAAGACAGACTCGTCCTACTCAGACAAACAATACACATAAATTCAGGCCATAGATATTCTGAAGCAAGAACAATCTATTACTACCCAAACAAAGAATAAATCGCAGTAAAACTGGATTCATATGCGGAGTTCGATCGAAAGAGACGGCACAACTTTCAAGGGAAGTAACTCAATAATGACTTTCCCTTAAGCACTAAAAAATATCTATTTTGTTTACAAAATATTTGCGAACATAACAAGTATACCAATGTATAATATTGTAAGATATCAAAGACTGCACGTAACAGTGACCTTTATCAGCATCCTACTTACAAGAGTAAATCAAGCGTTTCCCAACATTTGATTAATTAGTCGTTGGAGAAACTGGGGCTTGATTCGCCAAACAACCAACCGTGGATGGGCTGTGGGTGCCATTAACAATTGTTCCAGATGTGGTGAAAGCACCTTCGTAGGTAAGAGAGACTGAATTTGTGATCACAGGTTTGTCAGAGCGAGAGAAAGCGTGAGAAGAATAATTCTATTTGGATATAACCCATGTACTCATTTTGTATTTGCTTATGCAAGTTTTGCTAAAGCTGCTCCTCTATTTCACTTCAGAATAGATTAACTTATAACTCTGTTCTTTACGGTAGATTAATATGAAACAAATATAAAGGTATGTTATCAGGCACTCGCAGGAAATAAAGAAGTAGAACACCAGACAACAGAAAAACAACATACATGAGTGGCTTACCCAGGATTTGAACACTGGACCTTTCGTGCGACAACCCCGCCTAGCCATGCAAGCGAATCACACTATCCGCCCTGCCATCTACGCATCATCGTGTTTATGTGTTCTTTACGGTAGAGGGAATTTTAGACCATAGCGTAAAAACCTTTGACTCTTTCGGGGGTTAATAACTTTGCTCTAACGGGATCTTGTCTCAACAGAGGGAGGGAGGATTACACCTATGAGTCTAACTCTGTAATTAACTCATTAACCTATGTTCATTGTATTTGATTTTGATATTCAAAGATATTGTTGTGTTGTAGATTCTTTATGTGCGTCTAATTGTCGTCACGTATCTGTGTGTGTATAGAAGCGAGTGGTTGAATATATATCTATATATATTTATAGGGAAACTGTCTGATCTACAAATCTCCAATCCAGGGAAAGATTTGTACCTTTCACCATTTCACTCGTGATAAATCTATTTCTTTACCTGATCTCTCACTGAGCTATCACCTGTTCTAGTCCTATTCAGACTGGGCCAAAATTGATCTTAATTACCCTATCAAAAATATACGACAATGACAGACTAGGATGTGTCTGGATATGAATGGCTACACCCGACATTAGAGACTGCAGCTATTGGACGATGTACTATGTTAATGGAGATATGTGACTACACCCGACATTTGAGAGTGCAGCTACTGGACAATTTACAATGTTACCGGAGATGTGTGCTTACACCCGACATTACAGACTCAAGCTACTGGACGATGTACTATGTTATGAGAGATGTATGCCTACACGCGACATCAGATGCTGCAGCTACTAGGCGCTGTTCTATGTTACATATTCGAGCTATAGTTACTGGATGCCGTACTATGTAAAGATGGCTACACCCGACATTAGATGCTGCAGCTACTGGGCGCTGTACTATGTTACACATTCGAGCTATAGTTACTGGATACCGTAAAGATGGCTACACATTAGAGTCTGCAGTTACTGGACACCGTAATACGTTATGTTAGGAGACACGCGTGGCCAACCTCCTACATTAAATACAGACATTTGGCTAATTTCTATAACATGATCAACCTGAAGAAAAAAAAAAAGTGTGAAACAATGTTGAGATTAAAGTTAGCGTTACCGAGTGAGTAGTTTCGTCTCTCTGCATTCTACGTCTAAGCCTATCCTTAAATCCTGACACCGAACCGGTTACAGTACTCGTATTTCTGGCGTTAAGTTTTGCAAATAATAAAAGGCAACAAATATAAAAATAATAACGCGTCCGTACTTTCTTTTTTTCCCACCATTTTTGACGGGTTACTTGCGTATATGTTTACTCATTGTTTTAAAACATGTCTTTTTTTTTTAAAATGACATTCAATTTGGCGATGGCATAACACTTAACAACTGCGCCAGAGAGAAAGAGTTTAAAATAAAAATAAAAAGTAAATGGACACTACTTTAAACGGAAGCATTCGCCATCATCATCGTCTTCACCTATCCACCCTTCGTTTGTCTGCTGCTGTTGCTGCTGTTATCGCTATTATTATACAACAGTGGTAGGGCTTGTCAAGATGTGGCACTTCCTTGTTTCTCAACATCCTGGCCCAGGACATAAGTGCCGTGTAGCTCGTGCTGACGGTAGCGCGCAGACTGACAGATTATTATCCCACGGCAGGAAAGTTTCAAGTCCGCACAGACGACTCGTCTGCTGAGCTCTGTCAGGGAGTTGGCCTCGAGTGCCCTTTGTCGACCTTCGCCGTGGGTGACTGAAGTGTCTCCACCTTGTTCGTTCACACTGTGTCAACTCTAAATAGACCAAGATGGAGCTCAACCCAACAAACAGAAACGAATAAAATTCTACGAGTTTTTAATTGTTAAAATAAAGAAGATTTAAACTTAATAATACTGTCAATATGTTTTAGTCATCTGACCTTAGCCTATATGTTTTAGACATCTGACCATATATGTTTTAGACAATTCAAACAGAAAAGCCAGCAATATATACGTTTTTAAAGCTGCAACAACGGAATTTAGGACATACCACGACACAATTGACAGATTGTAGAAAAGATATGTCAGGGAAGTATTCATCATCACATAAGCTATTTGAAGACCACAGGATCACTAGCGAATCCTTCCACGAACCGCAGCAACTAACTTGAGAGCAACAACCAAGTAAGATATGGGCACCTTTACATGTATTTTTATTTTTTTTGGGTCATATATTTACTTATTGTTTGTTTGTTTTGTTTACGTCCTGGCTGGAGCGAAAACTGAGCACCACAATTAGTCGGATATGGTCTCATCATCATTAGGTGCAGTCTTCACATTAAAGCTCGGCTGCAATGGATCTCCAACGTCGTCTGTCTCATGTCTTGATGGTGCACTCTGATAGACTCTCCCCTGTCCATCTCTTGATGTTATTATCCCCACTTATAGCGCTGTTTGTGGTCGCATAATTATGCCTTATTCCTTATATACTACTTGCCTAAACGTCATGTAACGAACAATGAAAAAATTCCGCCACCTTCTAGGGGGAAATACGGAATATGCGCGCATTGCATCATTAAAGACCCATTAATAAAACAGTACGCAGACCTTTCAGTACTCCCATACGTCAATTCCAGCTAGTTTATATGCGGTGTCAAATTCTATGAGTAATGAGGATGTCCTGACAGATGCTAATACGCAAAGGAAACTTATTTCACAAGTCAGAAAAAAGCAATCCACTTTTTTCTTGTTTATGTTATGAGAGAAGGAAAGCTGGAATATATCGTGACAATAGGTAAGATTGAAGGAAAGCTGGAATATATCGTGACAACAGGTAAGATTGAAGGAACAAGATATAGAGGAAGACAAAGAGAGCACATACTGGACAGTTTGACATCGTGGCATAGAAGGAGGTTAACACCATTTAGCCTTGAGAGCACTCAAATTGAGGACTTTGGATTTAGATAAGGGAGTGATCAATATCACGTTGTCCTCATCAGGCGAAAACTAGATTGCTACAGACACTACAACTGACACAGGACATGAAACGTTTATGCCGGAGACTTCTTGTAAAAGTGATGTTTACAGTCCCAGCCCTACGCTTCTTAAGAACGTAAAAGGAGAATTGTGATGATGAATATGATGATGATGAGTCATGGAAATTTTTTTTCTTTACGCTCCTTACTGAGCATGGAACGACCACTGCAACTGGTCCCACAGGACGCCTGCACAAAAACTGTTACACGCTCTTACAGTGGGGGTTTGTCTTACATGATGAGGTTGGCAGCTCTTTTTTTAATAAAAAAAGGGGGGGGGGGTAAGAGAACCACGAATAAGTCGCCTTTGTATGACTTGCCTTAAGGTGCAGTCCGCCATATTCTTTCTTTGTCTCTTTAGAGACCCCGGGAAATTTCACGGGGGGAATACGTCTGTATTAAACAGAGACATGTCCAAACTGGCGAACGTAGTTTTTAGTATGAGGAGCGACAAGATAAACGTCCGTACTAAACAGAAGCAACGTTGCTGTACGGATCAAAGGTATTTGCTCTTATGCAGAGGTACAATGACATATTTAACACTGACCATCTTCTCACGATACGAAAGGACGAATCATTCGCTACTGTTCCACTGTTTTTAAATGACTCTTTCCATTAATCGTTTATATATATATATATATATATATATATATATATATATATATATATATATATATATATATATATATATATATATATATATATATACAGACGAACATGGTTGCCGTTTCCGTGACAACTAATAAAACTGTATTATCGAAAATGCGTACAAAATCATCCTCTTCAGTTACCTTGTCACTCTGGCTTATGGCCATACCTTACATTTTAATGATTGTTAAAGTTGTTGTGTTCTCTAAGGGCTCGGTTGTGTCTTTCCTGAGTTGCATTTATTATTGTTTGGACGTTTATTTATATAAATCCTGCACGATCTGTAGATGTCTGGGGAATCCTCCTGGTACAACTGATAGACATGAGAGCTGGTCTGCAAAGTTCAGGTAGAAACCTTATTTAAACATTTTTCTTTTGATTTTGTGATACATAGTCGATTACCTCTCCTCTCCCCCTCCCCACGTCATGTTTTTTTTTTCTTTAGATAATGAAGAATATAATTATGATTCTGCTGTTGATATTATGCGCTTGCATTTTAATCTTTTTTTTTTTAAATCATACAGGCAAAAAATGAAATGGCGCTATTAATCGTATCCTCTTTATTATCACAAGCGTTAAATGAATCAGGCTCCAGTGGCCAGCCCGCCTAAAGTCCTTTTTCTTCTCTTGTTTGCACACTCTTAACATAGCTTGTCCACTTTGTCACCCCTGGTTACATGAGTTGTTTCCCCCTTGATATCCAATATTTCCCAACAATGGCGGTGTTGTCCGACAGATGGACAGCACGGATGGTTTTGGAGCAATGAACTTAAAATTGAGCCGTTGTTTTTCTATTGGGGGGATGTCCACAGCTCGATTAAAATAGACCAAACTTGACCTGGACACTTTCAAAGACAGAGACATCATTTCAGAGATTGGTGACCCTATCAATTGAAGGACCATTGTCACGTGTTGATGCGGAACACGTCAAGTGACCAGTTCGCGAAGTCAATGTCGGATACGCGTGTGGGTGAAGTTGGGTTATTGAGAAATGCGGCGTGTTAATGAGCATCAAATTTCTTATCATAGTACAATGACAAAAGTGTAATGTTTTTTTCGGGTAAAACTTTGACAGTTTAAGTGTAGTTAATAATTTACCTTTTTTTTTTTTTTTTACGCATCATACGACCAAGCAGAAATAAACAATTGAGGCCAGTTAATTAATATGCTCTGGCTTAGTCCTTTCTACCACTTCTCGCTATATATGTGTAGTTATAACTCTTCTTCAGTGGCGTACTAAGGGGATGCGAGGGTGGGCCGTCCGCCCCGGGTTCCAGTCAGAAAGGGGGTTCCATTGGGCACTACTATGATAGAACTTACGTTAAAAAATATACGTGCAAGAATGTATCTTTATGGTGGAGACAAGGAGGGGGGGGGGGGGGGGGAGAGAGAGGGAGAGAGAGAGAGAGAGAGAGAGAGAGAGAGAGAGAGAGAGAGAGAGAGAGAGAGAGAGAGAAAGGGTGCACCAAAAGTAGGATCCGCCCCGGTTGCCAGATACTTTTAGGGCGCCTCTGCTCTTTTTTATCTCTATTTTCAATCTGTAACTCGTTTCAGGGTCCTATATTCCACAGTTTTGTGTAGTGTCGTGGGAATGACCACTGCCAACTAGGGACCATCTTTGGGGTGCTAAGTTCATCATTCATTTCCACAGCGAAGCGGTGGCACCATTTTGAAGGTTCTTGGTCCGATTTCCCCAGGAAAACTTAATGAATTAAAAACCTGGTAGCGTCGCGCTCCAGTCCACGGCTGTAAATGGGTACCTTACTCTGGTCTTCAGGTTACGGAGACAAAACAGCGAGAAAGGGAGCAATACAAACAAAGCTGAGATAACTTATATTTGAAATCTGTAAGACTTCCCTCCCCTACAGCAGTATCAACCTCGGGGCTAACGTTACCGTTTTAATCATAGAACTGAGTAGACAGTCTTCTTCTTCGTACACTCTCAGACGTCCACTTGAATGTTCTCAAAGAAAGCAGTAGTCAGTTTGAGGCTATTTGAATCCCCGTAAAGCTTTTCCACGAAAGGAGCTGGCGTCGGCCATATGCGCTTTCTCTGTACCGCATATAAGGGGCAACTTTGAAGCATGTTGTGTGTGTTGTTGTTGTTTTCGTCTACTATGTTGCTGTAATACCCTGTTCAACCTGAAAGTTGGTTATAATTGGGGTATATTGTGTGTTAGGTTCTTCGGTCCTAGTTGTCTGTTAGTCCTGAAAAGGACTGGTCCTGAAAAGGACCACTAGCTGGTTGACTGGTTTCCTCTTCGTTGCTTGTCGGTTGTGGTGTGTTCATTTCCTGCCTTCCTATCTGTCTTGTGTCGTTTTGTTAGTTTTTGCTTTCCTCGTTTCTGTATCTCTTGTCTTCCTGCTTTCCTGTATCTGTAATAGTGCTTTTAACTTTGAAGCAGATGTTCAGCAGTCATTTTATCAGTGCCACAGTTACACTGATCGGTAGTTCCTATCTTTAGCTTGTCGAATAGATGGTATCTCAATCTGTTGTGGCCAGTGCGGAGTCTGAAGATTACCACTTGTTCTCTTCCGTGGAGCTGGTAGTGAGCATCATTCTGTGTGTGCCCTGGATGTTCTACATTCCATTTGTTTCTTACAATGAGATGAACCTTCTTTTGCCATTCTGTCAGCCTCTTCATTGCCGGTGATGTTACAATGAGATGGGATCCATTGGATCACAACACTTTTGAATCGTTGACAAAGTTTGTGGAGCACTATTCTGAGATCATCCAGGTCTGTATTATTTTGGCTTTTCAACGTTGCAATTACTGACTGTACATCGGTAAAGAAAATGACAAACAATTGGGACCAATTAATTAATACGCTTAGGGTTAGTTCCCCCTTCCCCTTTTGCTATATAATTTGGTTATAACTTCTTCATCTACGTTTCACTCCGCAATTATTATATAAAAGATGTTATCAACAGTACCTCTCTAGCATGTTCTACTGGGTCTATAGCAGTAAAGTATATTGGAGAGCATTGGGGAACATATGGTAATCCGATCATCTGCGGTGGTGGTCCGTGTTCCATATGGAGTGATTGAAGTGATGATAACTATGATGATATACATGGGGATTGACATAAGTCTTGGGCCTGACCATGAAGGACATGTCACAGAGAGCTCAAATTTTGTATAGTGTTTATTCCTTTTCAATATAGCCACCGTCTGAATTGACACACTTCTGCCATCTCTGCTTGACCTTGAAAAGACCTTGGGAGTAGAACACCCTATTTTTCAAACTAAACCAGTCACCACATGCCAGTATAACCTCTTCATCTCTGTCAAAATGATTTCCTTTTAGCTGTTTTTTAAGATTTGGGAATTGAAAAAAAGTCTGATGGAGCCAAATCTGGAAAATATGGTGGGTGTGGAAGAATTTCAATATTCCAATCGTTGGCTGCTAGCTGCACAAGCCGTGCTTTGTGAGAGGGCGCGTTGTCTTGAAGCAAAGGAAGATTTTGAGTGCGCGTTATCCATCGTTTCCTGGTCACAACCTTTCTTAGTTTTGTGAGAAGATCTGCACAGTACTGTCAATTAACTGTGTTGCCACGAGGCAGATAATCTTTCAAAAGGACACCTTTGCCGTCCCAAAACACAGTCAGCATCACTTTTCCTGCAGATTTCTGCGCCCTCGGCTTGACAGGTGTTGGGGAGCCCGGGGTTTTCCATTGCATGCTGGCAATTTTGGATTCGGGGTCATAATGGTGTACCCAAGTCTAATCTACTGTCACCATGGTCTCCAAAAATTTTTTTGACTGACACTTTTTGAGCAACTGTTGACAGCAATTTACCCTCGTTTGCTTCTGTTCACGTGTCAACAGTCACGGAACCCAGCGTGCACACACTTTTCTCATGTTTAGTCTATTGTGTCAAATTCTATAAACTGTTCTTCCATTTAGTTTACTCTACTAGCTATCTCCACAATTGTCATTTTTCGATCCTGGTCAACGATTTTCTTCACTCTTGTTGCATTTTCATCGTTGCACTCTGAGGCTGGTCTACCAGATCTTGGCAGATCAGCAACATTTGAGCAGCCGCACTTAAACTGTTGACACCTGTTTTTTTTACCGAAGTATATGAAGGACAAGAATCACGAAACACTGGTTCCATCTCCCTGTGTATTTCTGTAGGTGTTTTTCTCTGAAACATCAGAAATTTTATTACAGCTCTGGCCTCATTCTTTTCCATTGTTTTGTCAAATCTTTGGAGCAGCAGATCCGGTCAATAGGGTACATTGCGCCGTGCACCGTAGCCGGAAAACCCATTGAAGAAACAAAAGCGTCCTTTACACATTCAGTGCAAATATGATGAACTTTAAATGTGCCAAGTTTCATCTTCCTCCTGTGACTCCTTCATGGTCAGGCCCAAGACTTATGTCAATCCCCTTGTAATACGGTATATAACCGGCTGACCGAGTTAGCACCCCGTAAGTGTATTACAATTGCTACAGGACCCAAAAAGTATAGATGCCCCCAGGATTCACCGAAGGGGAGAGTGATGAATCCACAGGCGCCTCATTGGAATCGACCAGACCCGTTACACGGACTTCGAGCTCTGAACAACGGCTGGAATTTCCATGTGCCTGTGGTAGGAAATTCTCTACTCAGAGAGGAATGAAAATCCACAGAACGAAAAAGGGGGTGTGGGAGTTCATCATGGGGAAATCAACAGCGCTCTGTCTCGACGGGTAAGACGTTAGAAGAAAGCAGCCAGGAGTCAATCCACAGTGCTGAGTACATTCAAGTTGATCTGCCTGATGATGATCTCACACACTTCTTGGACGGGAAGAGAGATGCAATCAAGTTTCCACCTGCCAGTGACTCGAAGGGATAGGGAAAGATTCTTCAGGGAGCCCTTCAAGTTTGCCAAAGAACTGTTTGAGCAGCCACGATCGGGTACGCTAAACATCAGGAAAGAAAACCTGGAAGAACACCTTAGAATGACATATTCAGATGGTCGCAAAGATGAGCCGCTCAGCAGCATGGCAGGCCTCAAATGGCCGAGTAAGCCGGGAGCTGAATTTAACACTAAGCCCCCAACGGTGCAAGAGGTAGAAAGCATTGTCCAGAAAGCTCGGTGCAAGTCAGCTCCAGGTCCTAATGGTGTTCCATATGTTGTGTATAAAAGATGCCCTGAGATGCTCAAACGACTGCTGCGTTTACTGAAGAATGCATGGAAAACCTAGCTTGTAAGCAAGGAATGGAGAAAGGCGAACGGAGTCTACATCCCGAAGGAACAAAATTCCACAGACATCAGTCTGTTTAGGCCAATCTCACTACTTAATGTGGAAGGGAAGATATTCTTCTCAGTGATGGCGAAAAGGCTCACTACATACCTCCTGGCAAATGGGTACATTGACACTACCATTCAGAAAGGAGGTATCCCAGGTATACCAGGATGTCTAGAGCATGCTACAATGATCTGGGAAGCAATCCAAAAGGCAAAGTCTGACAGAACAAACCTCCATGTAATCTGGTTGGATCTAGCAAATGCTTTTGGATCCGTTCCACACCAGATGTTGTGGCAGGCCCTAGAAATGTATCATATTCCACAAGAGATTGCAGCAATGCTGAAGCTGTATTTCGCAGGGTTTTCTGTCAGATTTTCAACCAGAGAGTACACAACGAAGTGGATTGGCCTTGAAGTTGGAATTGCGATGGGATGTACCATCTCTCCGATACTATTCGTGATGGCCATGCAGGTAATCCTCAATACAGCTGAAGGAATGGCTATGGGTCCAAAGCTCGGTGGAATGTGTCACATGCCACCGCTCAAAGCATTCATGGATGACACAACAATTCTGACATCAGATGAACATCAGACCCGGAGGATGTTAGCATGCCTGGATGAACTAGTCAGCTGGTGCAGAATGAGCTTCAAACCCAAGAAGTCGAGAAGCCTATCAGTCAGGAAAGGGAAGATAGCAGAGGTCATCTTCATGGTTTCCAACCAGAGAATCCCTACTGTCATTGAGAAACCTGTTAAAAGTCTTGGCAGGGTGTACGATGCCTCATTAAAAGACTCGAAGGCAGTGTAACAGACAATAGAAATGGCAGGCAGAGGGCTACAGATCATAGACCAAAGCAGACTACTGGGAAAATTCAAACTGTGGTGCCTCCAGTTCATGTTGATACCTAAGTTGCTGTGGCCACTGCTTATATATGAAATAAGCACAAGTACAGTGGAAGCTATAGAGCAGAAGATCAACAAGTTCATGAAGAAATGGCTATGGATATCACCAGGTCTGTCAGATGTAGCATTGTACTGCAAAAAGTCAAAACATCTGCTTCCCTTCAAGTCAGTTGTTGAAGAGTACAAAGTTGGAAAGGCAAGGCTTGCAATGATGCTACGCGAGTCAGCAGATGACGTGGTTAAGTCCATTCAGCCCACACTGAAAACGGGAAGGAAGTGGAGAGTGGAAGAAGCTGTTGATGCTGCCCAAGAGTCGCTCAAACGGATACACACAAACGAATAGACGAGGATTTGGTCATGGAGACTATCGTGAAACGAAGTGTAACCCACTACTTTGTTAATCACTATGTCGAGATACAGATTTGCTTCAACCAATCAACGATCAACGTTCACCAGTCTCTGAGACAGAATAAATTAACGGCCATCTTGTTCACGCAAGATGGCCGATGAAAACTGAATAAAATTAGGCTGTATGAGACCAGGTACAAAACCGGAGGAAACCAATCAACTTGTTCCGCCAGGAACCAACCGAAAGCTTTCCTCAAGTAGTTACCTGACTATATAATCAAGCGGATTTTATGCTAACCACGCAATCCCGAACTTGACGCCAGAGCTGAAGAGGAAGAAGCTGTCACTTTGATTTACAACTTACCTGAGGGCATCGACCTGCAACCTACTTCGCTAAGTCGCGTCAAAACCTGGCCAGTTTAAAATCTTAGGAGGGTAAATATATTCACGATAACCGTTGGTATTTGTTGTGTGTCATTTATACTACCTATCAGGTTACTGATTGTATCTTGGGGAAATTAAGTATAATGATTGTATTTCCTATTATGATTGAATAGACGAAGACTAATAGGACTCATACTTCAACCTATTGTCTCCTATACTTCAATCTATTGTCAGTCTATAACTTCAGTCTATTGTCTCAGATAAAACCAACTGCAATATAACCAAAACAGTCCCTGTCAGGACTCAATCTATTGTCGCATCTAACTCCAATCTATTGTCTCCTATAACTCCAACCTGATATATCACCAAACAGTCCTCGTCGCATATACTCCTATCATAAGAACATAACAATATTGTTAGGATATATGTTACCAGCTAGTATAGAGGGCGTGGTATAGTATAGGGGGAAGGACATTGTTGTATCACACCTAGGTGTACATATTATTGGATTTATTCATGTATTGATTTATATTATGGGATGTATTCATGTATTAAATGTATTCATGTATTGAATCTATATTATTGAATGTATCCATGTATTAGTTTATCAGAAAGAATGTTTTGCAAGTAGACACCTGTCTTGTCTCGCTATTGCTAAATCATACTGAGCCTTGTTGTCATTCATCCCACATGCATACATCGGAGACACGCTCATTTCACTCACACTAGAAATAGGTGGGCTTGAGGACAGAAATTAGCCCCTATTTTTGCTTTGTTACAGGTTTAATTGTGTCCTAAAAACCTGAGGTCGTATGTTCGAGTCAATCCCGCTGCCTGGAACTCCGCAGGAGCATAGAGGTTGACCAGACTCTACATCTTTGGTCCCCCTCAGTCTTGGGTGGGCTAAAGGAACGATACTCTGCCGGTGGTGTGAACCAAACAAAGAAGAACAGACTTAAGAGAGATGAGTACACATTAGTACCATTTCTGTCGGCATTGTGAGCATAGAACTGTCAATGAAGAAAACGTGAATTAACATAGCAAGAGACAAAATTAAAATGCATAGCTGAGAAGTGTTATATCCTTAATTAACAGCACAGCTGATCCATGTACTATAATTAATTAACAGCACAGCTGATATACATTTTTTGTTCCTATAATTGGAAAACTTGGTGTAATATTTATTTACATATAAATATATATATATATATATATATATAAATATTTGTAAATCATATGTAAACTTACAAATTCATTACATTCCATTTTTCAACATTCACCCTTCAGCACAAGAGTAGATAGTGTATATACTAAATAAAAATAAGGAAATTGTATTTTGAACGACTTGTCAATTTTATCATTGTTAAGTAAAAATCTGTTTCCTTGTTGTTTATTAATATCACAGTTAGTTACACAGCGGAGGTGGCACTTTATGTCGGTCTCCTCTCTACTATTGTTTCGAGATCAGAACGTTCACAGCCGTAACTAATTTGTGATACCAGTAGTTCTCTCCGACACTGGGACTTCACCATTTTCTGCAGAAATTCTATTTCTGTAATTTTCAGTACTATACTGATCCTACAGCCAAATAAAACCTCTCGCCACAGAGACATCCGCTGGTGGTCCAAGGCATCAAGCAGGGAGCGCAGAGACATGGTAGTTCAGGAGATACGAGGAGCTGAGAATGATAAGAGGTTGCAAAAAGCAGTGCAGCAGGCCCAACAAGGCCAATGGACTACATTGGAAGGAGCCCTGCAGAGGTCCTTGACATGGAATGATATATGGCACATGGCACCTCTTAGGCTCAGCTTCGTTGTTAGATCAATGTATGACCTGCTGCCGTCGGCCACAAACCTTGTGAGATGGGGAAAATCGGATGATGAGCAGTGCCCCCTGTGCCAGGGGAGGCAGACACTTAAACACATACTCTCAGCGTGTAAGGTGTCATTAGGGCAAGGGCGATACACTTGGCGCCACAACAAAGTGCTAAATGAGCTTGCTGCGACAATAGACCTGGCAAGGATGAAGGCGAATAGCAAAGGCAGGCTGAGCACCACAAATACATACTTTCTGAGGGCAGGAAAGTCAGCACATCCCAAACCGAGTAAACCAGGTAGCAGTTTACCATCTCTTCTTGACTATGCAAACGACTGGGAGATGGCGGTAGACCTACCTGGACGAGGGGCATATCCAGAGAGTATCAGAAAATCGCGGAGACGGCCGGATATAGTGTTTCATTCTTCAGCATCGCTTCAGGTTATACTGATTGAACTGTCCGTGCCATTTGAATCCAGACTGGACGAGCAACATTCGTTCAAAGCGGCCAAGTATAATGATCTGGCCGCGGATCTGAGACACGATGGGTTCACTGCAAGGGTCATGGCTGTTGAGGATGGCGCAAGAGGGCTCGTGGCTGCATCAGTGTATGATTTATTGAAACTGTTGGGGCTGAGGGGACAGTCGAGAACAAGGGCACTGAAGAGGCTTAGTGAAACTGCCGAAAAGCTGTGGAACAGCCGCAATGGGCTATGGAAAGCGTGACAGTAAACTCTGCGGTACAGAAAGGACTTTTTCTAAGTCCACAGTACGTTGAGATTTTTCATTGTACTGATGAAAGGGTTGTGACTGACGAGCAACAGGCGGTGTATATTATACGAGGTGTTAGGCACAGAATTTCAGTTGCTAGCGCGCAGTGGCTAGCCTCGTCGGCTTCGCGCAGGAGTGTCCGTGTCTGTCCCTAGTTGTGTGCGACGGAACGAACGGAGTAATTTGTCTTCTCTTTGTTACTTTCACAATTGCCTCTACGGCTGGCGGAGTTGTGGATTTTAAAGTTACTACCAAAGTGAAATGGGTTCATTTTCGATACAAGACAACAGGAGGCTGAGACACTTGGGAGTCATGACCCAAGTGGGCCCGCCCCCCTTAGAGTGTAAAGGAGTATACTGGGCCAAAACACTTGTCCGATGGGATGGGGGGGGGGGGCACTTCTGATGATCAGATTGCCTCCTGTTGTATCGCTCTGTAAAGAGTTTCCTATCATTACGGTAGTCTGATCATGTACAGTGTTGGCCCCATGTTAATTATGGAGCGATAAAGGAGATGACGACCATGCTGATGATGATGGTGGTGATAGCTCTAGCACAAATCCTGAAGTATGCCACATGTGCGTGTAGTTAAAATGCTGACTTTGTACTCCTTCATTTGAAGAGTTGCCTTCTCAGATACTGTATGGAAGTTAGGTAGTAAATAATAAAGGAAAACAGAGTTCCGTGAATGATAAATAAGTAAATAAATGTACGTAATTAAGAGGCGTTGACACCAGACAACAGGAAAGAAACATATTGTCTGGTGTCACTTTCACAGCTAGGCGATGACGCCGTTTGGATGGTCTTTGCTTCGATGCCTGGTAAGCCTATCACGTATATTTCTTTTCCGTTGTCTGGTGTCGCCATTTATATCCAACAAGTGCCGGTTACTTTTCATAAATGGGTGCTTGCGAAGAATAGAAGGACTGAAATGGTATGACAAAGTCACAAATGTGGAATTGATGACAAGAACCAGACAAGTGCTAGTGGAACAAGAGTTGAGAAGAAGACGCTGGCGATGGATAGGACACACATTGAGGAAACCTGTTGATAGCATTACAAGGCAGTCCTTGTTCTGGAATCCACAGGGAAAGAGAGGCAGAGGTAGACCAAAAACACACGGAGAAGAGAACTGGAAACAGAGGTGAAAATGATGAAGAAAACATGGAAAGAACTTGAGCGGATGACACGGGACAGGAAGACTTGGCATGTGTTTGTTGAAGGCCTATGCTCCTTGGGGAGCTAAAGGGTATTGATTGATTGAAGTGCCTGTTAATTACCTACAATTATTTATGTATTTACTTATTTGTTTAACAGTTAGAGAAAAGGTATTAATATCTCCATTGTTACGTCCTCACTGTACAAAGCTTCGGCTTATTTCACTACCCAACGTAGCTCAATCATCACACTGATTACTATGTTGTCTTGTGTTGAATAAAATGAGATACAACAGCCAAGGACGGAATGGGAGAGGAGGGAGAAACACCGGGAGAGGAGGAAAAGAGAGACAGAGAGAGATGAACACAGACAGAAAGTCGGAGCACAGTTTGTAAACAGCAGTTTGTATATGGTGTACATATAGAATCAGTAATCAGAGGTAACAGACAGGTGATTCTTCAGAACGATGGAATGTATACTTTGTAACCAGTGTTTCTCAAGGTGTGGTACACTTACCCATGGGGGGGAGGGGGGGGGGGGGGGGGAAGCAAAAGAGGTTCAAGACGTACACGGCAATTTCGTTTATTTAACTTTATCATACTTTTTGAGTTTCAGAAAACAATTCATAAATATGTCATTTCATTTGCCTCTGTGCTCCGTAAGGTTCCTTACATATATATTACGCACACACACACACACACACACACACATACATACATACACACATATATATATATATATATATATATATATATATATATATATATATATATATATATATATATATATATATATATATATATATATATATATGTGACAGGGGCTAGGTGTTACCTCACACCCCAGACCCGTGCACTAAGAAAATTTATAAAGGATCGTCGTTTGACAGGGGTTGCAATTATTGGTTGCTTGCAACCCTCTCAGCAGCAGACTTAACAATTCAAGCAATCCAAAGCCTTATGCAGATCAACATTTAATTCTACCGAACACAACCGAACACCAAACGAACAATCCAACAAACAATCAAACGAACACCCAGTCAGTGTTCATAGACTGTGTGCTCAAGGCATTTACAGCTTGGCTCTTGTGTGTCTTCTTAGTCTGTTCTCACTGGGCGGCTCTCTCAAACATAGACCGGTTTCGCCGCTTGCTACCCCTTTTTTATAGGCCCTGGCCTAACCACTCAATTTATTGCGCGCTTACGCGCATTAATCTGCGCCACACAGATAACACACGCGATTATTGCTCCAGAATGCATGAAAACACAGATATACACAACTAGAGCAAAAACACTACTAATATGTAGGCTTATTATGGCCTTGTAATAAATCTGCTTGAAGATAACGTGATCAAAAGGCACTAAACCACATAGACAACATGACTGCCCAGATGGGGCCAGCGCCGAGAACGACAGATCTCAAGATGGCGTTGTCACATATTCCCCGCCTGATTTTGTTGTCGTCCCGACAACTGCACTAAATCAGGCGCTTCAGTCGTATTCTCCAAATCTGGAGGATCACCTTTTCCTTCACTTCGTCTCAGGTCATTGCTGGTTACTCTAATGCTCGGACTCGCTCTGTCCATTCGTTGGATGATATATGGACCCCCTGTCATTGTGGGAGCACGAACTACAACGTACTCGTCTTCTGACCACATATCACGAATCTCGGATCTCTCAGCGTCGGGCATTCTCTTCTTCACCAATTCTCCGACCTGTAGTGGAGTAGAACACGACAGCTTGTCACATCTCTCTTTCCGGACTGCTGCAAAACTCTGCAACGGTGGCTCTGCTCTTACGTGCGCCCCTCGTAGCCTGGAAACGTGTCCTTCAACGAGTTTTAGATGAGTCTCCTCCTCTAAATGCCGACCACTTTTCCCGGCGCCCTTATGGTAACAGTTGCCACGGCCATCTCTTGGCTTGCACTGTGACGGCAATGTAGATGTGTTGGTACGCTTAGAGAGGGCGCTCTTTGATGGGCAAACCGATATCAAATGGTCCGGGGACCTACAATGGAAACATCGCTTAGGAAGCGGGCCCTGGGGACACTTGGCTGCCATGTGGTTCGAAAGGTCTCCACAGTTGAAGCATCTTATTTTCCTAGGCTTCCTTGGTGCCCTGGGTCGCCTCCTGCTACCCTTACATCCCTGGCCGCCTTTGACTTTCTTCCCTGCAATAAGCGCCTCACACTCCGGTCGACCACCAACCATCTTTATCTTTGAGCCATTCTGCTCCCCTTCTGTAACCTGACTCCCAGCCGCAGAGGGGTCTAGTTTAACGCCTGTGGACATCGATTCTGTACGTGGCCTAGTTCTCTGCATCTAAAACAACGAACTGTCCTGGTACGTCTCCCCTGCTCCTGAGACATCGCATCAATTTTAGCCTCTAATTGAGCCACCTGTGCTCTCAGCCGCTCTACTTCTGCGTTTAATGCATGCGTATCTGACACAGTCTCCTTTCTTGCCACTTCAAC
Source organism: Oreohelix idahoensis (assembly GCA_024509875.1). NCBI lineage: Eukaryota > Metazoa > Mollusca > Gastropoda > Stylommatophora > Oreohelicidae > Oreohelix > Oreohelix idahoensis. The sequence goes on from JAMPIV010018466.1 coordinate 969,673, forward strand.
ACTGGCAACACAAGCCCCCAAAGCTGCTTCGACACTGGCAACACCAGCCCCAGAAGTGGGTTCAGTCTCCAAAAACCGTAGGGCATAGTCCCTCACCGACGTGAACGATGCTGTAGGCTCCTTGATGATCATTTCCTTTGCAAGCTTTCTTAGTAGGTCATCTCTCAGACAAGCAGCAAACTGGTCACGAAGAAAGGATGGCGCCAAGGGAGTGACGTTGTTCTGCTTTTGTGCCCTTACGACACTTTCAAACACCTCGTGAATGCGATGGGAGAATTCCCAAAGAGACTCCCTTGCACCTTGCCGGGTAGAGTAGAACGCGGCCATTACTTCTGGGATGCTCCGACGCTCACCATACACCCTAAGAATGGAATGTAGCATTGCTTCTGGGTCACCGTCATCAGCCTGAATCTTCAGCTCCCTGTGGACACTTGGGGTCACACTGTCAAGGATAACATCTGCCTGGTCCTCTTTACTCATCATCCCTACTCTCCAGGCAGCTCTCACCTCTCTGACATATTCCTCAGCCGTAGGACCCGTGCGCTCCCCAAAGCACCGCACTCTCTTGTGAGTAGGTACCACGATGTACTGTACTCGTTCTGGTTGACGATCCAGCCCTACTACAGGGTCATCCACCTCAGCCACATCTTCGTTATCAGTTCTACTAGCAGCGCGTGTGTTGCGTGCCGCCATCTTGTTGCTAGTAGAGTTGACTAGAAATCTTGACAAACTGAATGATCCCGTCCCTCGCCTTGCACTGAACTGGGTGTTCTACTGTTTCGGCTGTTGCTGCTCTGATTGCTGAAGAGTTGCTTCACTGCGTGCTGTCTGTCAATCCTGCCGACGACGCCACTTGTGACAGGGGCTAGGTGTTACCTCACACCCCAGACCCGTGCACTAAGAAAATTTATAAAGGATCGTTTGACAGGGGTTGCAATTATTGGTTGCTTGCAACCCTCTCAGCAGCAGACTTAACAATTCAAGCAATCCAAAGCCTTATGCAGATCAACATTTAATTCTACCGAACACAACCGAACACCAAACGAACAATCCAACAAACAATCAAACGAACACCCAGTCAGTGTTCATAGACTGTGTGCTCAAGGCCTTTACAGCTTGGCTCTTGTGTGTCTTCTTAGTCTGTTCTCACTGGGCGGCTCTCTCAAACATAGACCGGTTTCGCCGCTTGCTACCCCTTTTTATAGGCCCTGGCCTAACCACTCAATTTATTGCGCGCTTACGCGCATTAATCTGCGCCACACAGATAACACACGCGATTATTGCTCCAGAATGCATGAAAACACAGATATACACAACTAGAGCAAAAAACACTACTAATATGTAGGCTTATTATGGCCTTGTAATAAATCTGCTTGAAGATAACGTGATCAAAAGGCACTAAACCACATAGACAACATGACTGCCCAGATGGGGCCAGCGCCGAGAACGACAGATCTCAAGATGGCGCTGTCACATATATATATATATATATATATATATATATATATATATATATATATATATATATATATATATATATATATATATATATATATATATATATATATATATAACAATCAATGGTATATATCATATATGTGCTAGTGTAGATAAATAGTATTATTAAAACTACCCCGAAATTATTCTCGTCCGAGATGGGTATACCGGTAAGACTAAACTCTCAAAAGGGGTACGTGCTTATTTTAAGCCTGGGAAACACTGCTACGTACGACTAGAAAATACAAACAAGGAAATCCCCAGGGAAATCCTCAGCGTCAGATCACCGTTAAATAATCTAAAAATAAGGTGTAGACTTACTTACTTACTTACTTAGTCGTTCCCCTTCTACCGTGAGGTGTAGAGGTTTGGAAGAGAGAGCGCCAGACCATTCTATCAGCTGTCTTCTTCCTGGCCTGGTTCCATTCTAGTCCTCGGTCCTTCAACGCTTGTCTAATGTTGTCCTCCCAGCGGACTCTGGGTCGTCCTGGAGGTCTGGATCCCTGGCTCTTTGTTTCCCATGCTTGTCGTGGTAGCCGATCTTCTCCCATTCTGCAGACATGGCCAAACCATCTTAGTTGGGACTGTTCTATTTGGGTCTGCAGCGGATGGGATTTTAGGCCTTGACGGATCGTCTGGTTGCGGACCATGTCTCTTCTTGTTACTTCAACCACTTTCCTCAGATACCTCATTTCTGAGGTTTGGATCTGGCTTTTGTGGGTTGTAGTCATTGCCCACGACTCGCATCCATATGTCAAGACTGGGACATAGGTGGAGCGGTATACAGCCATCTTCGTTTTCTTACCAACCTCTTTCTTGCTGAGGAATCCACGATTTATGGCCTGAAAAAGTCTCCCAGCCGCTGCTTTTCGAGTGGCCAACTCTTCTTTGATGCCTCCCTTTCGGTCTATAATAGCTCCGAGATATTTAAAGTGGTCGACCTGCTCCAGGACCTGTTCTCCCAACTTAATCTGATGTTTTCTTTCTTCTCGTGATATCACCATGGATTTTGTTTTAGAGCTGCTTATGACCATCCCTCTCTTCTCTAGCTCTTCCTTCCAGACTTGCAGGTTGGATTGGAGATGTGCCTCTGATTTAGCAATCAGGGCAACATCATCAGCAAATGCCAGCTCCGAAATATAGACCTGTCTCATCTTCCAGTACCCCACTGAATACTTTTTTGTTCTCTCCTTACATGCCTTGATGACATCGTCCATAAGGAGTATGAAGAGGTAAGGTGATAGGATATCACCTTGTCTTACACCAGTGGTGGTCCTGAACTCTTCTGACTTATGGTTTGCTGTCCTCACATAATTTCTGCAAGACTTGTAGAAGCTCTGTATAGCATGAATCAGAGGTGCTGGAATATTCTTCCTTGCCAAACAGTCCCAAAGTTTGCTCCAGGGGACCCTGTCAAACGCCTTTTCCAGATCTATGAAACAAAGATGGATCTCACTCTTATACTCAAGGGCCTTTTCACTCAGCTGTCTGAGTGTGAAGATTAGGTCTTGAGTACTTCGGTTTGCTCGGAATCCGCACTGGACCTCATCCAATTGTGGCTCAGCTAGGCGTCGGAGTCTCTGCTCTAGGATTCTAGAGTAGATTTTACCAGGGACACTGAGAAGGGATATGCCTCTATGGTTTCCACATTGTCGATTGTCACCCTTTTTGAAAATTGGTGTTATGATGGCAATCTCCCAATCCTTTGGTATGGTCTTGTTGCACCATGCTGCCTGTAGGACCTTTAAGAGTAATAGGTCGCCTGATGCTCTCATGTACTTAACCATTTCTGGTGTTATACCATCATGCCCTGCTGCTTTGCCCATCTTGATTTTCTCTAGTGCTGCCCTCAGTTCTTCCATCTTTATGTCATCTTCACCATCATTGGTTTCCTCTTCTGTGTCAGTGGTTATCATTTCTGATGCTTCATCATGCTCACCATCCAGGAGTTCTGAGAAATATTCTTTCCATCTTTCCATTACTTCCTTCGGGGCAGTAAGCAATTTGCCTTGCTTGTCCTTTATAAATTTGAGAGGGCATTGTTTTTCTTTCCTCATGTTCTTTAGGGTCTTATAGAACAATTTCTGGTTTTCTTGTGCATCTTTTTCTAGCTTTTCTCCAAATTCTTCCCAGGACTTCTGTTTTGCTGCTAGCACTTTGTTCTTTGCTTCTGTTCTGAGTGTCACATATTCTCTATATTTTTCCATTTGTCCTGTTGTGTTTTTAGCTCCTAAGTATTGTTTCCATGCCATTTTCTTCTCTCTTATTTTCTCTTTGACTTCCTCTGTCCACCAAGGTGTCCTCTTTCTCTGGTTCCCTGTCGTGAATTATTCTAATCCCCATATATAAATTAAAACGTAAATGCAAAGCCTAACAAATAAATTTAATAAAAGGAAAGAAGAATGGTAAAGAACAGTGCTGTCACAATGACTGTACTCGAAATCCCCCTTGTTTTCTACTTCGTCTGCAAATTGTAACGCTTTCACGTTGATAGTAAAAGCCTACTGTATTATTACCCGCTTTCTTCAATGAAACGTGTACTGTATTTCTTGGAAAAACCTTGAGGTACGCAAGCTGATCAATGACCTAGATTTAATATTTCATTCATTCCATACACGGCGTAACTAAAGACAGATGGACTAAAGGATAGAGAGAAGGGAGAGGCAGAAAGCCGAACACGTGCAACACTAAACACGCGTCGCGCGATACACAATTGCTGCCATCACGCGTGTAAGGCCACATGCACTAACTTTATTTCAAATCGACAGTGATAAAATTCACTACCCTTCCCAGAGTTAGGTTTTAAAATCCTGAAAAACGCTTATTAGGAATTATGACATTATACCGGTTTACGTTTGAAAACATTACAGTACCCAGACAGCACATCTTCGAAACAGGAGGTAGAAGAAATTGCATATTTTGAACGCAGCATATTAGCTCTATTAAATATATATATTTGGGTTCCTTAAGGTTTGCTGACAAAGAATATGTAAAACGTTACGCAAATAGTCTAGGAATTACCAAGTTATGGCCAAAATAAAATAGTGGGGGTGCCTGACAGCATGAAATCGTTTCTGCTCATAAAATTTTTTTTTATAACGTGTTTGAAAAAACATTACGTTACGGAAATAGCCTACCATGTTAACTCCTATGTGATTGGAGCGCAACAAATGAAAGACTAAACACGATTGGTCGGACTATAAATACTATCTTGTGTTGTCAGGGGAAACGTGAGAAAGGGGTACTTTTTTGAAAAGATGTGTAGACGTGGTGTGATTGGGTAGAGCTGAGAATATACTCCATTCAGAGCGTCTGTTCATTGCCACATCTTGTAATAAACCTACTAAGAAGCAGTGCGTTGAGCACCAGTGTATATTTTTTATAAAATAAAGCCTGGGACATCGGCAGATCGGAGTTGTGCTATATTCATTGCCAGTCAACGAAACTGTTTATTATTATTTCCATGAATTGTGGTAAGCTTGAAATATTCAATATCTTTTAATGAAAATTGAATGTAAATTGATAATTTATGTCTGTATATATGTGTGGTTCAGTAGCGAACATGATGTAAAGCCTATCGTGCTCCAGCCTGAACAGAAGGTGTCGGAGGAAAGTAAAACTGCATGGAATGGCCAAACTGTACACTGACACCTAGATTATTAACTAGAAAGAAATAATGCTGGAATTGCAGAGGCGTAGTAACCATTAGGGAGGGAAATACTGGTATAAAGTGTTTCAGATGAAGCTGACAGTTGGCCTAACGCTCTGAACTCAATGTTTGTGATGTATTGTGCTCAGTGTAAAAATAGAGTATAAATTAGTTCTGACGTAGAAGGTACAACCTTCTTGTTTCAGGGACCGTGGTCTTAAAGTTATTGAGCAGCACCTGGTCAGAGCTTTGCTGAAGCCAGAAGTGGACAGCATACTCCTTGGTCAATATAACAACCAGTGGGGTGGCTCCAGAACTCAGTACAGTTATCGAGCAGAGGAGTCTTTTACTGCAGTCATCACGCAAGATAAGAGAGTGTGGCCATGGAGCTCAACATTATGTACCCCCATCTTAAAATAACATTGTAACATAAAAATTAAGAGGGGAAGTAAATTGTTTTAATACCAAGAACTGAGAACATCTCCAATACTAGTTCTAATAGAAACAAACTATTGAAGTCATGATGACAAATACCAACAGAGCTTGAACAAAACAAAACCAGTATTACCTCATATTACCACTACACAACTGACACACATAGGATACCATTAATAATATATGTCACTACATGAATCATATTAATAAATTCTGTACATATACCTTGTAATTAAAATTGGTTGTGATTCCTGGTTCCCCTTGTATTTGAATCAGGACACATATACATTCATGACAGCAATGAATACATATTGTTATTTGAAAAGTTATCAGTGACTCCTTTAAGATATCCTCTTAGAGTGTTTTATGTATGTGAGTGTCACAGTGTTGTCAAGTGTGGTGGAATAAATTAAATTGTTTATCTGTCTGTTGTTGTTATGACTTACAATTCATCATACACATACCCTAGACATATAACGTAGTCATCACACTACTCCAGAATAATTCTGACTGAGATATATATATATGTGGCAGCAAGTAAGGTTATCTATAATACACTACTCTTATTAGATATAGATACCTTCACAGCTGATCTCAGTCAGTACACTAAGTCCCCTATAAATATTTATAACATCCCACTTTACCACATTCCCAAGTCGGACTTCACCGCATGCTTCTGCAGCAGCTGTCTTTATGATATCCTTGAATTTATTCCAGAGGGTTTCCAAGTCATCAGGTCGTTCTTCTGTGTTGCTCACTGCTGTAGCAATAAGCCCCTGATATCTGGTCTTAATTTCTGGCTCTCTCAGCTTGTAGGTCCTAATGCTCATTTCTCCTGCTCGTTTACTTGGTTTCTTGCGTGATGTTGGGCAGTTCCTAGGCTGAGCAACTCTTTCAGTTGTTCGTTTGATTGTTAGCAGGTAGTGATCACTTCCAATCTCTGGCCCCCTCCAGACTCTTGCATCCCGGACATATCTGAATGAGCTTCTCCGAACAATGGCATAGTCGATCACTGACTTCTCATTCTTGGTTGGTTCACATCTAGTGTATGCATGTATGCGCTTATGGGGGAACTTTGTGTTTGTAATGATCAGATTCTGCTCACTGCAGAATCTAAGGAGTCGCTTTCCATTGTCATTGAGAGTATCTTCTCCATATCTTCCGATAACTCCACCCCATCTAGCATGGTCATTTCCAACTCTGGCATTAAAATCTCCGAGCATAATAACTTCATCTAGGCAGTCATCCACTGTCCTTTGAAGCAGCTCGAAGAATTCCTCCTTGACCTCTGCTCTCTCATCCTCATTTGGCCCATACACTATGACCAGGTTGACTATGGTTTCTCCTTCTTTTAGTTTTACAACCATAATGCGCTCCGAGACAAAGTTCCATCCCTTGATACTATCTTTTTGATTTTGGGCCACAATGCAACCCACGCCCCCTTTAGCTCTTTCAGATATGGGTACACCACTGTAGAGCAACGTGTTGCCATCGAGATCCATGACTCCTTGTCCTTTTTTCTTCGTTTCCGTTATAGCCAGGATTTCTAGTTTTGCTTTCCTCATCTCTTCCACCAGCTTCTTTTGCTTCCCATTTATACTTCTTTTGTTCCAAGTTCCATAAGTCGTAGTCCGTAGTCCGTTCCAGTTCGTCGCCTTTAGAATCAGTCCGGTTTTCTCTCTTGTAGTTCGCGTAATCATGATTTAAAGCAAACAGGTGATTGGCCTGTTGTGCCTTTGCATGGTGGAGGGGCTGCCTCCTTACGGCCTCCATGCAGGCCGCCCTCCTCCTTTTTCATCCGGGCTTGGGACCGGCATTGGCGGAGTTAATAAGGTGTAGACAATTAAACTTATTTAGACTCATCATTAGAAGAGATGCATTTGAAATCACGGGAACAACTGGTTAGTAAACAAGTTAAGGTAGACCCATAGCAGATACTGCCGTAGGGGAACGAAGTGTTATAGACGTCGCTTTCCTATGTCTGATTTTTATAACGTCAGGTGAGTGGTTCTCTTTCCGGCTGCCTTTGCCTTCCTTATCTCAAAAGCAGAAATGTAGGCTGAAGCGTAACGCTACGTGGTTTTTAGACCGATAACTCTGCCTCCAGCAACAAGCACTCTATCCACTGTGCCACTCAACGCTCAACAGGTAAGTTCGCAACCAAAAACAAGTAGGGGAAAATGGGGTCGGGGGAGATGGTAGACAAAATACGACCCAGCAAGACACTAAATAAATCAAAGAAAGAACTGATTCAAGACGTCAGAGACTGTAACACGTGGAGAAACGTGACCTCCGGCTCTTGTCGGTCCAACACGCCATCCTGATTTATACAGCGGGTTGAGTCCGTTTGGCAGAGTGGTTAGAGTGCTTGGCTCTCGCAGCAAAGTTACCTGATTCCTCGTTCGAAACCTGGCAGCGTCAAACTTCAGTATAACCAGCTGTAAACGAGTAGACCTACTCGACTCTGCTCTCGAGTTAGAGAGAAGGCAAAGGCACAGAGGTAGGGAACTGATTACTAAGCCATCGCTGGTCATGATGGTCGGGCATATGTCTCAAAATTGCCTATTTTAATCCATCGGGATGTTCCTCGGCAAGACAGTCAAACACAGAGCTAAGTTCCAGAGTTCGAGCTGGTGGAAATAAGACCAGCAGGCCAAGGCGGGCTTATCCATTCTCCTTCCGCTAAGAAGGGGGCTGAGCCCTTCAGGCGATTATTTTTTCTTCTCCATTCGTTGACAAGGCGACAGCTATGTGACATTGTTATCTACGACCACGGCCAATGTTGTCCTTTTCTATTCAAACTACGATGTAGAACTGGCTTGGGTTTCGTTCAATTACCCAGTGACAATGTCAATTTACTGTAGTGGTCGCCCCTGCTAAGTCTGGAGGACCTGCCGACTGCTGAAATTGACCATATCAATTCGGCATTGTCGGCACGCGACCCTGCACGTGTCCGCAGCCCGGGGATGTTTTACTTCTATCTGCCAGCTATGGCTGGTTACCATCTCCTAGAGTGGTCAAAGTTCGGAAGCTGACGTATACGAGATTATGTTTTTGTCGCATGTGATCTGTTGTTGTCTTTTCTGTCAACGTGCGTTGTCTTTTCTGTCAACATGCATTGCCTTTTTCTGAACAAGACAAGAATACATACAAGCATGCGCACACACATGCAAGCGTCAACAAACAAAACCATACCTGTTTCTTTTCTTCCCGTTTACATCTGTAGCTCCCGTCTCTACACTACAAACAGGTAGTGCCATAACAGATAGTGGTGCTACAGGGGAATTAAGTGTTAGAGACTTCACTTATACTACGTCTCAGCTTTATTATGTGGAGTGACTGGTTGCTTCCTGTCTGTCTTCCCTAACTCACGAGCAGAGTCCGGTACCAAAATTGTATAGCTGTGTAGACTGGGGCGTGACATGATTTGGTTTTGAATCCGGTTCCTCTGCATTGGGAAGCAAGCGCGCTAGCCACTCTGCAGCTTAGACGCACTTTATGAAAGGTGTGAGAATAAGAAAGCAATAACAAAGCAGTCCACAATGTCTTCACATCACAAATCAGCAATAACAAAGCAGTCCACAATGTCTTCACATTTCAGCAATAACAAAGCAGTCCACAATGTCTTCACATATCAGCAATAACAAAGCAGTCCACAATGTCTTTACATATCAGCAATAACAAAGCAGTCCACAATGTCTTCATATATCAGCAATAACAAAGCAGTCCACAATGTCTTCACATTACAAATCAGCAATAACAAAGCAATCCACAATGTCTTCACATCACAAATCAGCAATAACAAAACAGTCCACAATGACTTTACATCACAAATCAGCAATAACAAAGCAGTCCACAATGTCTTCACATCACATATCAGCAATAACAAAGCAGTCCACAATGTCTTCACATATCAGCAATAACAAAGCAGTCCACAATGTCTTCACATCACAAATCAGCAATAACAAAGCAGTCCACAATGTCTTCACATCACAAATCAGCAATAACAAAGCAGCCCACAATGTCTTTACATCACAAATCAGCAATAACAAAGCAGTCCACAATGTCTTTACATCACATATCAGCAATAACAAAACAGTCCACAATGTCTTCACATCACAAATCAGCAATAACAAAGCAGTCCACAATGTCTTCACATCACAAATCAGCAATAACAAAGCAGTCCACAATGTCTTCACATCACATATCAGCAATAACAAAGCAGTCCACAATGTCTTCACATCACAAATCAGCAATAACAAAGCAGTCCACAATGTCTTCACATCACAAATCAGCAATAACAAAGCAGTCCACAATGTCTTCACATCACAAATCAGCAATAACAAAGCAGTCCACAATGACTTTACATCACAAATCATAACAAAGCAATCCACAATGTCTTCACACAAATCAGCAATCAAAGCACACAATGTCAGCTTCAGTCCACAATCACATATCAGCAATAACAAAGCAGGCCACAATGTCTTCACATATCAGCAATAACAAAGCAGTCCACAATGTCTTCACATCACAAATCAGCAATAACAAAGCAGTCCACAATGTCTTCACATCACAAATCAGCAATAACAAAGCAGTCCACAATGTCTTTACATCACACATCAGCAATAACAAAACAGTCCACAATGTCTTCACATCACATATCAGCAATAACAAAGCAGTCCACAATGTCTTCACATATCAGCAATAACAAAGCAGTCCACAGTATCTTCACATCACAAATCAGCAATAAGAAAGTAGTCCACAGTGTCTTCACATCACAAATCAGCAATAACAAAGCAGTCCACAGTATCTTCACATCACAAATCAGCAATAACAAAGCAGTCCACAGTATCTTCACATCACAAATCAGCAATAACAAAGCAGTCCACAATATCTTCACATCACAAATCAGCAATAACAAAGCCGTCCACAATGTCTTCACATCACAAATCAGCAATAACAAAGCAGTCCACAATGTCTTCACATCACAAATCAGCAATAACAAAGCAGTCCACAATGTCTTCACATCAAAAATCAGCAATAACAAAGCAGTCCACAATGTCTTCACATATCAGCAATAACAAAGCAGTCCACAATGTCTTCACATCACAAATCAGCAATAACAAAGCAGTCCACAATGTCTTCACATCACATATCAGCAATAACAAAGCAGTCCACAATGTCTTCACATCACAAATCAGCAATAACAAAGCAGTCCACAATGTCTTTACATCACAAATCAGCAATAACAAAGCAGTCCACAATGTCTTCACATCACAAATCAGCAATAACAAAGCAGTCCACAGTATCTTCACATCACAAATCAGCAATAAGAAAGTAGTCCACAATGTCTTCACATCACAAATAAGCAATAACAAAGCAGTCCACAATGTCTTCACATCACAAATCAGCAATAACAAAGCAGTCCACAATGTCTTTACATCACAAATCAGCAATAACAAAGCAGTCCACAATGTCTTCACATCACAAATCAGCAATAACAAAGCAGTCCACAATGTCTTCGCATCACATATCAGCAATAACAAAGCAGTCCACAATGTCTTCACATATCAGCAATAACAAAGCAGTCCACAATGTCTTCACATCACAAATCAGCAATAACAAAGCAATCCACAATGTCTTCACATCACAAATCACCAATAACAAAGCAGTCCACAATGACTTTACATCACAAATCAGCAATAACAAATCAGTCCACAATGTCTTCACATCACATATCAGCAATAACAAAGCAGGCCACAATGTCTTCACATATCAGCAATAACAAAGCAGTCCACAATGTCTTCACATCACAAATCAGCAATAACAAAGCAGTCCACAATGTCTTCACATCACAAATCAGCAATAACAAAGCAGTCCACAATGTCTTTACATCACACATCAGCAATAACAAAACAGTCCACAATGTCTTCACATCACATATCAGCAATAACAAAGCAGTCCACAATGTCTTCACATATCAGCAATAACAAAGCAGTCCACAGTATCTTCACATCACAAATCAGCAATAACAAAGCAGTCCACAGTATCTTCACATCACAAATCAGCAATAACAAAGCAGTCCACAATGTCTTCACATCACAAATCAGCAATAACAAAGCAGTCCACAATGTCTTCACATCACAAATCAGCAATAACAAAGCAGTCCACAATGTCTACACATCACAAATCAGCAATAACAAAGCAGTCCACAATGTCTTCACATCAAAAATCAGCAATAACAAAGCAGTCCACAATGTCTTCACATATCAGCAATAACAAAGCAGTCCACAATGTCTTCACATCACAAATCAGCAATAACAAAGCAGTCCACAATGTCTTCACATCACAAATCAGCAATAACAAAGCAGTCCACAATGTCTTCACATCAAAAATCAGCAATAACAAAGCAGTCCACAATGTCTTCACATATCAGCAATAACAAAGCAGTCCACAATGTCTTCACATCACAAATCAGCAATAACAAAGCAGTCCACAATGTCTTCACATCATATATCAGCAATAACAAAGCAGTCCACAATGTCTTCACATCACAAATCAGCAATAACAAAGCAGTCCACAATGTCTTTACATCACAAATCAGCAATAACAAAGCAGTCCACAATGTCTTCACATCACAAATCAGCAATAACAAAGCAGTCCACAATGTCTTCACATATCAGCAATAACAAAGCAGTCCACAATGTCTTCACATCACAAATCAGCAATAACAAAGCAGTCCACAGTATCTTCACTTCACAAATCAGCAAAAAGAAAGTAGTCCACTGTCATAAAATTAACGAGTGATACAACGTAAAAATATCTCCAAAGGATAAAATGTAAGGATAAAAACCAATGCGTAAGCTGCTGGAATACATGATCGCCCGCGCCGCGGGTCATCAGGTGTTAGACTTGAAGGCAAAACGGAACGAGGATCAAAAGACAAAAATCTGACTGAACGCGTACTTGAACTAGCGAGGTTAATGGACGCAAATTGGTGGGGCAAGGAGGAAAAGTCACGTTTCCCCCCCCCCAAGTTGACATAAAGTAAGGAATTCGACAGAAGGGACCTTGGATATGATACGCCACAGTCATTTATTGGACGCTTTTGCGATACCAAGCCTTTGATTTGAATTCAGCGGCTAAACGCAGATGCTTGAAATATTACAAAATTTAAAAAGTAACTTTTTCTTAATATTAATGTTAGGAATATAAAAATTAGCTGGCCGGATGGCCCATTCTGAGCAGTGAAATAATATGTTTTTAATTTTACAGACGGATAGATAATAATGAAAATAATGACAAAAGACAGTGTTGTTCACAACAGCGAAAGACTGCATTGAATCAAAAGTGTCGCTATTTGCACAAAAAATCGCGACCTCGAGACGCAGGTGTTCAAATCTACTTAGCATGGAAGAGAAGGGATATTGGTGGAAGCTGTGTCTAAAAATAACTTTTAACGACAAAATTTTGGAGGGGAGAGAAAGGTTGGTTCAAAAATCAAGTACGTTTTTGTAAAAACGCAAGTAGAGACGGACAGACTAACAGATAAAAATCCATACTTGACTGAAGCATGACTGAAATGACTTTAGTGTAGGAAATTTGAATTTAAAAAAAAACCAAGGCATTGATTGGCCACAGACAATCATATCCGCGCTCAGACGAGCTTTTTTGCCATTCCTCAATAGTTGTCCAGTGATAGACACAGTAAATTTCAAGTGTGGTGATTTCCAAATGAAATAAATTGAAATAAGTTCAGGGACGCCATACTATAGCCAGCAGCTCAGCTGAGTTTTGCTAGCATTTCTGTGTTCTTTATTCATAATCTGGCAAGATTGAAATTATTTCTTTGTATATTTTGAATATTGTTTAATGTTCGAGTGATTTGATACTGCCATATCGAAATCTAGCCTTACAAACAAGTAAGGATTCGCTCTGGACCCCCCGCCCTAGTTCAGGGTCTAGGGACAAACAATATATAAACTACAGCAAGGTTTAGGAAGGGGTGATCAAGTGTTGAGAACAGTGAATCATATCACCTATCCTATTCTATGGCAGTGAGATAATGCACCTATTTCAGAATCTGTAGACTGGGGAAACTTACCCTATGCGAAACCAACTAGGTAAGATGTGCTGTCTGGTCAGAGAGAACTGACCCTGTTTATGTGGTGTTATTGTAATTTGTTATGTGTAGAAGTGGCTTATTAGGTAAGGTTCTGAGCAAAAACCAATACTTTATTTCAGAGTTGTGAGTTCGATCTTGACACTAAGGTGGTGTCAAATGCTGATTAATAATTGAAGTGAGGACCCGTGCAGGGTACATTTCGACAGAACATCTGTGTATTGCTCAAGCACGGAGAGGTGGGGCCATCAGATTCCAGCACCAGAACAAATCTGGCAAAGTTAAGTAGGCTAGCTGGCCTGCTGAACTTACACCAACTTCATAAAACTAGCACCCAAGAGAATTTACTACTGAAGCATCCCATTTCCTTCCATCATTAATGGACAATGCTGTGTAGGCATAAACAGGGAGGGATGAAGCCACCCCAACAGCACATCCATTCATAGTTTTCCCAGAAAAATTAACATTACGAACAGTAATACTATAATTAATCTTGAAGATTGCATATGTAAACATCTTTCATTTAACATGCCATTTATTCATGCCATTTATTCATAAATTTCAAAATCTTTGCATAAGTTCTGGCCAAAATAAAACCTTGGTTCAGAACAAATAAATTTAAAAAAAGATTTTCTATTCTAAATTTAACCAGCTGAATTTAGTTCATTGTGTTATAAATTTTATTGATAGTATTAGACTTAATTAATATCTGTGGGTGTGGGTATATGTCCATACAACACATTGCATTCAGTACCCTAGATTTTAACGTAGCCACATTCATTAGTAAAAAAAGATATGTGTGAGGTCATAAAGTGGTAGCACGAAAGGGCCTTCTGTATATTCACAGTTACAATTATCTCAGGAGCCTTCACAGCTGACCTCACGCATCACACTAGGTGATAACACCACCATACAATACCATCAAAATCCACTACATCCACAATGTCTTTACATCACAAATCAGAAATAACAAAGCAGTCCACAATGTCTTCACATCACAAATCAGCAATAAGAAAGTAGTCCACAATGTCTTTACATCACAAATCAGCAATAAGAAAGTAGTCCACAATGTCTTCACATCACAAATCAGCAATAACAAAGCAGTCCACAATGTCTTCACATCACAAATCAGCAATAACAAAGCAGTCCACAATGTCTTCACATCACAAATCAGCAATAACAAAGAGCAGATAAGAAGGATGCAAGGCAGTCCACAATCTAGACCAGTGGTTCTCAACGTGAGTCATGTTTCCCCCACTCCAGCAGACCATGCCATATTTGTAGGGGGCGGCAGTAAGGTGAAGTACATTTTTTCTAGCTAACAGTGACTATGGGGGGGGGGGGGGGGGCGCCATCGAGGTAAATGAATCTCAGAAAGGGGGGGACATAAACAAAAAGAAAGATCCTGAGAACCCCTGATCTAGACAACCGGCAACATGTATACATCTCTAATTAGCTCTGTGTATGTGTCGTCTCTGTCTTCATAATAACAATTCTTTCTTTCAAAGAAAACAAAATTTTGTTTAATCTCATGAATAGCAATGTAATCTTTCTAGAGATCTGCACAACATTCTCAGACCAAGACATATCTTTACTATGAAATCATCTCTTGAAATGTAAGTGTCATGTGACTAACTGTTTAGATCGCGTGCTTCTCGAAGCAAAGTTACCAGGTTAGAAATCAGTTAGTGTCACGCTCCGGCCTACCCAGCTGTAAATGGGTACCTAACTTTCATCTTTAGTTACAGAAGGCCACGACAGCGTGAAAAGGAACCGGTCACTCTACTTCATAAAAAAAAAAAGCTCAGACCGAAGTAGCTAACATTTCACTCCCCTACGTAAGTATTTGCTATGGGCTTACCTACAAACCCCCGTCTTTAAATGCAGGATCTCTAAATATTGTCACAAAATGACTTTTGGGTCGTTCTCTTGTTCACTACGGCCGTATCCTGGACATTTGTTATATTGATTATTTACGTGTGTCAGTGACCGACACCCTCTTTCTTTCTCTGCACTGTAGCGGATATTTTGTATTTTCCTTCTTACATCCCTCTCAGAGATAAGTCGTCATGTCTGTTTGTTATCAATTTCTCCCTGCTTTGCAAGGAACGGCTGAGATAATATTAACAACAACCATGTTGGCTAATCGCGAGTGCACCTTACATTAGATTACAGATTAAACACTAGAATCACTCAGCGAATTTGTTTAATTGCCGATAAGGCGAGACTGCGCTCGTCGCAAAGCTGGTAAAACGGGACAAGATTACTTTCGATAAAGTAATAATTTGTTACATCTTACACTCATTGCTGAGAGAGTTTACCGATATGTTTGTGAGTTGGTACACAAGGCATCGGATGTTTGATTGCCATTTAAGAAAGACGTGACCTTTGCATCACGCGCAAAATTATTCCATGTCGGAATATTTTGACATTACCCCACCCAACATTTTTGTTTGAAATGATTGGAGCCCTGAGGAGCTTCATAACAAACAGAAGCGGGGGAAGACAGTGAATATAACCTGACACGTTTCAGTGTTAAGACACTGTGAGAAATCGCTTGACAAGACACAACTAGACTTGCCAGAAGTTAGAATTCAGAATTTCCATTTTATCAGACCGGACCTTTTATTGGAGTATTTTGAAGGACTTACAAAACAGCCCAGGAAATCTCTTTCATTTTAAATAAGAAAAACCAGAATATCTGTGGAATCTGAAACACACGGAGTCATAGAGGGAATTATCTTATAAAAGTAACGACCCCAAGAGCACGTGTAAGAGGCATAATCAAGTGCCATAACTTTATTCATCTGAGCAAAAAGTCTGTGAGCCAGGATTGGCGTAAGTTGTCATTTTACATTCTATATTTTTCATTACTAACATGTGAACTAATATGTATATATTGCCATGTGAATATTAATATGTGAAAATCGCTAGTGGATGTCCAAGTCATTTGAGGCTGGCAACCTCAGCGTATAGAATGATGATTTCATGAACCACCACTGCAAGACCTGGTGGCTGCTTTATTGCTAGTTCCTTACAGAGAACTAAAAGCATCGGTAGTCCCAAGTTCCATATGGAACAAGGAGGGAAAGATAAAAGAAATGATGTACATTCTAATTATAATACTTACAGTTTCAAACCAGTGTAAATGTCTATATAAACATATTCACTTTAAAATTAATGAAAGTTTCAAACTTTTCAATCAGTGTAATTGTAAATGAAAACATATTCAATTTATATTGTGAACACTTTTCAGCCAGTGAGCGTAAACATATTCTACCTGTACTATTAACATTTTCATTTAAATGTAAAATAAAGATAAAGCTATACAATTTAAATGTAAAGAAAGTTTTCTCTCGAGGGATTAAGTTTAATTCTTTCTCATCGAGGGTAAATTCTGAGTTAGATTGGATGGTAGAATAGGAGAAAGGGGACACATAAGTATGTGTCGGGAAACGAAATACTCAGGACAGCGTTTCGTTTCTAATCTTTTACCATAGTTGTTGGTGGTGGTACCAGTGAGGGTACTAATGTCTGGAACAAAGTGAGGGTAGAAGTGGACTGACGTATAAACGCGGGAACAGCTTGGCAGTTACTCCTTGATTGTACTTGGAACGTGCTGCACCTTTAATCTTGACCAGAGACGCGAGAACTCCAGTGACCTATCTGCACAGAACCAGCCCATCAGCGGGAGCAGAACCTACTAGTGGCAGATAAGTGAAAACTATAAGCTGCCACTTGAACTTCTTGTACAACTAATCTCCCATCACAACAGTAATGAAAACATTTTTTATAAATTATTATTCAAATTTTCAAAGCCCTTGTTAGAACTAAATGATTATTAAATCTGTTATTTGTAATTTTACAAATCTAACTTCGATTTAATCATTTTAAATGTACTGCATGCTTGTCTCAGTCAATTTACAAAACACACTCTAAACAGAGCTATACCAGAATAATAAGAATTCCACTGAGTAAATCAGGTTGGGGGCTTAACGAGCTAAAATTAATCATTGCTTAATACTTCACAAAAGTTGTCGGCAGATCACAGAGGTAACGTGCTCAGCCAATGCAGCATTGTTTTCGTTTTTCTGAATATATTGTGCACACTCCTTCGGGATAGAAGCGTCATTACCCTTCTATCTACAACTCTGCCAAGAGTAATCTTGTGCGAAGGTAGACACCTTTGAAGCCCATATTAGATACTCTTTGAGTTCTGGCCACTGTTGGACCACTACTGCAAAGCAGGGGAAGCAACCCGTGACAAATATTAATTTCATTAACAACTTTAAAGGAATTAAAGTTCTCATTAAGAATATATTTACTTAAAGCTGACCAATGACAAGCGTAGGAATATATATGCAATTTTCGTTACCAAATATGGCATTGGGACATGTTTATAGACATGACGTATGAATGTCTTACACATTGTTTTCTGCTAACTTTGAAAGTCATATTTACATTGACTGGGTCAATGTTATTCGAGTAATAAATATTCTATTACTTGCCTAACTACTCTTATAGCTGCCTCATTTTCGTTCTTTTAAGAATGTCCTAATTGCTCTTATAGGAATGTGCAAGAGAAACGACTTCTCAGATCAGTTCATCCAACTGTTTACATAACTCCGCGATAAAATTTTTATTTTATCGTAAATTCAGTACTTCTGAGCATCAAGTATGTAGATTCCCGCATGAAAAGTCGTATTATCACCGACTTGATAGATGAAGTGAAGATATTCATGTCCATGAATTCTGCTAACTGAACTGTCCTACCTCGGGAGAAGATTCACTTTTGTTCTCATTAAAACAAAGGCTAAAAGCACGTATTCTGCATCTTTACGTCCCCAAAACGTCTAGCTTTTGATAAATCTTCAGTCAACAGTGTTGTGATCAAATCAGTACACACTAGAAATACTTAGTCTTTAACTTGCTAATATGACAAAAGTTAGTGTAATGTTTCAGTGAGTTTAACTCTTTTACAAAATATTCCACCCCTGCAGACCCAAGTAGAGCATTCCCAACTAAGATGGTTTGACCATGTCTGCAAAATGGCAGAAGATCGGCTGCCACGGCAGGTATGGGATGCTAAAGGCCAAGGATCCAGACGTCCAGGACGACCCAGAGTCCGCTAGAAGGACAACATTAGACAATCTTTGAAGGACCGAGGACTAGAATGGAACCAGGCCAGGAAGAAGACAGCCGACAGGATAATATGGCGCTCTCTCTTCCAAATTTCTACACCTCACGGTAGAAGAGGAACGACTAAGTAAGTAAGAAAATATTCATATTTTGCTTCAATGCTGCATTTTTTTGTCTGTTATTTTACCACACTGACGTTCATCAACTCTAATATTTTTAGTTTCACAACTCTATTACATTATCTTGTTCATGTTTATCTATCTGCTCGTCTTCTATGTTTATTACATGATCTTGTTCATGTTTATCTGCTCGTCGTCTATGTTTATTTCTGTTATTTTCTAAACCAAAAGTTTTGTTCTGTTCTCACTGGCTCATTGTTGTTGATACCGTATTCGATCCGCTTCTTTTATTTTAAATATTTTTAAACATTAATTAGTTCTACTTCTTTATTTCTTAGAAGTGCCTGAAAACATTCCTTTATGTTCGTCTAATATTTATTTACTGTTTTCAGGCCTCGGGTTTCCCTTCCTTATGTAGCATAAAATTACCGTCTGCCGCCTGTTGTTTACATCCAGTGCTAAACGATGCGCCCATCTTCCACGAACGACAACATTTGCGCACTGAAAAAAAAACCCGCCGCCGCTGTAACTGTGGTGTATTTTTAAACCGGCATCTTGGGAACAGAAACTGCGTATGTATTATAATTGACTGTTTCATTGACGCTTTCGTTTCCCAACTACGTCTGGCCTAATGCACAAACCAGACGGTTTAATTGTAAACCAAACAGAACGTGAAAAGCGTGGACAATTTGTTTAACGAGAACATTCTTGACTACTTCAACAAATACAGACCACATCTGGACTAAGGTCAAAATGACAACAATTACTACAGGGTTGATTGAAAAGTTCCTGTTATTAAATATTTATTTAGGTTACAATCGCAACAAGTAGTACTTATTTCGACTTTCAACCCTTCAAAGGAGCAAACGCGTGCAATAAACTTATGCCAAGTCTTCCTGTCCCGTGCCATCAGCTCAAGGTCTTCTTCACGTCTGTCTCCAGTTCTCTTTTCCATATGTTCTTTGGTCTTCTCCTGCCTCTCTTACCTTGGGGTTTCCAGAACAGAGATTGTCTGGTATTGCTATCAACAAACTTTCTCAATGTGTGCCTATCCATCTCCAGCTTCGCCTTCTCATTTCATGTTCCACTAACTCTTGTCTAATTCTTGTCATCAGTACTACATTATTTATCTTCTCATACCACTTCTATCCTTCTATCTTACATAAGCAGACATTTATGAAAGTTTGTAGCTGTTTGGTTGCTTTGTTTTGTTTTGATCTCCGTGATCCAGAGACAAACAATTATGACTGAATTGGCCATAGTGTGATTCGCTTGCATAGCTAGGCGGGGTTGTCGCACGGAAGGTCCAGGGTTCGAAGCCTGGGTAAGCCACTCATGTCTGTTGTTTTTCTGTTGTCTAGTGTTCTACTTCTTTGTTTCCTACGAGTGCCTGATAACATACCTTTATGTTTGTCTCATATTAAATGACTGAATTGACATTTGAATTGAAAATTCAATTACGGTACTCCTGTGTGGTTGAAAACTCCCCTCCCTGTTATTAAATGTTTATTTCCTTAACTGATTTATTTAAAACAGGCGTCAAAATAAAGATAATAAACTGTTATTTTAAAACATCATACAATGATGTGTCACTTTAGCCTTACAGTTCAAAGTGAGATCCAGCCTGGTCGACACGTGACTTTATAACGGGCTGCAATTAATTACTCTCTCTCTCTCTCTCTCTCTCTCTCTCTCTCTCTCTCTCTCTCTCTCTCTCTCTCTCTCTCTTATAAGGTCAGTTTAGTAGCTAGTTAAGAGCAGTGTTTCTCAAACTGTGCGCCGCTAGAGATCCAGAGATGTACCTCCAAATTTTGATACTAAAAATATGTCCAATATTACTCCGCGATTTGAGAAGATTTTTGCCTCCAAGCAAGCTCACATTTCACTTTGAAAACCAGGCACTTGCATAATAAAATTTTAAATCTCTCTAAAAAATGTTTCATTTTTGCCATGTCTTACTATACAAATATATTTTGTCATAAAATTAGAATACTGTCAGTGCAGTGTAAATGGTAAAATACGATAAATTTCCGGTTAATTACATGAGAGTCCAGCATTAAGAATACAGGTGTACCGCGATAGAAATTTACATTTCCAATTGTGCCACAGTCTGAAAAAGTTTGAGAACCTATGGTTTAGATTGCACTTTATATTAATTTGTTTCTGGAAATAACAAGTAAAATTTAGTAGAGTAGTGAAATGTCAAATGGCAACTATTGTCCCTTGTTGTGGCATTTGTTGGTGTATATCCAATAGACACAAGTGAGGAGATACACAATTTAAAAATAGGAAGTGGTTGGTTTAGGCTTTAAGAACTAACTTCACTGAACACGGACAACTTTATCAGTGCTCCGATCTCCTCCCTTAGATCACACAAGGAGGATCTCAGCACAATGCACGAACTACGTACCGGCGAGAATCCCAATGTCTAAATAGAAATCTCACATTCTATAAATATTTTTGTGGTGGGTAGGTTTCCAAATTTTTAAACTTTTAACAGGGCAGCGGCCGAGTGGCCTACTCTTTACGATTTCCAACTCCGAGGGATTTTTAACGTGCGCAATTTGCACAAGGGACGTCCTATTCTCC
Source organism: Oreohelix idahoensis (assembly GCA_024509875.1). Classification (NCBI taxonomy): domain Eukaryota; kingdom Metazoa; phylum Mollusca; class Gastropoda; order Stylommatophora; family Oreohelicidae; genus Oreohelix; species Oreohelix idahoensis. The sequence continues at coordinate 991,223 of JAMPIV010018466.1, forward strand.
CCCCTCCCCCCTCCCCCAACCACGTCACAGGAAGTGACTTTTGAATCACCCCGTAGGATCCTGCTATCCTAATTATTGTGTTGCTGTTGTTTGCAGGTTTGTAATTGTTCTCTTTTTATGGTACTTTGGGAGCATAAGGCAAAAACTAGGTAGAATGCGCTTGAACACTTCATACAATTGCTGGCCTTTTCTTGTAGCAATTTGTTTTGCATTATGAAACTTCCAGCCTGTCTGGACACAACCTCGCATTAATCGTCTCTTACGACATGCTTAAGAGCGCAGTGGTTCTAATCTATGATGGTTTCGTCAGAGACCTCTGGAAACAATACACGGTATTCTCATTATTATTACGTTGCCTTTGTCAATATTGTCTTTGCCTCCTTCTTCTTCTTCTTCTTCATCTCCGTTCAGTTGGTGGTCATGCTAAATCTGCAGGCTTGTGGCCAGGACCAAGTCCAGTCTTTTTCCAGGTCAGCTCGACAGCCCCCATAGCTTCTGCCTGAACGCAGCACTAACTGGCCAGTCAGGCGTCGTGGGCAGTTTTGGATAATATGTTCCGGGGTCTGCCATTCCGGTTCCACATAGACATTCATTCGAATGAGATATCCTGAGGCGATAGAGGTGGTCTAGCAAACTGCATTAGCCACTTCTCAGTCGGAAAATGATGGTCTGCTGGTATCTATTAAAGTCCTATTTATGATTGTGGCCGAGGAAGGGTAAACACCGAAACGTTCTGTGTTTTCATTGTATCGTTATATTTTATAACTTCTTCCTCTTCTTGTTCGTTCGCTCTCAAATAATCATATCTTTCTCTCTCTTAAACAGTTGGCGGTCCGCCTCAGGCTTCTCTCGTCACCATACAGTTTCTCCCTCAACTGGGTTGGAGAAAGCCAGGCTGCCAACCTGCTATTCTCGTGGAGGCGACATACTTGGAGGACATGCTCTACTGTTTGTTTGTCCTGCCCACATGCTCTACTGTTTGTTTGTCCTGCCCACATGCTCTACTGTTTGTTTGTCCTCCCCACATGCTCTGCTGTTTGTTTGTCCTCCCCACATGCTCTACTGTTTGTTTGTCCTCCCCACATGCTCTACTGTTTGTTTGTCCTGCCCACATGCTCTACTGTTTGTTTATCCTCCCCACATGCTCTACTGTTTGTTTGTCCTGCCCACATGCTCTACTGTTTGTTTGTCCTCCCCACATGCTCTACTGTTTGTTTGTCCTCCCCACATGCTCTACTGTTTGTTTGTCCTCCCCACATGCTCTACTGTTTGTTTGTCCTCCCAACATGCTCTACTGTTTGTTTGTCCTCCCCACATGTTCTACTGTTTGTTTGTCCTCCCCACATGTTCTACTGTTTGTTTGTCCTCCCACATGCTCTACTGTTTGTTTGTCCTCCCCACATGCTCTACTGTTTGTTTGTCCTTCCCCCATGCTCTACTGTTTGTTTGTCCTCCCCACATGTTCTACTGTTTGTTTGTCCTCGCCACATGCTCTACTGTTTGTTTGTCCTGCCCACATGCTCTACTGTTTGTTTGTCCTGCCCACATGCTCTACTGTTTGTTTGTCCTGCCCACATGCTCTACTGTTTGTTTGTCCTGCCCAGATGCTCTACTGTTTGTTTGTCCTCCCCACATGCTCTACTGTTTGTTTTTTCTCCCCACATGCTCTACTGTTTGTTTGTCCTCCCCACATGTTCTACTGTTTGTTTGTCCTCCCCACATGCTCTACTGTTTGTTTGTCCTCCCCACATGCTCTACTGTTTGTTTGTCCTCCCCGCATGCTCTACTGTTTGTTTGTCCTCCCCACATGCTCTACTGTCTGTTTGTTCTCCCCACATGCTCTAATGTTTGTTTGTCCTCCCCACATGCTCTACTGTTTGTTTTTTCTCCCCACATGCTCTACTGTTTGTTTGTCCTCCCCACATGCTCTACTATTTGTTTGTCCTCCCCGCATGCTCTACTGTTTGTTTGTCCTCCCCACATGCTCTAATGTTTGTTTGTCCTCCCCACATGCTCTACTGTTTGTTTGTCCTGCCCACATGCTCTACTGTTTGTTTGTTCTCCCCACATGCTCTACTGTTTGTTTGTCCTCCCCACATGCTCAACTGTTTGTTTGTCCTCCCCATATCTGTCTGTCCTATTTATAATTGTGCTATAATGATGGTATTTCAGTCTGCAATGGCCGGCTCCTATTCTGACAGGTCAATGTGACTCGATATCTATTTTTATTTATTTATTGCTTTATTATATTAAAAAGGTAAAGGTAGTCCCACAGCAGATACTGCCGTAGAGGAGTGGTAGGGACTTCGAGAGGTGACTTTGTCTTCCCTAATTCAAGAGCAGAGTCAGGTACCAATTTGCAGCTGACGCAACCGTGTTTCGCATCCGGTATCTTTAATGCAAGAGGCCAGCGGTCTAACCATTCTGCCAATCGAACACTTTCATTATATTTGACTCATTATTCTTTGTTCTTACTCTAACTATTAGAGCTCGAAAATATCTTGAATGAAGAGCAAGTAAATGTATGTTGCTTGCAAGAAACCCACCTCAACAAGGACATAGCCTTCAAAATCAGAGGCTACCAGTGCTACCGATCTGACCGAATAGACAGGCGAAAGGGTGGAATACTGACACTCGTGAGGAATAACATCAGTGCATGTCAGCTTGAAACATATATGGACGGGGCGGAATACCAGATGCTTCATCTCAGGACAGAAAGTTCAGAATTCCACCTGCTCAACTACTACTGTCCGAGCGACCGCCCACTGGCACTAGATACAATCCCAGCAAAAGAAAGACTGATTGTATGCGGAGACTTCAACAGCCACTCACAGAGCTGGGGCTATGATCACATGGACAGGAGAGGTGAGGAGCTTGAAAACTGGCAGGATGACAATGGGCTTATCCTGATTAACCAGCCAATCGACCCACCAACCTTCTACTCGAGATCATGGCACACCACCTCTACACCAGACCTGGCATTCCACTCACCCAGCCTGGAGTGGAACACCACACGCGTTGTAGGGAAACAACTTGGAGGCAGCGACCACCGGTCAGTCTTCCTAATTGTGGAAAATGAACTTGTCAAGGAGAGCAGCACTCTCTCTAGGTGGAACTACAAGAAGGCAGACTGGACAATGTACCAGCACCGTACTAGTATACTGGCTAGAGATCTGACTGTAGACAAAGACATCAATAAGTTAGTCTATGAATTCAGCAGATGCATATTACAGGCTGCTCGTGAAACAATACCTAGAGGGGCTCGTAAGCACTACAAACCATATTGGAATAGTGAACTAGAGCAGCTGCACAACGACGTGGAAACATCTCGAAAGCAGGCAGAGACCAGTCCATGCAAAGAACACATCAATAACTACCAGCAAGCTAAGGCCAAATTTCAAAGGGCCAAGTTGCAGGCCAGGCGAAGAAGCTGGAAGGAGAAAACAGAGTCCTTGAACTTTGAAAGAGATATGAGGAAACTGTGGAAGCTGGTAAAACAACTTAACGATGAAGGTACAGAGAGAAACTCAAGGATTGCTCTGTACAAAGATGGAAACATCCTCATGGGAAAACAGGCAGCTGATCACTTTGCAGACTCCTTTGCTAAAGACAACAACATCAAAGTTAGCCCAGAGAAGCAACAGGAGACTCGTGAGAAACAACAATACGCAGGACGAGATGGAACCATACCTGAAGTTATGGAGGCACCAATCACATTCAGAGAACTGGAGCTTGCAATATCCAAATTGAAAATGAGAAAGTCGCCAGGAGTTGATGGAGTGTCCAATGAAATGATTAAGAACTTAGGAACCGCAGCAAAAACAAAGCTGCTGCAGATCTTCAATATCTGTTGGAACTCAGGTAGAGTTCCACAGACCTGGAGGGAAGCAATCATGATACCACTCCTAAAACCAGGAAAAGACAGTTCCACTGCCTCCAGCTACAGACCAATCAGCCTTACAAGCTGCCTCTGCAAAACAATGGAACGTATCATCAACCTCAGGCTACAGTGGTACCTCGAAAGTCAAAACCTTCTTGTACCACAGCAGGCGGGCTTTTGGCAGTGTTATTCCCCCGAAGATCAGGCAACTTACCTTTCCCAAGAGATTGAGGATGCGTTCCAAGATAAGAAACTGGTACTAGCAGCATGGATAGATCTAAGGAAAGCATTTGACAAGGTTTGGAAAGAAGGGCTTCTGAAGAAACTGAGAAATTGTAGAGTGAATGGTAAGATGTACAAATGGGTGAAAGCATACCTGCATAACAGAAGAGCCCGAGTACAACTAGATGGCCTCAAGAGTAAGAAAATTCTACTACGTCATGGCGTCCCTCAGGGAGGGGTTCTGTCCCCCACACTTTTCCTAGTCTACATCAACGACCTGGTTGCTGAACTACCACATGGAATGAAAGTGGCAATGTACGCTGATGACCTGGTAATATGGTGCACAGATGAGCATGCAACAGTGGCCACCAAACTGCTACAAAGAGCTATAGATGCCTCAACCTCATGGGCAAATAGATGGTGTGTCAGCATCAATACAGACAAGTGCAGCACTACGCTCTTCACCCTCTCTCCCAAACAAAAAGCTGGTGTCATCAAGATAAACGAAGAGCTCCTGAGAGAAGATAAACAACCCACCTATCTCGGAGTTACATTCGATGATAGGCTGACATGGAAGCAGCACATCAACAAAGCAGCAACAAAGGCCAGGAGGAAGTTAGCCATCCTGAGAAAACTAAGTGGAACCACATGGGGAGCCAGCGGGAAAATACTTAGTAAAGTTTACCAGCAGGGCATACGACTACACCTGGAATATGGGTCAGCTGCGTGGTGTCCAGCATCAAACACCACATTACAAGAGCTAGATAAGGTGCAAAACCAGGCGCTTAGGGTCATCACGGGGGCAATGAAATCAACGCCTATAGTGAAGATGGAGAAAATGGGGAGGATACAAGCACTGAGAGAACGCAGAGACACGAAAGTGCTAACACAGGCAGAAAAGTTCCTCTGTATGCCGAGTCATCCAATGAAGGACAGATTCCAAAACCTAGCAATGGGGCGACTGAAAAGAAGCAGCTTTATCCACCAGGCCAAACGATTACGTAGACAAACCTCAGACCTGCCTGAAGTTAACAGCCCCCTAAAGTCTGTGCCAGAACAAACCCCTTGGAGAGAGGAGCATGGGCTACCAGTACACATCCACACAAAAGTGAAAGGAATATTAGACAGGGATGAACAGAACAGTGTGCAACGTAGGAAAGTCACTCTCAGTTTCCTGGATGATGAATACCCACAGGACCTCTGGGTCCGAGTATATACGGATGGGTCAGCACAGAATGCAGTAAAGAATGGAGGAGCAGGAGTGTACATAGAATACCCAAACAACACTAGGGATACTGTCAGAGTACCAACGGGGAAATTCTGTAACAACTATGATGCAGAAGTCCAGGCAATCAAGGTGGCAACTGAGAAACTATTGAACACCAATCTCGGTCCACAGCCTGTGGTATTCCTGACAGATGCAAGATCAGCACTCCAAGCACTTCAGTCCAGAAAATTGCCAGGCATACAAGCCCTACTTTCTGAACTGTGCAACCAGCGCAGGGTCACCATGCAGTGGATACCGTCTCATTGTGGAATACCAGGAAACGAGAGAGCAGATGGACTGGCTAAAGAAGGTGCTGCAGACGAGCAACCGGATGTACCAGTTACATACCATCAGAAGAAAAAGATGATCAAATCTATCAGAAAGCCACCAACGCAGGATGACTACCAAGCTATGAACAGATCAGAACAAATAGTCATTCTGCGCCTCAGAACAGGACACAACCGACTCCGCAGCCACATGTATACAAAATTCAAGATTGGCAATTCAGCCATGTGTACATGTGGACAGGCACCCCAGACTGCGGAGCACGTACTTCAAGATTGCCTCGAATATGATATATTGAGGCAAACCCACTGGCCCAGAGAAACAACACTGGAAGCAAAACTATATGGACCTCTGTATGAACTACAAAAGACAGTGAAGTTTATACAAGAAACAACATTGCAGATATAGACAATATAGTTCAAGTGAACGAAAGAAGAAGAAGGAAAAAAAACATAAAGAAACTGAATTGCTTCCTTCTAATATGACTAATAATCAGAGCTGTCTTCACGTCTGTCCTAACGAGTCTCAAGTCTCTTACTACCAGTCTCAAGTCTCTTAGTACTGTCGCAAAATTGGTTTCAAGTCATTGCAAACGGGATCAGTTAGATTTATAAACCCGTCTACGATCGAACGACCGCTTTCAAAATGGCGGCGTATCAGCGAAATGTGTATCGGACAGAGGAAATCGCCAACGATAAATAAAAACAGAAGGGAATCCGTATGAAAAGGATTTTACATTTCAGTACAGGGAAGGATGGTGTATAACTGCATATAAGATGGAACGGTAGGAAGTTCTCATTTACGGAGATATATGCGTATTTCGGCTGCCCACAGTTACGCTAAAAGCATGTAAACCCACTTCTGTTCTAAATATTAAAATCAACAAATAACAGTTTGGGAAATTACATGGATAGGAAGATAGAGTTTTATCAGCTGTATAAAACTAGATAAGATGGAACTATATGGATATTATATATGCCGAGAATGATAAAGGCAAAATTTCAGTCGACGCACAGTTCGGCCGAAATCACTGTTCGGGAGGATTTTTCAGGCTTAGGTTTAAGCTGTGACGTCGGTACTCTCCGATACGTCCGCGCTATACGTATTTAAAGCGTATCGGTAAACTGAGCTACAGACAACGAAAGAGGGTTCAGACAGACTGGAGGCAGAGTTTCGCCACGACCCATGAATTGTGAGCGGATCGCCAGAAACATTTTTAAGTCCAGTATCTGAAGTCTGAGGGTAAGCGAAATTATGATAACTACCGTGTATAATATTTGTTATTTCAGGTTCATACAGAATTCACAAAATATGCCTGTATAATATTCATTGATATAACGTATTATTATTTTAATATGATTTATTCATGTGCATTATGGATGAGTGTTGCTTGTACAAAAAATAATCACAAATAGCCCCACAGCCTAATGAAGTTATTATATTTATCATATTGCTAAATTTATCGCTTACGAAGATAAAGGCAGTCCCATGGCAGAGATTGTCATAGGGAAATGAAGTGTTAGAAACTTCATCATGGAAGATCCCAGTTTACGAGGTTAAGGTGACTAGTCCCCTTCCTCGCTGCCTTTGCCTTCCCTAGTTCGAGCGCACAACTTCGTACCCATTTACAGCTAGTAAACTGGAGTGTTCTACAGCCAGTTTCAGTAGAAAGCAACCTGATCACGTGGTCACTCACTCACTTTCTTTATTTATGTATTACTTTTGTGTAGATGCTAAGGATAGCATCAGTATTTGAATTCGTACTTGATATGATTTGGAAGGATCAAGTTATAGAATATGAAGGGATGTATAGGAGCGGAATAAACCAGATGATGTTTATTACTGATATGTTAATATTAATTCTATATCATTGAACTGATGTTACTTGCTATGACTGTATAACTTTGACACCTGATGACTGACTTGTCTGACTTATGTGCTAGTCAGTTACACTTAATTGAAATGTTAATATTAATGCTATATCACTGAAATGATGTCCTTACTTACTATGATTGTATAACGGTGACATCTGATGACTGACTGGTCTGACATCTGTGCTAGTCAACTACAAGTCTAGCCAGATACTAGCCAAGGCTGATATGTTGCAGGTTCCATGAAATAACTCAAACCAGACTGTCCAGTATCAGAAGCCGGTGTAGTTCATCCGAGGCAATCCCACCAAAGTGCAGGACCCCAAAGAGTGAACTTCAACTGGTCATTGGCATCCCTACTGTTGGGCCTACCAAGTCTGATATCAGCAAAGGACAGTTTCAGCAGTATCAAGTTGGAAAGATAAGTGTCCTGTTTGACACTGACCACCTATACATGTGAAACAGCCAATAGTTGAAAACAATAAGTAACCATACAAAAACTCAGTCAACTGATGACAGTTATCCTTAAATTCAAAGGACTAATAACAGTGATTTCAGTAACTTTATTATTTAAGATCTTGAAGTATAAACAGACCATAATAGTAATTGTGTGAATACTTTTATATATATGTATATGCTCTTTTCCAACTAGTAGAAATAGAATATTAGTGTAATTATTAAACTATTTTAACTGTACCTGAGGATTTATTCACTTCTTCCATTTGTGGTTTCAGTGAATGTTCATTTTACTTATCCCCTAGAATATAAGTAATCATAAGATAGTCATAGGGAGGAGACACCTTAAATCCTGGTACTACTTCTTACCAACTGGGCCAGGGTTTTTACAGTCTGACTATTTTTATGATAACAATACACCAGTGCTTATTTCTAAGACTGGGGTATTACTTGTAAGGTCAGAACGCTTTACTGGCATACTCTTACATATAAATAATTTTAAATAACCTCCCGCTACAAGTACCAGTCTCAAGTTGGTTAGTACCAGTCTCAAGTTGGTTAGTACCAGTCTCAAGTCTCTTAGTACCAGTCTCAAGTCTCTTAGTACCAGTCTCAAGTCTTTTAGTACCAGTCTCAAGTCTCTTAGTACCAGTCTCAAGTCTCTTAGTACCAGTCTCAAGTCTCTTAGTACCAGTCTCAAGTCTCTTAGTACCAGTCTTAAGTCTCTTAGTACCAGTCTCAAGTCTCCTAGTACCAGTCTCAAGTCGTCGCAAGTCCCTAACAGTAGCCTTCTAGCCGAGTCCCAAGCCGAGCTTCATTTTTCATCTAAAACTGGTTATAGCCACTTTATCGAACAATCACATCGATCAGTATAAACAGTAATGAAAAATAAGATATATTTTTAGTATTTTTACTATCTTATTTATTAACAGTTTTTATTCGCTCAATCTGTATTACATTTTCGAAATAGTATCTTCTCAACCCTGCTACCCCCTTTCTTTCCCCCCCCCCCCCCGCAACATACCCCCGCCTACAATGGAATGTATAGAATAATGCAATTGATCAGCACTAAATCTCATGCGTAAATGAATTAACAGCGTTAGTTTGTTTAAAGGACCCATGCTTCAGGTTTTTGTCCGCCGATATTATTTCTCTATCTGATGCAAGGTATTGTTTCCCCGTAGTCGGGATTGTTATGTTTCTATAGTCTATGAATGTTATTGTTGACATCATCGCTGTCTCCCCGACCTTTGTCTAACAACAGCGACAATCTATGTCTACCAAGCTTCCTTATGGTGCATGGAACCACCATTGCTGCTGGTCGCCTGGCATGACGCCTGCCTACCAAGCATTCTCGTCATCTTGTAGCAGTGGTTCACGTAACAATTTCTTTTACATGATGAGGAAATCATGTAGCATGCACAACCTAATACTAGTCGGCCTTGTATGTCGTGCATGAGAAAGCATTAAACTTATTCTTTACTGGTCTCATCGGGTGTCTCTTTAAACAAAAATGTAACCTGTCTGTATCCCGAACCACTCATCACTCTAAACATATTGTCTAAGCATCGATACAAAGAAGCCCCCCACATGCAATGACACACTGAGGAATCAAAATCTTTTTTATCCGACATTCGGAAGGTCAATTTAGTCTGCACGTTTCCTGACTCAATAAAACTTGATTTTCCAATCATAAAAACAAACAGGGCTCGACAAAAAGGGTCGCCTTGAGTTTAGCACCCCTGAGCACACAAGACGGACACCCAGAGACCCTGTTAATCATCAAAGAATCTAAAAAACAAAGAAGGGCAACTCTAAAGGTTAACAAAGGCGAAGGGACGCGACTCCCGGGCTATCAGAGACAGACGTCAAACAAATCTTGAATGGAGGGAAAGCCAGAAGTGAAATAATCTCTGAATCGAAGACGAAAACTCAATTTATTCTGGAAGGCCAGTGAGCTATTGTTGGCTCATTAGACGGCCAATAAAATTAATGAACATTGCACGAGCCGCTCTTTCTCTTCAGTTTTTTCATTGGACATGGACGTTCAGTTGGACAGTTAGAAAAATGGGGATTTGGATGGAGGCGAGAAGGATGAAGAAAAGACAGAATTGGAAGATTTTCTTAAATTTTCTAGAGACACAAAGAAAGGAGTTAGAAACCTGCTAGGGTCACGTGCTCGTATTTCTCAACCCACCCTTCCGTCACTTAAAAAAAAACGGCCCCTTTTACGCCTTGATTCCTTCCTCTCTTTTAATTGATCACAATCTCTCTCTCTCTCTCTCTCTCTCTCTCTCTCTCTCTCTCTCTCTCTCTCTCTCTCTCTCTCTCTCTCTCTCTCTCTGTTTGTGCAATTCTCAACTCTTTCAAAATAAAGTTTGTTCGTTCGTTCGCGTTCTCTCTCTCTCTCTCTCTCTCTCTCTCTCTCTGACACACACACTCATACATCAATTTGGTTTTAGTTTTTTTTAAATACCTTCAAACAAAAGTCGTTCTACACAACATTATGGGGGGCGGCAAGGAAAAGGAAAAGACCGGTATGAGGAGAAGGCTGGCAAAAAAAAAAAATGGCCGTAAGGAGAACGGTCTTAATAATTAAGCGCACGACAAAACGCGTCTGCTGTGAGTGAAAGGCAAGGCCCGAGATTCGCCAGACCTCGCGAACAGGTTTTGCTAGTGTTGAGATTATAATTTATATCCCCGACCTCTGTTATCTCCTAAATTGAAGTGGAGATCAGGTTATGGACCAGTCCGAGTAAAACATCGCTTGTCACTGACACCTACCCCCCAGCCTCTTTCTGTACGTGATCTCCATCCCTGAACCTCTTTTCATAAAAAATATTTTTTTTAAATGATTTTTTTTTAAAAGAGAGAGATTATATTTGTCGAAGCGTGCAGATACAAACAGATTACCGGGGCGATCTACACCAGGAATAAGCAACCAAGGTTGCCACGGGGGTCTACTTTAGAAACACTGAGTTTTCTAAAGATCTGCCTCAGTGTAACCATGGCAGAAGTTTCAGAATACAGTACTTGGAAATTGTAATAAATGCGGTCTCTATGTTACTGTCATATCTGCCGGGCGACCCGCGTCGGCAACTCCATCGACAGAACGGTGGAAAATTCAAACTAAGTAATATTTTACAGAGTGCAGAATGCATGGAGACATATCTGGAGTCATCTTTATATGACCACCGGCTATGCACAATACTACAATATATATAATTACACCCTCAATGACTCTTGAAATCATCCACACACTTTCAGGGAGTCCCCCTATGGTGAAACATGTTGAGAACCCTGCATTGCACACTAAGCTTGGAAAAGTCACTTGAGCCCCAGATGCGATTCTTTGGTTTTGACCTGGTTGACTGCATGCAGGAAGATCTCATTATGGACCCAGTGTTAGGCAGGGGCGGCTCAGAAGTGGCTCTGTGCAGGACGTGACAATTCCTTGGGAAAGCCCAAAACCAGAGCACAGTATTTTAGCTCTCCATAATTAGAAAACCCTGTTGGATGGCAGGGAATGCACAAAATGCCACGAGTTCTTACTCCTAGCTTGGGACCAGATGTAACGATCCTTTAAATACAAACCAAGCTGGAGAAACTGGAGCTCATGTCTTCAACTCAGTAAGTTTCGGAATGGCAGAAAAGCCATAGGAAAAGCCTAGATCTACGGTGTAGATAATACCAAATAGCTTTCAACTTGGCATTGGCTGCAAAAGAGCGAGAAACTCAGCAGCCCTAGTTAAACAACAACAACAGCAACAGCAATAACAACAACAACAACAACAACATAATGCTGACTTCACTCCATAGAAACGATGTCGTTCCCATCTCCTGCAGTTCACGAATAACGTACATTTTAGTAAGACAACTGTCACGTGATAGAACGGTTTGGAGTTTATAAGTTGATGGGCAGTGCTACACGAGGAGCTGGAACATGATGGTGGTGATGATAACACGCAGAACCAGTTGATATATATATATTTTTTTATAGGACATATACAGAACTAGTTGCTATAGTTTTTGTTATAGGACAATGCAGAACTAGTTCCTATATTTTTTGTTATAGGACATTGCAGAACCAGTGTTTATACTTTTGACAGGGCACCTGCAGAACCAGGATTACAGTATTGATAAGACACATGGAGTGTCAGTTGTTATATTTTTTGACATCACACCGACAGGAACCTGCTGTTATAAGCTGACAGGACACATGCACAGTCATTTGTTATTATTTTGACTGGACACAACCAAAACCAGTTGTTATATATTTTTATAGGACATACGCAGAACTAGATGTTATATTTTTGATAGGATACATGCATAACCATTTGTAATATTTTTATAAGACACATGCAGAACCAGCTGTTATATTTTGATAGGACACATGCAAAACCATTTTTTTATATTTTGATAGAACACATACGGGAACAGTTTGCTATATTATTTTATAGGACACATGCAGAAACAGCTGTAATGTGTTTGATAGGATGCATGCATAACCAGCCCTTATATATTGACAGGACACGTGAAGCACCTGTTGTTATACTTGTGATAGGACACATGCAGAACTAGCTGTTATATTTGAGATAGGACACTTGCAGTACTAGTTATTATATTTGTGATAGAACATGTGCAGTACTAGTTATTATATTTGTGATAGGACATGTGCAGTACTAGTTATTATATTTGTGATAGGACATGTGCAGAACTAGTTATTATATTTGTGATAGGACATGTGCAGAACTAGTTATTATATTTGTGATAGGACATGTGCAGTACTAGTTATTATATTTGTGATAGGACATGTGCAGTACTAGTTATTATATTTGTGATAGGACATGTGCAGTACTAGTTATTATATTTGTGATAGGACATGTGCAGAACTAGTTATTATATTTGTGATAGGACATGTGCAGAACTAGTTATTATATTTGTGATAGGACATGTGCAGAACTAGTTATTATATTTGTGATAGGACATGTGCAGAACTAGTTATTATATTTGTGATAGGACATGTGCAGAACTAGTTATTATATTTGTGATAGAACATGTGCAGTACTAGTTATTATATTTGTGATAGGACATGTGCAGAACTAGTTATTATATATTTGTGATAGGACATGTGCAGTACTAGTTATTATATTTGTGATAGGACATGTGCAGAACTAGTTATTATATTTGTGATAGGACATGTGCAGTACTAGTTATTATATTTGTGATAGGACATGTGCAGAACTAGTTATTATATTTGTTATAGGACATGTGCAGAACTAGTTATTATATTTGTGATAGGACATGTGCAGAACTAGTTATTATATTTGTGATAGAACATGTGCAGTACTAGTTATTATATTTGTGATAGGACATGTGCAGAACTAGTTATTATATTTGTGATAGGACATGTGCAGTACTAGTTATTATATTTGTGATAGGACATGTGCAGAACTAGTTATTATATTTGTGATAGGACATGTGCAGTACTAGTTATTATATTTGTGATAGGACATGTGCAGAACTAGTTATTATATTTGTGATAGGACATGTGCAGAACTAGTTATTATATTTGTGATAGGACATGTGCAGAACTAGTTATTATATTTGTGATAGGACATGTGCAGAACTAGTTATTATATTTGTGATAGGACATGTGCAGAACTAGTTATTATATTTGTGATAGAACATGTGCAGTACTAGTTATTATATTTGTGATAGGACATGTGCAGAACTAGTTATTATATTTGTGATAGGACATGTGCAGAACTAGTTATTATATTTGTGATAGGACATGTGCAGTACTAGTTATTATATTTGTGATAGGACATGTGCAGAAGCAGCTGTTATATTCGTACAATGACGTCATGAATCACTTTAATATAAAAATAAAGAAAAAAGGGCGATCTTACTTATGTTTTGACTTATGCTGGTGGTGGCACTGAGTCAATGGAGAATGCTCGAACTTGCAACAAGGTGACTTTGGTTCCGAGACCACTGTCAAAGCTTCTAAATTCATTATAGTTGCTGACGACAATGTTGTGACGGGGCTGGTGGTGGTAGTGATGGCACTGGTGGTGGTACTGCTGCTCCTGCCAGTGACGCTGATGGCGTACATGTCCTTTCTGGGCCGACTTTTCCTCCTCGACCGGGCCTGTAAAATTGAAAGAAAGCAAGGCGAAGTGAAAAGTCAGCCCAGAGCAGACAGGAGATCGCAGATGACAGCACTCACAAAGCACACGCCAGCAGCTAGCATGCAAACATTCACTTTATACGAGTACATCCAAAATAAGGAAACGTTTAATAAAATATAAGAATTTAAAAAGCGACTGACTGATATCAAATAAATATATGGCTTATTGACTGAAAGCAAACAATAAAATAACAGTTGAATGATAGCTGGACTGTTAGCAAATAACTGTACAACTCTAGAATTCATCTTCATTTTTGCCCCTCCACCCCCCCCCCCCCCCCCCCCCGGCGTATAGACCTTCAACAAACTTATGTCGTCCTCCTGTGCCGTGCTATCAGCTCAAGGTCTTTCCATGTCTTTCTCACACCTTTCATTTATATCTCCAGGTTTTTTTTCTTCACCGTGTATTTTTCGTGTGTCCCTCAACTCCTCCTACTATGACGAATCCAGAATAAAGACTGCCTTGTAATGCCACCAAACGTTTCCTGAATGTGTGTTCTATACATTGCCTGCGCCCTCTTATCTCTTGTTCCACCGGCACTTGTCTGGTTCTTGTCATCTGTTCCACAAAAGTGATCTTGTTGTGTCATTTAAATAGTTATATTCTAGACAAGGACCTATTTATGAAAGTCTGTAGCTTTTTGGTTGTTGTTTTTGTTGTTCTCCAAGGGGGAGCCACGGTAGTGTAGTGGTTAGGGCACTAGCTTCTTAGCTCGATAGCCCATGGTTCGATCCCCAGTTGAGGCGGGATTTTTTAGACCGCAAACGGTTCCATCCTCATGAATTGGGTACCGGAGCAACTCTGGGAAGGTTAAGGCGGCCGGTGTGATGCTGACCACATCACCCCTAGTGTGCTGTTGGTCAAGAAAGTATGGGGCTAACACCATATTCCCAATATGCATCAATGGGTTTGTAATGGGATCCCTTACCCTTTACCCCCCCCCTCCCATCCCCATGCATGGAGGCATATTTGGAGTCATCCTTATATGACCACCATATATGCACAATGCTACAATATATGTACGTGGAAGTGAACTTATGTCTGTGAGGCTAATTACATCCTCATTGACTCTTGAAATCACCCACACACTTCCAGGGATTCCCCCTGTGGTGAAACTTGTTGAGAACCCAGCATTGCACACTACGCTTGGAGAAGTCACATGAGCGTAATTCTTTGGCTTTGACTTGGTTGACTGCATGCAGAAGGATCTCACTGTGGAGCCAGTGATAGGCAGGGGAAGCTGAGAAGTGGCTCTGTGCAGGACGTGACAATTCCTTGGGACAGCCCAGAACCAGAGTACAGTATTTTAGCTCTGCATAGTTGGAGAGCCCCCTTGGATGGCGGGGAATGCACAGTATGCCACGCACTTCTTACTCCTAGCATGGGACCAGTTGTGAAGATCCTTTAAATGCAAGCTGGAGAAGTTAGAGCTCATGACTTCAACTCAACATGTTTAGGAAACAGGAAAAGCCTAGATCTACAGTGTTAGATAATACCAAGAAGTCTTCAACTTGGTATTGACTGCTAAAGAGCGAGAAGCTCAGCAGCCCTAGTTAAACCCCCCCTCCCCCCTCCCATGTTTCAGAGCCATACAATAGGCTCACTTGACATTTGAGTTGAACATTCTGAATCATGAAAATCATGACCTGGCCAGACATTTAAAAAAAAAAAAAGTGACTGCTGATTATCAGCATATAACTATGTGTGTGTTCAACAGAGCCGTTCTTAAGGATTTTTCTGGGTGGTGTAATATCTCGTTATGTTCCCCCCCCCCCCCCCCCTCTTCTTCCCCCCCCGCCCCCCCCCCCCCCCCCCCCCCCCCCCCCCCCCACCCCCCCCCTCCCCAAGTCCAAGTTCCGTACTTCATTTCATGTTGCTGAGATCACACTGTAATTTTTGCAAGTGGTCGCTGTAGCTTTTACATTAACATAATATATTTATGTTTTTAAAATCTTACGGTAGGTAATGTTTTAAAATTCCTGTTGAATTATATATCGACGCTCGATGCGCTGTTTTTTGAAAAGAAAAGAAAAAAAGAATAATATAGACATGGAATAATCGAAAAAATGTTTATTTAAGAAATGAAATACATGTAAACATAAAAATAGTTCGTACTTTAAACTCCGAAACAATATAATATTCATTTTAAAATGTTAATTTTAAAATAAAATTGTTTTTATACATTTTGACGCTCCTCTCCCAAGAGTCGGCCCGGATCTTCAAGACATACCGACAGTGAATAATTTTGTGACTGCTACGCTGAATGAAAGTAAAGAACTATGCGAGCACAAAACCTACTGACGGTAAATAATTGTGTGAGCACATAACTCACTGACATAAAATAATTGCGTATGGGGCAATAGTGAGTGACAACGATTAATTGTTAGATTGCAAAACTGGCGTACAAAGTGTTTAATACACATAAAGGTATGTTTCAGGTACTCGTGTTGTTGTTCGGGTGATCCTGGGTTGGAGTCTCCGGTAAGCCTCTCACTTTTGTAGTTTTTCTGTTGTCTAATTTTCTACTTCTTTATTTCTGACGAGCGCCTGAAACATAACTTTCTTGTGTGTATTATTTATTTGCTGTGTACAGGCCTCGGGTTTCCCTCTTTATTTATCTAAATAACAAAGTAAAATGATCCCGTTACACGCCCGTTGAGGCATATTGGAAATATGGTGTTAGGCCTATATTTTCTTGACCATCGGCACACTAGGGGGTGATGTGGTCAGCATCACGCCGGCCGCCTTAACCTTCCCAGAAATAACAAAGTGTTTACCTGCTAAACTGACTGAGAACGTGTGCAAGGTCAAGGTAGTCCCATAGCAAATACTGCTATAGGGAAGAGAAGAGTTAGAGACTTCCTTATACTAAGTCGGGTTAGCAGTCAACAGAGTTGACTTTCTTGGGATGGTAAATGCGATCTGATTTAACCAAATAGGTTGAAAGGAATGCGCCTCGCCAGAAGAAGGCAAAAACCGAACCAAAAAAAAAAAAACCACCTTATAGAAAAGCTTTCGGTGTAAAAATCACTAATCTAGGTTGACCAAGGTGCTCCTCGCCATAACGAGGCAAAATTCCTTAAATAAAGAAAGATGGTCAGGTGATAGGATGAGGGAACTATGCTAGTGAAATGTTTTGTCAGGGCAGATGTCATGACACCCCGTTTATTATTAACTTTGATAACTTTTACCTTCACAGACGATATTTGGTCAATTATGTTTTGTTGCTTCTTTATTTCATCATCATTATTCTCCTTTCTGCTTCCTACGGAGCATGGGGTCCCACTGAAGCTGGCCCAGGTAAGGAAGCCTGTCCCCAAATATTCACACGCACTTGCTGTGGTGGTTTCTGTAACAATTTGTTTTAATGATGGGGTTGCCAGCCTCTAGCACAACCTCTTCTTAGTCGCCTCTTACGACATGCCTGAGGGAGCAATAGGCATATTCTTTCTTCGTCTCATCACCCCCCCCCCCCCCCCCCGGTGCACTACACGGGGCTGCATCTTAATTACCCACTTCAAATCACCCAGCTTATCTTCTATTTTCCTATACGCTGACCATATTTTAAAGGCTGGATTTTGATGTGGTGTCCTAAATTATATTCCTTAGGGACATTATATTCTGACATAATATTGCCCCCCCCACTGAGTAGCAGAAGTAAAGAAGTTGCAGCTTTTCTTGACAGACGACAGTGCGGAGACGGAAACCGGTACTCATTAACGAACATAGGTAAATGGTAGACATTTGAAAGAAAGAAACAAACAAACAAACAAGAAAGAAAGAAAGAAAAGAAAGAAAGAAAGAAAGAAAGAAAGAAAGAAAGAAAGAATCAGAAAGACAGAAAGAGACAGAAAGAAAGAAAGAAAGAAATTAAGAAAGAAAGAAAGAGACAGAAAGAAAGAAAGAGTCAGAAAGAAAGAAAGAAAGAAAGAAAGAAAGAAAGAAAGAAAGAAAGAAAGAAAGAATCAGAAAGACAGAAAGAGACAGAAAGAAAGAAAGAAAGAAATTAAGAAAGAAAGAAAGAGACAGAAAGAAAGAAAGAGTCAGAAAGAAAGAAAGAAAGAAAGAAAGAAAGAAAGAAAGAAAGAAAGAAAGAAAGAAAGAAAGAAAGAAAGAAAGAGTCAGAAAGACAGAAAGAGAAAGAAAGAAAGAAAGAAAGAAAGAAAGAAAGAAAGAAAGAAAGAAAGAAAGAAAGAAAGAAAGAAAGAAAGAAAGAAAGAAAGAAAGAAAGAAAGAAAGAAAGAAATACAAAAGAAAGAAAGAAAGAAAAGAAAGAAAGAAAGAAAGAAAGAAAGAAAGAAAGAAAGAAAGAAAGAAAGAAAGAAAGAAAGAAAGAAAGAAAGAAAGAAAGAAAGAAAGAAAGAAAGATAGATAGATAGATAGATAGATAGATAGATAGATAGATAGATAGATAGATAGATAGATAGATAGATAGATAGATAGATAGATAGATAGATAGATAGAAATTAAGAAAGAAAGAAAGAGACAGAAAGAAAGAAAGAAAGAGTCAGAAAGACAGAAAGAGACAGAAAGAAAGAAAAGAAAGAAAGAAAGAAAGAAAGAAAGACATTAAGAAAGAAAGAAAGAGACAGAAAGAAAGAAAGAAAGAGTCAGAAAGACAGAAAGAAAGAAAGAAAGAAAGAAAGAAAGAAAGAAAGAAAGAAAGAAAGAAAGAAAGAAAGAAAGAAAGAAAGAAAGAGACAGAAATACAGAAAGAGACAGAAAGAAAGATAGAAAGAAAGAGACAGAAAGAAAGAAAGAAAGAAAGAAAAAAAAGAAAGAAAGAAAGAGACAGAAAGAAAGAAACATGACATTAAAACTCTGGTTTCCTCTCTTTGTTTAGCTCTGTATTCACACATTTGTTACTTAAACTAACCTACTTATTATTTATTATTCTTATTATAACATTCTTGTGTTATTAAGTCTATACTTGGGAATAGGAAAGTTATGGAAGTGAAAAAGTCTACAGTATACAAATACGTTGATCGTACTGGTATACTAATCATGTGCACGCTCCTTGGGCATCTTACCACTATCTCTTTTACCCGGGGGATTCCCTACCACTATCTCTTTTACCCGGGGGATTCCACAACAAGGACTGCCTGGTAGTGCTATCAACAGGTTTCCTCAGTGTATGTCCTATCCATCTCCTGCGTCTTCTTGTCATCTCTTGTTCCACTGGCACTTGTCTGTTTCTTCTCATCTCTGGTTCCATTGGCACTTTTCTGTTTCTTGTCATCTCTTGTTCCACTGGCACTTGTCTGTTTCTTGTCATCTCTTGTTCCACTGGCACTTTTCTGTTTCTTGTCATCTCTTGTTCCATTGGCACTTGTCTGTTTCTTGTCATCTCTTGTTCCATTGGCACTTGTCTGTTTCTTGTCATCTCTTGTTCCACTGGCACTTGTCTGTTTCTTGTCATCTCTTGTTCCATTGGCACTTGTCTGTTTCTAGTCATCTCTTGTTCCACTGGCACTTGTCTGTTTCTTGTCATCTCTTGCTCCACTGGCACTTGTCTGTTTCTTGTCATCTCTTGCTCAACTGGCACTTGTCTGTTTCTTGTCATCTCTTGTTCCACTGGCACTTGTCTGTTTCTTGTCATCTCTTGTTCCACTGTCACTTGTCTGATTCTTGTCATCTCTTGTTCCACTGGCACTTGTCTGTTTCTTCTCACCTCTTGTTCCACTGGCACTTGTCTGTTTCTTGTCATCTCTTGTTCCACTGGCACTTGTCTGTTTCTTGTCATCTCTTGCTCAACTGGCACTTGTCTGTTTCTTGTCATCTCTTGCTCAACTGGCACTTGTCTGTTTCTTGTCATCTCTTGCTCAACTGGCACTTGTCTGTTTCTTGTCATCTCTTGTTCCACTGGCACTTGTCTGTTTCTTGTCATCTCTTGTTCCACTGTCACTTGTCTGATTCTTGTCATCTCTTGTTCCACTGGCACTTGTCTGTTTCTTCTCACCTCTTGTTCCACTGGCACTTGTCTGTTTCTTCCCACCTCTTGTTCCACTGGCGCTTGTCTGTTTCTTGTCATTTCTTGTTCCACTGGCACTTGTCTGTTTCTTGTCATCTCTTGTTCCACTGGCACTTGTCTGTTTCTTCTCACCTCTTGTTCCACGGGCACTTGTCTGTTTCTTGTCATTGTCGCAGAGAGATTTATGATTAATAAATTTCTATATCTTTTCTCTATTCTACTCGCGTCTTCTACTTTATTATCGCTCTTTTATCCCTTTTCTTTTTTCGCATTCGTTTGATTGTGAAAATATAACTCTCCCATTCATACCTTCTCCTGTCTCTTTTCTTAGTTAGAAACGCATTCTATTGCGTAAGCTAAGTCCTAGATGAGACTGAATAGTGTGAAATTTGTTCTCGACAGACATATGATGGCAGACGATCGTCTACATTTTCATCTGACACGACGCATTTAGGGTAGTTTTCTCGGTGATAGGTGTGATATGAAACTCATGCATCGCTCAGAAATGGCCATAGTTAGCAGGAGGTGTTAAGACGCGCACTGGCAGTTTATGGCTGGCACCCGACTGAATGTGAAGAGTTAGACGGGACTATTTTGGGTCTTGGGAGAAATAGCGTGGGATCCTTTGTCTGTTTTCAGATATCTACACCAGTAGCTGAGACTATTCATTGAGTTCTCCAATTTGCAGTAGACGGGTCGCTTCGTGCTAAGAGAATAAGCTTGTATAGCGAAGTTCTTTGTTTTCTCGTCAATTTTGCCGAGCTTCTAGAATACATATTAAGTGAATAAATTCTAGTTCGTGCGATAGCCTATAAACGGTTTTAAAGACTAAATGCCTATATGGGCCTATTGATCCAATAATTTCGTAACTCTAATGTACATGCAAGGAATTACGCCATTTCCGACCTGAAGTAGTGAATTTCTATCTGAGAGAAACCTGTCTTTGCGGAGCTGGGGTTCCCTTGGCCAAGAATAACACTGGAGATTCTGTACGTGTATGTCCTAAAAATTGTCTTTCCAGAAGTTGCTACCAAAGCTGTAAGTACGAATGCAAGCGCGTGGCCACGGCTGACATGAATACAGTGAATGCAGGACTGAGTGATTCCTTTATTGTTGTATTTTTGGCACCCATTTTGCTGTCTTAAATTCCTTTATGCAGCTTTGTTGCTAGTGATATTTTCCTTAGGATAGAGTAGAGTATCCGTTCTGTTCATACCTTTAAAGGGAATTCTTAGACTTTAGCGTATGCATCCGTGACTCTTTGGGGCTATCACATTTTCTTCTAACAGGACTGTGGGCTATACATCGAGAGAAAAGATTATACCTACGGGTCTATCATTCTTGTAGCAATTCATCACCTTATATGTATTTTCTATGCTTGATATTAACATTTATGTGTTGTGGAAAAATTTTCCTTATGTTAATAAATTTACATAAACTCTATTCAAGCGTGTCGGTCAGCTCGTTCCAACATATCTACAGGGTGTTTATAAAGTCGCTGTGCAGTGAATTTGAAAAATATTTTAGAAATTACGTCACGAATGATGCAAATTTACGTCATGATATTCTGTGTTCCAATGCTGTGTTCCACAATCTCGTGTGCAGCATTACACAACAAGCCCCAATTGAAAACCACATTTCTGGTGCTGTAGTCTCGCCCGGGCGTAAATTTCACTGCACAGCGACTTTATAAACACCCTGTATATTCCATTGTTATAGTTTTCACATCTGTGCGTCTAACTGTCGTCACTTATGTGTGTGTATACGTGAGTGGTATATATATATATATATATATATATATATATATATATATATATATATATATATATATATATATATATATATATATATATATATATACTAGATCTGTTGTAGAAGATAGGCTGAAAGAGAGAAAATTCTCTATTTCAGGGACAGCCTCTATTAATTTCTACCATCTCACTCGTGGAAATCTATTTCTATTATTATCTCTCACTGCTGCTACCACTTATTCTAATCTATTCAGAAGGGACCAACCCAAGTCTTAATTCCCCTATCAAAAATCTACGACAGTCATCTCTTGTTCCATTGGCACTTGTCTGTTTCTTGTCATCTCTTGTTCCACTGGCACTTGTCTGTTTCTTCTCACCTCTTGTTCCACTGGCACTTGTCTGTTTCTTGTCATCAGTTCCACATCAGTGATCTTGTCATCAGTTCCACATTAGTGATCTTGTCATCAGTTCCACATTAGTGATCTTTTCATCAGTTCCACATTAGTGATCTTGTCATCAGTTCCACATTAGTGATCTTGTCATCAGTTCCACATTAGTGATCTTGTCATCAGTTCTACATCAGTGATCTTGTCATCAGTTCCACATTAGTGATCTTGTCATCAGTTCCACATCAGTGATCACGTCATGACTTCCACATTACTGATCTTGTCATCAGTTCTACATTAGTGATCTTGTCCTCAGTTCTACATCAGTGATCTTGTCATCAGTTCCACATTAGTGATCTTGTCATCAGTGATCTTGTAATCACTTCCACATTGGTGATCTTGTCATTAGTTCTACACCAGTCATCTTGTCCTCACTTCAACATTAGTGATCTTGTCATCAATTCCACATCAATGATCTTATCACTTCTACATTAGTGATCTTGTCATCAGTTCCACATCAGTGATCTTGTCATCAGTTCCACATTAGTGATCTTGTCATCAGTTCTACATCAGTGATCTTGTCATCAGTTCTACATCAGTGATCTTGTCATCAGTTCCACATTAGTGATCTTGTCATCAGTTCTACATCAGTGATCTTGTCATCAGTTCTACATCAGTGATCTTGTCATCAGTTCTACATCAGTGATCTTGTCATCAGTTCCACATTAGTGATCTTGTCATCAGTTCCACATCAGTGATCTTGTCATCAGTTCCACATCAGTGATCTTGTCATCAGTTCCACATTAGTGATCTTGTCATACTACTTCATTCCTTCTATTCTTCGCCAGCACCCTTTGATAAAAGTCTGATACTAAGGTAGTAAAGCTGCTGCATTTTGTTGTTTGTCTTGAGTCGTTTGGTGCGTAAAACGTTGTTTATCTTGAGTCGTTTGGTGCGTAAAACGTTGTTTATCTTGAGTCGTTTGGTGCGTAAAACGTTGGTTATCTTGAGTCGTTTGGTGCGTAAAACGTTGGTTATCTTGAGTCGTTTGGTACGTAAAACGTTGGTTATCTTGAGTCGTTTGGTGCGTAAAACGTTGTTTATCTTGAGTCGTAAAACGTTGTTCAGTATATCACACATCTGTGAGTGTTCATAACAGGAATGCAGTCCTCTCTGTTTGACGCACCTCTGCACAGCAAACATACATTCCTCCTTACTTTGGCAGCTAAGAGTAAAAATGGTTTGACCAATCCGTTGTAAGGTGAACCAGGTCACTCGGCAGCACGAGCTTTTCATGCTGGAATAAAAGGGTCTTTTCAAGAAGTTTATGGCAAGGGTGGAAGGAGAATAAACTGGCTATTTTCTTGCACACCCATAAACTGATCCACTTGACAAATTTATACCCGCATAAATGTCGTGAAATATGCGAGAAAGCATGTAGCTCTGACCAGTGGCGTACTCAAGGGGGGTGCGAAAAGGGGGGGGGGCGGTCCGCCCCGGGTGACAGCCAGGAAGGGGGTGCCACCGGATACTATTATGATAGTACTTACTGTTTAAAATGTACTTGTAAGTGTATTTCTTTATGGGGGAAGGGGTGCCAAAGTTAGGATCCACCCCGTGTGCTAAATACTTTAGGGACGCCTCTGGCTCCGACTAAACAAAAACAAATTTCGGTCCAGTGGCGTACTAAAGGGGAGGGGTTTGGAAGGGGCGGTCCGCCTCGGGTGAAAGTCAGGAATGGGGTACCATCTGACACAATTATGACAGTAAAGGTGGTCCCATATCAGATACTGCCCTAGGGGTGTGAAGTGTTAGAGACATCACTATTCTAGTAGTCCAGCATCGAGAGGTGGGAGTTGACCAGTTACCTTCCTCGCTGCCTTTTCCAAGTGTAAATTCAGGTACCCATTTACAGCTGAGTAGATCAGCGCTCTAATCACTCTGTCAGTCGGACGCTCAATTGTGATAGTACTGAATGTTAAAATATACTTACACGTGTGTTTTATTATGGGGGCGGGGGATGCCAAAAGGTAGGATCCGCCCCGGGGGCCAGATACTTTAGGTACGCCTCTGTTTCGGTCCACTCTTGCCGTGAAGCGTAGTGGGGAGCTGAAGTTCGCGTTCTTCAGCCACGTGTGCCGCACGTGCTACTAGTGCCCATGCTGTTGCAGGATTTCTGCGATATCATCTATTCATCTGTCTCTTGGTCTTCCCCATATTCTGAAACCAGATCCTTCTACTGCAAGTAGGCGCGTTCATCTCCTTCTTCTTTAATCCATAACCGCCAACCGTCAAAGCAGTCAGTGGCCATCACGCCTGGTGGCGTCTTGTAGGGCAGCAACAAATTAATTCCACTTTGCTCGGTCGGCGGCCATCCTTCGTACAGTGCCCCAACTCTGGTTCATTCTTTGCATCTCAGCCTCCACAGTTCTTCGCCAAGTTGTTTTTGGTCGGCCTCTCTTTCGCTTTCCCTCGGGGGTCCATAGCATAGCTGTTCTTGTGATGGTATCAGGGTCCCTTCTGAGGACGTGGCCAACCCAACTCCAGCGTCTACCAGCTATGATGGTGTGCATGTCCTCCTGGTTACTCCGAATAAGTAGTTCTTGGTTGCTGATGGTGTTTGGCTAAAAGATTCGGTGAATTTTCCTTAGGCAGATTGTGTGGAAAGACAGTTTCGACATTTCCTTCTCTGTTACTCTCCAGCATTCCGCACCATAGAGAAGCACAGAAAGTACACAGCTCTCATACAGTATTCATTTGGTGTTTGTGCTGTACTGGGAAGACTTACAAATGTTGTTGTGACTAGCAAAGGCTGTTCTCGCTTTTTTCATTCTGTTGTTAATGTCCTTGCTTGTTCCACCGTCAGGTATTACTATGCATCCTAGGTGAGTAAATGTGTCTGTCTGTTCTAACTTCTGGTTCCTTACTGTTATTGGCTTAGGATTGCCCACATTTAGTGTCATAACCTCTGTCTTCTTCAGATTGATGTTCAGACGCACCTGTTGGCCATACTTATTCAGTCTATCGGTTTTTTCTTGAACGTGTTGATGTGTGTGCGAGTAGTGCAATGTCATCTGCATATTCCAGGTCTTCCAGTGTAGAAAACGTTGTCCATCTCATTCCTCTTGGACTGCCCTCTGTTGTCCGGCGCATCACCAAAAATAAAGTTGTTGATAAGGGGCATCCCTGTCGTACTCCTGTTTTCACTTCGAAAGTTAGATTACTCAATCCAACACTGCATGTAAAGTTAGAGGCTTTTTATGATGGAAACAATGCGGCTGGGAATTCCATAAGCCTTCAGTATTTTCCATAGCCTGTCCCTGTGTATGCTGTCGAAAGCCTTTTCGAAATCAACAAAGTTAATGCATAGCTGTCTCTGCCATTCTAGGGTTGGTGTCACCCAGTGCGGTAACTCATGGTGTCACCCCCATGGGACCTCCTCCCGTACCAGACCACACAGAATCCTTAGTAATGTTTTTTGTACTAATGTTACTCGTAAATCGTAATTCCCGTATACCACTGAATGTAATGGCAATAGTAGTGACATAAACAACTAGCAAAATTAAAATTACACCTTTAAATTACAATATCATACGTACAGCCTAATTGTGTTTACGTTTACATAGTTTCATGTGGTTAAAGTGAAAATTCGGTAAGAAAACAATAGAATTCGAAGTAAAAACGTTTAAAAACTACATCAAAATTATGTTCAGTTTAACGTTAGTAACTACAGGAATATTTTTATAAAAAATAATAAATTCCTGCTGAAAAAACACTGCACAGAAATTTTATAGAGTCATTTTGGTGTCACCCCCTCTGATGGTGTCACCCGGTGCGGTCCGCACCCCCCTAATGACGCCCCTGACTCCATTCCAATGAGATAGGCAAACCACTTAATTTTCTGTCTCTCTATAATACATGTAGTCTATACAACTTTTCTCATTTCTCAATATGTCTCTCCTGGTAACATTGATGGTTTTATATAACCGACTAGGTTGAACGGGACGCGCCACGCCAAAACGAGGCAAAATTTTATTTGAAAAAAAAAAGATGTGTTTTTTTCCTTAAGCGTCAAATCTAACATGATGTAATTTTCTTCTCCTGTGCTGTGGTCAGCGACCATGTTTGACACTGATAGCAAAAAGTTGGTAAGAATATACTATTCTTTTATAAAATTATAAAAGAAGAATATAAAAGCTGTCGTTTAGCTTCCATATATAAGATACGATATTTGAATAGTGGTGACAATTGATAAGTCACTGCACTGGCTTTTTGACATTTTGTTTCAAGCTCTCTGTCAAGCAGTGGCGTACTTAGGGGGATGGGAAGGGGGGGGGGGGGTCCGCCCCGGGTGACAGCCAGGAAGGGGGTGCCATCAGACACTATTATGCTAATACTTGTATACTGTTAAAAATATACTTGCATGTATGTTTCTTTATGGGCAAGGGGGTGCCAAAGGTGTGATCCACCCGTGGTGCCAAATACTCGAGGTACGCCTCTGCTGTCAAGTCTTCCATTTTATTTATTTTTGTTTGTAAGAATGCTTCCTAAGTATGTGAACTCTGGAACCTGTTTAAACTTGGTGTTGTTGACATGTGTATTATATGGATCTTTGGAAGTTTAATTAGTCTGACTGTATATTGCATGCTTCATTTGTGTGCATAATGTTTGTTTCGTTTGTTCATTTAGTTTTGTTTCTATTTTTTTATATTTGGGGGTTGATGGGAGGGGGTGTGTGAAGGGGCCAACCCTCACCACTGCTAAATCTTACTGCATTCGTGCTAAATAGTACCATTTCCGTAGTGCTGTATTTCTGCGGTACTCTTCTCTACTTTCGCTGTAACCTTTCGTTATCACTAAGCTAGGATAACCGTCCGAGTGGTCCAGTAGTTACAGCGCTTGCTTCTCGGTGTAAAAGGACCTGGTTCGAATTCAGGTCGCGTCACACGCCAGTCTATCCAGGTGTAAAAATAGATACTTGACTATAGCTCTTATAAAGCTTAGACCTAGTACAGGCGATGTCTCTGAAACGTCACAACCATACGGCAGTGTTTCCTATAGGACTAGCTTCATCCTGAGCCTTCCACGGACTAAACAAATAATTCTACTTTGGTGTTTTCATGTTGGTCTTTATGTGCTTAGTAGCTGCATACATGTTTTGGAATGCGCTGTATAGTTCTACTGTCAATTAAATGTCATTAAAATACTAAACGATGGATTGCATCTTCTATGTTAAAACAAAATAAACTAACATGAATTAGATAGAAAATATAAGGAACCTAACATGAATTAGAAAATTTAAGGAACACACAGAATCCGATACTGCAGAACCATACTACGCATTATCAATATGAGACCAAGTGATCATTTTCAGATTTAGAACCGACCATTGCAGACTCAAATTAACATCTGTTTAACACAGGGCCGTAGATACGGGGGGGGGGGGGGGGGGAGTTATACTGTACCGGTTCCAAAATAGTGCAATAAAAAAATTTTTGGTATTAACTTTTATTAAGTCCTATCTACGGCCCTGGTTTAACAAACTGAAATTCGGACAGACAGATATGTGCCCATGAGAGGAGGACAGACAGACAGACAGACAGACAGACATGTGCCCATAAGTGGAGGACAGACAGACAGATATGTGCCCATGAGGGGAGGACAGACAGACAGACATATGTGCCCATGAGGGGAGGACAGACATACAGACAGATATGTGCCCATGAGGGGAGGACAAGCAAAAAGTAGGACATATGCTCTAAGACTGTCGGCTCCACGAGATGAGCAGGGTGGCAGCGTGGCCTTCAGTTGAGGAAGAAACTGTTTGGTGACGACATAAGCCTGAGACGGACTGCCAGCTTTAAAAGTGAGATAGATGTGACTAATTAAGAGTGAACGACGAAGAAGAAGAAATACAAATCTATAAAAAAAAGAAGATAGAAAGAGCAGAGAATGAATACTTCATAACAACAACAACATTTTCAAGGAAAACATAAACAGGGATTTCATTTTTGTTTCAGATCATTTAAATTTACTTCAGGACTCTGACGTCTCCAATATTTGAGTACGCTACAACAATGCTTCATCACAAGGATCGGGACGATGTGATGACTGGATGGGAGGGGAGAATTGAGACTGTAGAAATACGATATCTTTTGATCTTATGTAACCCAAACGTAATGACCTCTGTACTTTTTTAAATTGTTCAGGTTCTATCGTCGTTAACGATTGCTTTGCACATTCTCGCAGCTTTAGTTGCGTTTGGAGAGGGCGTGTCTTTCAATCGTCAGGCTCAAAAAAATTATCGTAACCAGTTCTTTTCTTTTTCCCTGAAACCTAAGACGTGAATGCTAAGCTCTGTCTTTCATCGCTCGTTAGTCCTTCCTTAGAGACATCACAACAGTGGCAGCCCTCTGGGGCTCTGGACACAATAGCACGGACGTCTTCGGTCTAACCCCGTCTAACTTTTAGTCATGGCAGTATCGCCCCTTGAACTAGCTCTCAAGGAAATACCAAGCAGCCAATTATGCAAGGCGTTCGTCTTAAAAGTCGTCTCACACGCGACTGCAACAATGGCAATAAGGACCTAGAACAAAGAATTTCCCTACTATCGGTTTTCAACAACGTGGAGCAACTCTGGTGGTTAACGAATGGACCCTGACTATGTCTATACAACAGAGTACTTGAGTAGTCACCGCTTCAAACAAAGGTAGACAATGACTAAAAAGTGGAGCACGTCATAAGAGAAAGCCCCTTGAGGAGGTCATAATAGCTTCAAGTGTTTGGCAAACAGGAGTCTGTCCGAGCCGAGATCTTACACAAGAACGACTATGGCACAAAAGAAAATGAGAGGAAGTGCCCGGGCAGTGATCTGATGTGTAAGGAATTAGAAAAGATTACGAGGTAGTAATCACGTAATTTTACACCGTCCCTCCCAGAATGTGCGTGACCTTAACTATGACCCGTGACCTTAACGGGGGGGTCAAACCCGACCCTGTCATCTGTCTCCGACATCCGAGAAAATTAAGTAGCCAGCGGTTGAACCTCGCACAGTTGTTTACAAGTTTTGTTCAGACTTTGAGCGTTTGTTTGTCCCATTCAGAATGTCACAAGCCGTCCATTGCATAACCCAGCAAGGCGTTTCACACCGCTGGGAGAACGCCTTTTGAATGCAGAAGGTAGGCTCTATTGTGACGGGACCCAAAAGCTGTTCTCTGAATCCACCCTTGGCAGACGCCATAAGTGCACTGTTCGGGTATTGTCCCTGACCCAGACTGTCATATCTTCATGAGAACGCCCAAGCTTAAGACACCTGAAACTGACGAGGACGAGAGTGGTCCACGCCAGATGACAAATATTCCTCTACTGAGAAGACTGTACTTTTCTGTCTCCGTGGTCCAAATGATTAGAAATACGAAGTTCAGTGTTACTGGCCATCTTAAGAGAGGACGAATGATGGGTATATCGTTACAACTGAGGGAACTAACGCAGAAAGAAACAAAGAATGACAAAGGGTGAATATAACTAAAAGTCTCACAACATGGGTTTGAAAACAGTCAATTTTATGTTCAAAATATTGCTATGTGCTCCTTACAGAGCACGAAGCCTCTACTGCAACTGGTCACACCTAGCAGGAAGCCTGCACAAAGTATTCATTTGCTCTTCCAGCAGGGGTTTCTGTGGCCGTTTGTTCTATATGATGAGAATCCCAGCCACATTCATCACCTCATATTAATCACCTTATACAACATGCCTGAGGGTACAGTTATCTCTTCATAGACACCCAGGAACTATATGGAACAAAGACAGTCAATATAATCCCACTACAGCAAGTTTCACTAGCTTTGCCCAACTTCAAAATGCTATATCTCAGCGAATATATAGCGCATATAAGTGAAATTTTGTGCGTGAATTTGAAATGGTATAGACCCCTATGAATTAAATTTTTCATTAAAATGCGGCCATTGGTTTCAATTTTCGTTTCTTTGCAATATAATATCAAAATCCTACTTGCCACACATCACACACACACACACATATTGAAATGTCTACAATAAATTATACGACCTCATTTGCACATGATTGGTGTATCAAACAATTGGCAGGATTTTAGCGTGAAATTACACTTCTTGAACATAAAACAGTTTATATCCTATGTTACGCACACATTGTCAATCAGTGGCGTGTCTACAAAAAGTATTGTGTGGTTAAGTAGGAAAAATGAGGCTGCGAGTACATTTTATGACATTACAGCAAATCACAAATAGGATTTTTAAGTATTTCTGGAATGAAACTACTCGAGGAAAACTATATTATTCTATTTCAAACCCACAAAAGAGGACTATTCATGCCTTGGGGATAAACAAACGATTATTGCACCGCTGGATAGCGACATCTAAAATGTCTAATTCCAGTGTTTTACACACGAAAATTAGGCCAAGAGTGGAGGATAATTTTGACAGAGAATTGATCCGCAGAGAAATTTGCAATATGTTTCACAATAATGAGGCAGTGACTTTAAGGAAATTGAAAATTTGGTTAAGAAAGAATAATGACATTGATATTTCCAAATCTACGCTATGGAGGACTATTAGGAGTTTGGGATTCACTTTAAGAAAATATGTTGGTGGTAGAAACCTTATTTGTGAGAAGCCTCATATAGTTGCAATGAGAAGCAAATATTTACGCGAGGTCAGAGAAATGTGAAGAGATTGTTATGATTTTGTGTATTTAGATGAAACTTGGATCAATGCGCACCACAATAATGAACGAGAATGGCAATCATCTGATGGGACAACTAAGAGACTAGTACCAAGCAGCAAAGGACAGCGCCTAATAATTGCGCATGCAGGAAGCAGCCATCATGGGCTTCTAAATAATACTGAACTCATATCTGTTTCAAAATTCACAGATAATAGGGATTATCATACAGAGATAATCGTCGTGTTTGATAATGGACAATGCTTCATATCACAACGTTGTGGCACCAGAATATAAAGTTCCTAATTCATTAAGTACTAAAGATGTAATAAAGATTTGGCTGACCAAAAACAACATTCCATTCAACTAAATGTCCATGAAGCCTGAATTACTTGGAATTGTAAAAAAGACACAGCATACAAAGATATTTCACATAGACAAGGCAATCTATGAACATGGTCACAGATGTTTAAGATTGCCTCCTTACCATTCTCACTTAAACCCAATAGAATTAGTTTGGGCTAAAATTAAGGAACAGGTAGCAACAGAAAATAGAACGTTCAAATTAAAAGATGTTGAAATACTTACAAAAGCCGCCATCTCCAATATAGCCAGGGATTATCGGAAGAAATGTGAGAACCATGTGTTACAAGAGGAAGAGGAATATTGGACGAATGATGGTTTGTCCTTCATTCAGCCCAGATTGATTATCAATTTCTCAGAGACATCTGATTATGATTCGGATGAAGTTTAATTTCGTTAAAGATGACCTTACCGTTATTTACAAGCACAGTAGAGGAGCAACGTTCCATTATGATATTTATGAACCGCAAAGTGGTGATACCTATTGAAATAATTAGATCAATGAAGGTCCAGTTTGGTAGCGCACTAAATGTCAATGACAAACAATGTCACGAGTATCTCGCATGCAGATCATTTAAGAAATCATCTTCAACAGGTATTCATATGCAAACGTGATGGCCACATTATTGTAATAGTAGACACGCCTATGCCTAATCAATTCACAGAATCTGTGACTAAAGTGGTAAAATTTCTTTTCTCGATACACAATAATTAGTATGCCGACAAAGATCAAAGGATTTCATTCGTTTATGGGAACTAGACAAGATGCACAGATATAAAGTATATATTTGTTGGGTCTAACCCAATATAACATCGTATGCAACAAATGGCATTAATACGTTGGACGGTTAATCAGATAATTACATTTGTTTGAGGGCAAAGCTAGTGAAACGTGCTATAACATAATTACCGATGTATGTTACGTCGGTCGGTCTCACTCGCGCCAGAAAAAAAAGTGCGCAATGCACGGTGTGCAACTTACGCGGCGTGGGTGTTATATAAAACAAATACTTTGGGTTTTTTTTTTTTTAATTCTTTCACGAAATTAGTAGCACTCGACAAAGAAAAAATGCGTAAAAATTGGTGTGCATGAGCCCTCACCCGATGCACAAATCATGAAAACTTGAAAGTTGTTGTTAAAACCACGTATTATCAGGGAACACTATTTGAAAACAATCCACGCACTTTCACACGAAATGTTGTCATCAAAGAACTTTTAAATTGAATCTAAAATAACATAATTCTCGCCGTGTGTACGTTGGTGGGCACAATGGGCTAATCACCTGTTTGCCAGTCACTTTGATTACAAGTGTTGCCCAGGGGCCTTGTGCTCCTTGGGTCCCCTCTACACCTCGTTTTACGGGGTAGAAGAGGTTCGGATTATGAGATGAGATGAGTGTACGTTGGTCACAGCTGAGGAATGCAACCGTGCTGAAAAATTATAATGTTTCCATTATATATACTCTCCCGAAAATAGTTACAATCAGCAAAGAAAAGCGTTCAAATGACGGTGTTCATGAACAGTTTGGTTACACTGTATAATGGAAAGAAACCAAAAACACTCTAAGAAATTACTTCTATCTGCTTATCCGGGAACGGAAACAGCATACTATAATTAAAAACCCGTCAAGTTTGACGGGTTATTGCTAGTCCTATATATAAAATCCCAGCTTTTTCTGTCAGTGCGTAACGGTAAGGGATGCAACTTTGGTTGAAAGTTAGACATTAATTGTATTGTTTCCCTTATATGTACTCTCCCGAAAATAGTAACACTTACCAATGAAGAATGCGCAAATGAAGGTGTGCACAAAAATGTTTATAGAATGTGTGATCCCGTATACACATATTGGGATCCTCACTGCTGCTACGTAGTTCGTGTACTGTTGTGATGCACAGTGAGTTTTTTTTTAAACTTTTGAAAAAGTAAAATTGCCGTTAGGTATTGGTGCTTTTGAATTTAATTCCCGTCTTATGACGGGCTTTTACGCAAGTAAATGATAAACAACAATACGGACATGATGTTGTGGAGAAACATGATCGCGCACGCCAGTCTATTCAACACTTGAAGAAACAGACAAAGCAGGAGCGGAAGAAAACAAAGAAACGATTAGCTCGTACCGTACTTCAGTTTCTAGATTCACAAAAGACAAGTAAGTTATAACTCTCAAATTTAAAAAAATTAAAATTAAAAACTTGGAAAGTTGTGATTGTGTATTGAGCACTACCAGAATTGCGATGTGACGTCAACATTGATGACAGCACATCTATAACAGGCACCAACGTCAACTAAACGTTTATATTATTACCATAGTAACTGGATTGCTTAGTGGAGGTGGATCGTTTGTGTGTGTATGTATTAAATCAGAAAGAAGGTTCTTCAGTGTTATATAGAACCAATCTTGACATATTAAAGTGAGTCATGGACATTTAGTTAACAAGTAGGAAAAGCACTTGGAGCCAAAGAGATGTGTTTTTACAGATGAATGTTAAAATGACCATGGAGATCACAATAGATTAATGAGAATGTCCTGAAAGAGGCCAATGCGCGAAGGAAGCTTATTTATCATGTTAGAAGGATACAATCCACTCTCTTTGGGCATGTTATGAGAAGAAGGAAGCTGGGGTATGTTGTGACTATAGGAAAGATAGAAAGAAAAAGATATACAGGACGATAAAGAGAGAACCTACTGGACAGTTTGACATCATGGCATGGACCGAAATCAACAGCAGAATTAATAAACAGTACTGGAGACCGGGACTTGTGGACATACATGATCACCTACGTCGCCATGCATGTTATTTGAAGAAGATGCGCAGATGGCAAAGAATGGGCGAGCTTGGCATGTGTTTGTTGAAGATCTGTGCTCCGTTGAGAGCTCAAATCAGACTGATTGATTGATTGATGCTGATCTGTTGATTGTTAGTTGTTAAGTTTGCTCGACGAAACTGTCTTTAGGCGGAGTATATTCCCATATAAGGTAAAGGGTAAAGGATCCCGTTACACGCCCATTGAGGCATATTGGGAATATTGTGTTAGGCCCATATTTTCTTGACCATCGGCACACTAGGGGTGATGTGGTCACCATCACGCCGGCCGCCTTAACCTTCCCAGAGTTGCATTGGTACCCAATTCATGAGGCTGGGTCGACCCCCAGAGCCGTTTGCGGTCTAAAAAATCCCACCTCAACTGGGGATCGAACCATGGACCACCGAGCTAGGAAGCCAGTGCACTAACCGCTGCGCTACCGCGGCTCCCCTATATTCCCATATAACACCCAGTATCTTTTCCACAGCGAACATTAGCTCTAATAAATTTTTAGAACATTATATCCTCAATGTACACATTGTTGTGTAACCCTAAAAGTTCATATTGGATACTTCTATCAGAATGGACTGACATGGATTCACACAAAATGGATTGAAGGAATAAACCAGGCCAGGACGATCCAAGGTTTAATTTAGATAATAAAATGCAACAGAACGAACAGTATACATATCATTTTAGGCTTTAGCATTTACATCACAGTCTGAGGTTTCAGTATCATCTGACCCATTGCTCATTTATACTGCCGTTAGAGAAATTAATTTCCATTGTCGGCCCTGTCTAATGTGAACTGCGGAAGATAATATCACTGCCGAGTGATTTAATATTTATCTCACGGATATGTCCAAAGACCTGTTGCTTTTTTCTTTCGAGGCAAAGTTACCGGGTTCGAAAACTGTTCGCGCCCCAGTCTACCCAGCTGAAAATGAGTTTCCGACTCTTATCTTGAGTTAAGGACGGCAAAGTTACCGAGAAATGGAACTGGCCAGCAACTTCTCACACAGCTGGAACGAATATAGGGTCTAACACTTTCATATTGCAGTATCTGCTTTAAGACTAATTTTACCTTTGCCTTTTATGGCTTCTAAGAAAGTCTTATATCTCTTAACATTATCCGCATTTTTTTAATTTGTCTATTTTTGAGCTCGTTTATTAATTTGTTATTTTTATTTATATTTCTACAAGGTCTTTTTCATTTTTTCTCTTGTTTCACGAAATGGCCCCATAGATTCTTGTATATATCAACATTTCAAGTGCCTCAATTCTTTCTTCAGACCTCTTGTTCATGTATGGTAATTATTCTCACTGCTTCTCCAGACCTAAAGGTCTTTTATATTTGGACATGCGCCCTAATATAACCGACGAGGCAAAATTTTATTAAAAGAAAAAAAAATGTATGGTAATATACAATAATTATCCTCATAAAAGACCTTGACACAATCAACAGAACTGCCATGCTTTGGTCTCCAGAAGGAAAAAGAAAGCGAGGTCGACGACAGGCTACCTGGCGGAGAACTTTGGAGGCAGAGATGCTAAGCATGAACCAGAGCTTCACACGAAGGATGGCTGCCGACCAAGCAAAGTGGAAACAGTCTGTTGCTGCCCTACCAGGCGTGATGGTCACTGATTGCTTTGTTAGCCACTGGTCAAAGACCAAAGAAGAAGAAGAATAGACAATAATGACGAATGTATATATCACTTGATGACTCTTATTTTTATTTGCATAATAATATTTATCTCGTGTTGTTGAATGCGGTTTTGGTCATTGCTGTTCTCTTCATAACGTCTTTTGTTTTTCACATCTTCCAAGCTCCGTTATTATATGTCCAAAAAAAAAGAGAAACAGCTTGACTTGTTCCAGTATATGTGGCCGTATGACCGACCACCTGAGCATTTATTCGTGCTAGAGTCTAGTCACAATAATAAAATATAAAACTACCATTCGCTACAATAAACAGGCAAGATTCTTAACTAATATAAAAATAACCCGAGACACTAAGGGCAGGGTAGAGAGTGGTATAGTCCGTTCGGAAATTCGTGCCCACAGAAAGCGTCAATTTTCTCCAAAACTGTTTGTTGTATGGACATGAATTTTTGCATGCAGTCTTAGATTTTCCATGCAGTTATTAATATATTTTTTGCCCTTACAAAACTCATGTCATGTTCGAATTTTCTTCTTTACGTTATATAAAAAACTCTTACTGTTGCCAGGGTTAATTTTTAGTAGTTTTACAGGAAAGTTACAAGATCCGCTTAAATTTTTTTTTTTTTTTTTTTTTTTTTTTAATTAGTTACTCGCGACTGTGTACAATAGGTGCGCACTCGTTCGGACATGTAGTCACTACACTAATTCAAAAAAAAATTTTTGAACGGATCTTGTAGCTTTCCTGTAAAACTACTAAAAATTAACCCAGACAACAGTAAGAGTTTTTTATATAACGTAAAGAAGAAAATTCGAACATGATATGAGTTTTGTAAGGGCAAAAAATATATTAATAACTGCATGGAAAATCTAAGACAGCATGCAAAAATTCATGTCCATACAACAAACAGTTTTGGAGAAAATTGACGCTTTCTGTGGGCACGAATTTCCGAACGGACTATAGTAAATCGGCTAGGTCAGTTTTTTGACAATGCACGCTAATTTAGGCGGCAGTCGTCATGGAGAGTATGACGTAAATAGGAACAGCCCCAAAGTTAGTAAGACCTCGTGAAGGAATAACCAATAATAAATTGAATAGAATAATCGCCAACCAATAGAAGTAGCTAGCTAAGCACGCACTACAGAGGTCAGCTGCCGGCAAGATTCGAGCGGCAAGGTTGGCAAAGTCAGGCATGGCATACAGACGTGTTTTGTGAGTGAGTCTTGAACATTGGTTCAAGCAAATGTTATCTTGCTGGTTTCTTCATGTAAGTAGACCAAAGTCTTGTGTCACCTTTTTAATTTTCAGCCCAGCTCGTCTGATATTTTTATAAAAGGTCGCAATGATGCAATTAACGAAGAATTGAAGGATTCCTGAAAGAAATCCCAAAACTGCAAAGATATTTTTAAAAAAAAAAGGAAAACTACAGGTGGTAACCTACACAAAAGGGATATGCAACCCTGGCAAAATTATAAATGATTAAACCAAGGATATTGACGATAAGATGGAACATTAATCTCCTCTATGGATTTAAAAGGTGTTGGAAAATATAAAGGCCACAATGAACATTGTGGGATAGCTTGAATCAAATAACTGATCAGATTTTGTAACCATTTCTGTTGATACATTACATGCAATTTTCTGTTCTAAATAAAATGCAAGTTGACCTGATCCGGCTGTTGAATAATTCCTTACATGTTGGATAATGTAGGAACTTAGTATTTGCAAAAGGTACACCACTATCACTCTCCAAAACTTATCAACGATAGAGTAACGAACGGACTGGCACCCCACAACATGAACCAAGAAACTTTCATCTCTGGCGGACTTCAAGCCAGTCAAATATCTAACTTGGAATGAGAAAATAATCAAATAGAAGAAATACAATAACCCCACAGGCCACATAAAAGATTAATTGGTGCCTTACCCAGTTCACCACGGTGACATATCTCTCCATTCGTTCTTAATGTACCTTCTAAAGTGAAGTCAATTTTGTAGGCTTTGCGTAACAGTTGTGTCGGGCATCAAGAATACAGATGCCTGTAAAATCGTCAAGACTGCATAATAACACCTTGGAGCACGAAGTTCCGCATGACGACATTTGGGAGTCTTTACAAAAAAAAAAAAACAAAAAAAAAACTGATCCAATAATAGCACGTACGCTAATTATGTTAGACTTGCCTATTTTGAATCGTTGACATAGTTTTCCCATCTCATTATAGCATACCCGGTAATGAAGAGGCTGACAGATTGGCAAAGGAAGGTGGAAAGCTACCTCAACCTGATTCAATCATAATTTTCGAAGAGGCAAAGAGTTTCATCAGAACAAGTCACAGAAACAAATAGGATGCAGAGCATCCAGGACACACAAAATGATGCATATTACCAGGTAAACAGAAGAGAAAAATTGATAACCTTCAGACTCCGCACGGGCCACTGTCGTGAATTTAGTCTGTTTTCTAATCTGACCATACCGCACGCCATAGGTAGAGAACTCTCGAATACAATAGCCAATGGAAACGCACCCTTATTATTGTTTGTTAAGAAACGTACTATGCTTAAACATAGAGGCCTATTCTGTGTAACCGATGGGACAAGGATATTTAATTATGAAAAGAATAAAGAAGTATCACAAGGGAGGATTATATATTTCAACAACGGGGATGTTACGTAAGAGGTAGGTGTAAAAACTTTCTCGAATAGTATTATAGTAAGATAGAAATATCGAGTGAAAGAGCTTCGTTACATCATGGTTAGTCCCAACTTAGCTAGTTAAAGCATGCATATATTAAAATGCATTTTGCAAACTAACTAATTAATAGATAGATCAATACAGAATAATTCACAGCATAATTCACACTTTAAATGACCAAAATCGTCCCACAAATAAAGAAGATAATTGAAAAACTAGGTTTTACTCATTGAACAGAAAGGAAAAGTATGCCTCAGTATGAGATTTTTAACACCACCTTTTATCCATGTCATCCGATACGGAGGATGCGCTGGTATATAAGACCTTGCCCTTGGCTAAATTGAGGCCACAAAATTCAAAAACTTTAAGCTGTACAGAAGAAGCGGTAACCGTGTAATCGTCATGTACCTTTGCCATCCGCAACTGTAGCGCAGACATTAGATGCCATTAACAGCTTGTATGTTTTGCCTGAGGGTAAGAATGACTATATATATATATATATATATATATATATATATATATATATATATATATATATATATATATATATATATATATATATATATATATATATATATATATATATGTATTTTTGCTGTGATTAATCCACTGGTGTGTTAGGAAGTGCATAGCGTGTGTTAGGATATTACAGGACGAATGTGCTGTCGGCTGAAACGCAAGCATGTGTTGACTTTTAGAGACTAAAGCCAGCATTGTGAAAAGTGTAGAATAATTGAGAACGATGGCAAAATACGACTGTAAGTTTGATAATGTATTGGAAAGAGTATTTCTTAAAGGAATGACAGTTTATCAGGAATCAAAGGAAGGATTGACAGGAGTTGTTGTAATGAATCGATCAAGATATTACTTAGTACTTTTATACTATACCAAATCATTGTATGGAAGCAGATCATGGACAAAGGAATCTACCTTAGGATTTATAAGGAAATTGTAGTCACAGTGAACTGGCTGTGAGTGGTATTGAGGTAAATTGTCCTGTGCATATGTTAGCACAATGTCTGACACTGTTTGTTATGTCCATTGTATGTAGGGACAGATTAGTGCTGGACCATACAGGGGTTGTGATTATTTGTATTCCAGGTTTTATCCTACAAACTACTGGAAGTATTTTCAACTAACTCTTTTGGACTCTGAGGTGCAAGTGCTCGTGAAGTCATTGTAGCCAGCCACCCCCTGTTCCACTGCCTGAAATTTCACAGACGTGTTAGTCTATGGCGGGAGGAGTTTGAATACGACAACCACCAGATCAGTGGCGATATATAGCCACTGGTCAGCCTATTCAGTATATAACATAAAATATAAACAGAAATAAAAACACAGTGAAGGATGATTATTACTACCTTCACAGTTCAACGTAGTGACAAACTCTAGTGAATTATAATAATTAATCAGTGTAGAGAAAAATAGAACTTTCAAGACAGGATTCTGTTTGATAATTAAAGTTTCTATGTTTATTTATTTTATGCTGTAAATATCTTTGAGTTTCTTTAAATTACCTAACCGAAAAGAGAACCGGTATAGGTTAAATAAAATTGTAAATATGTACCATCAGACTTGCTGAAATTATTTACATTGAGTTACAAGTTTTGTTGGATACATATTATAGTTATAGAGATAGATCATAATTAATACCCCTAGCAAAATTAGCCAACATAAATAATACTAATAATAATACATAATATCATTGGCGGATCTTGAAAGGGAGCAAATAGACTTTCAGGACATTCACTCTCATCACACCTGGAGGTTTATACAGCTGATACTACCCTTTGATGTCAATACACCCTTATTCCTTTTCAGAAAAGGGGGTATTTCTTGTAAGACCAGTCTCTTACCTGGCACTATCCTGGTATCACCTGATACATCTTTTTGTCCAGGATAACCTTATTCTTTATATAACAACAACCCTTTCGTGACACCACAACAGATTAGGATACCATCTATTGAACAAGTTCAAGATAGGAACTACTGATGAGTGTAAATGTAGCTTTGATGAAATGACTGCTGAACATCTGCTACAAAGATGCCCAACATATGAGGAACATAGAAAGTACATATGGCCGTCACCAGTACCATTTTCGGAAGAAAAAAAACTCTATGGAGATGAAAATAGCCTCAAGCTGACTACTGCTTTCTTTGAAAATATTCAAGTACACGTCTGAAAGTGTACGTAGAAGAAGACTTACCCCTTAACCAACCCAAAACAAAACAACAACAAACACGAACATACACAAACAAAAAACGCGGAATGTGCATGCATACTGACGTTATGAAGCGCGTGTACACCTTTATGATTGCCCCTGTAAGTATTCAAAATGCCTCAGCCTCTATCGGGTATATTTATTCTCAGCATTTAATCCAATAGTGATGGACCGTTTTCAAGAGACGTTACTGGTTTTGTGGTTTCTCTTAAGCGGCCATTTAGCCCGGTAAAAAAGCAGTTGTCAAGCTATGTTGATAAACAGCGTATTTCTTGTTTAAACTTTGGATAAACATGCCTACATGTAGGATTTCCGGAGTCAGCAATATTCCAGGTCACACAAAAAATTAATTTAGCAGAGAAAATTAAATGTTATCGTGTCCTAACTGTACGCTTGACAAGAGGACAACGTTTTGAGTGGAGACAGGTGACGTCTCTCGAAGATCTCAATACGTCTTTTAAGACATCGAAGTTATATTATTACTAGCAATAACCCGTCAATAATGACGGAAGCAAATCAAAAACTGTATTATATTTTTTTAAATATTTTTGAATTCAATATAAAAGTTATTTGATGACAACATTGTCTGTGAAAGTGCGTGGATTTGTTTCAAAGAATGTTCCCCGATAAAAAGTGTGTTTAACAAAAATTTTCAAGTTTTTATGATTTGTTCCTCGGGTGAGGGCGACATAGAGCTGGCCGTGTCCGAAAACAGTGTGGTGAAAAATTCTAAATCCACATATATAAATTAGAACATAAATGTAAAGTAGAACGAAATAATACAATAGAAAGAAGAATGGTGAAAGACCAGTGCTTTCCCAATAGCGCTTCCGTTTTATAACGCCATAATGACTGAACAAGAGACCCTCCTTTTTCTATTTCGTCTGCATAAACTCTACGCAAAAGCCTACACGCGTTTCTAAAAATAAAACTGGTACTGTATTTCTTAGACGACCTTGATAGGCACACTGCTTAATGACCTAGATATAATACTACATTAATGTCATTATACACACTACGTTAACTTAAAAGACAGACGGGCTTAGAGGAGAGAGAGAGAGAGATGCACGGAGGAACGCTTGCAATGGTACCACGTCGTCTCGCGATTAAAAAGTGAACACCAATCCCACGCAAAAGGCATGAAGACCTGATTTTTTCAAATAAACAGTAAATAAAAAACACTAACGATACGAGGTTAGGTTTTGAAAACAGGTTTAAGCTCTTATTGGGAAACCTGACATTCTACTGATTTATGTCTAAGCTCCTGACATTAGTCTGACAGTACAGAAGACATCCCATAGTATGGAAGTGAACAGGTGGTAACAGCAAGTCTATCCTAGAATAATACATATTTTGAACGAAGCCACTTAGCCCCATTAAACTTATATATTTGGGTGCCTTAGGACTTGCTGACAAAGAATATGTTATGTGTTACGCAAATAGTCTAGTAATTAACAAATTATAGCCAAAATACTATAGTGGGGTTGTCTGACAGCACAAGATCATATTTGCTCATAATGGCATGTTTGAAAAACACTGCTTTAGGGGAAATGAGGCCAACAAGTTAGATATGATTTGATTGGCTGTAGTCATATGTAAGGCGAAACCTTATTGGTCTAACTGCAAATACAATTATTGTTGTTAATGGCAACTTATAGGATGGGTAAAGTTTTTTCAAAGGCTCTTGTAAACATGGCCTGATTGGTTAGAACGTTAGATATGGTCAAATAGAAGCGTCAGTTCACTGCCAGTTTTGAAATTAAATTTTGTGAGAAGCAAGTGCGTTGATATCAAGCTAATATTTTTCTAATAAAAGCCTGGGATAAGGCAGATCAAAATTGTGCCAGAATTCATCGCCAGTCAACGTTACTTGTTTAATATTTCCTTGAATTGTGGTAAGCTAGACAGATTTCCTATATATATATATATATATATATATATATATATATATATATATATATATATATATATATATATATATATATATATATATATATATATATATATATATATAATATGAAAATTGAATATGAAATGATAAATTGTGTCTGTATGTGTGTGGTTATGTAGCAAACAGAAGGCAAAGCCTAGATATTGCTCCACCATGTAAAAGCTTGTCAGAGAGGAGTATAACTGCATAGGCATATATGGGATTGCCAAATAGTAACATGACACCTATCCTATTGTATAGAAGGAATTAACGCTGGAATTGCAGAGGCGGTGTAACCATTAGGGAGAGGAATACTGGTGTATATTGTCACATGAGAAGCTAGCAGTTGGCCTACAGCGCTGAACTCTGTGTTTGTAATGTCCTGTACTTCAGTGTGGAAATATATTATATATTAGTTCTGAAGAAGGAGGTACAACCTTCTTATTTCAGGGACCGTGGTACTGAAGTATTAGAGCAGCACCTGGTCTGAGTTTTGCTGGATCCAGAGGGCTGGCAGCAGACTCCTTGTCCAAGATATCGACCAGTGGTGTATGTTAAGATAACTGAGAAGCAAGCGAGCAGAGGAGACAGTTTCCTGCCGCCTACATATGAGATAAGAAGTTGTCAGCCAGAGCAGCTCACCCTTGTATAACCCACCATAAAATTGACTGT
Source organism: Oreohelix idahoensis (assembly GCA_024509875.1). NCBI lineage: Eukaryota > Metazoa > Mollusca > Gastropoda > Stylommatophora > Oreohelicidae > Oreohelix > Oreohelix idahoensis. The sequence goes on from JAMPIV010018466.1 coordinate 1,034,552, forward strand.
AATACTAAATTAAGAGGGACAGTAATTATTTTACAAATAAAAAGAAACTGTGAACCCTTCAATATTATTTCCACCAGTAACAAACACATGAAGTCGTGATGACAAACAACAACCTAGCTTCAAAAGCCAGTATTACCTCATAATACTACATCACAACCCTACACACATATTGTAATAATATTATATGTCAGGACAAAGGAGGATCTCAGCACAGTGCACAAACTCCGTAGCACTGGGGAGAATCTCAATGTGTGTATATATGAATCACACATTCTATAAATATTTTCTCTCTCCATAATGGAGGGAAAAGTTGAAGACAAACTTGCAAGAGGAGGGCAGCGCTATAAGTGGGAAGATAACATTAAGAGATGGACTGGAAAGAGTCTATCAGAGTGCACCATCAAGACAAGAGACAGGGAAGAGTCCATCAGAGTGCACCATCAAGACAAGAGACAGGGAAGATTCCATCAGAGTGCATCATCAAGACAAGAGACAGGGAAGATTCTATCAGAGTAAACGGAAAACTATTTTTCAAATTCGTCCTTGACATAAACGTCCCACTTTTCCTAGTTCTAAGAAATATTTGCCTAACTGCATTTGGGGAAAGGAGGAGCAAGGCTAGTTAACACACGCAAATCACGTCTCAAATTGGTTCTACTATACAACCGACTTGCACGCTTTGCCCTAGGCGGGTTTCCCCAATACGATGAAAAAGTTACAATGGGTGGGTTTGAAAAAAAATCGAAAAAAGGTGATTCGTCTTACGAGGACAAAAGACAAAGAAAATAGTCTACGTTACGGCCACAAGGCCTTCGTCAGGAAAGGAAAGAAAGTGAAGTCTAGATAGGACACATAAAAAACTTAATAAAATAATAAAATAAAAACTGGGTACTTCCCTGAAGGCAAGAACCGAAATTCGCTGTCTTGTTGAAGAGCGCGTGGCTCGATGAAAAAGTTAGAAATGTGGACACTACGGTCATGGAAACACGCTTAGCTCTTATTGCGAATGACATAAGCTCTCGTATTTAGCTTGAAACTAACATAGAAAAAAAGATAGAATTTTGAACCAAGCCACATAGCCCCATAAAAATCGTATATTCGTGTACCTGAAGACTTGCTGACCAAGAATATGTTGTTAGTTATCTAAATAGTTCATTAAATAATCAAATATTGATAGAACAATACATAGAGAATCAGAGATACTGTCAGGTCAAGTCATATCTGCTTAGATTGGATCGCATATTTTTGGGAAAAAAATTAGGTGAAAGCTAGGCTAAGATGGTACGATGAAGGGGATTGGGTGGAATTTGAAGTGAGACGAAATATTATTGGCCGACCTCGTACTAAACATATATCACCCGAGTAACGTAGTAGAAAATTGAATTGTATTTTTGAAAGACTTTGTTTACAAGTGAAATAAGGATAATCATTGGCCAGAGTAGTTGATATTGGGGGAAAAGCATTAGTTGGGGACGCCATTTCTAACAAAATTTTGACACGTAGCGATGAGATCAGGCTTGTGCTGTGAAAACCATATTTCTCAAAAGCCTGGACAGAACGGCAGATCGAAAGTGTGCCAGTCATCGTTCACTGTGTATTTCATTGAATAAATGTGGTAAGATTGACTTTATTAACATGTATCTAAAATAAAAATTGAATGTGAAATAATAATATATGTCTGTAAGTGAGTGGGTCTGTAGCAACCATTAGGCAAAGCCTAGAGATTGATCCACCATGTGATAGACTGTCAGAGAGGTGTAAAACTACAAGAAAATATGTATGATTGTCATCAAGGAGCATAACACCTATCCTATTATATAGAAAAGATGACAGCTGGAATTGCAGTGGCGTTGTAACTATTAGGGGAGAGGAATACTGGTGTGCATTGTCACATCAAAAGAAAATGGTGGCATAGGTTGGTATAAAGCTATGACCCTTTTCGTTTGTTTGTAATGTACCTGTACTTAAATGTGGAATAGTATAGTATACTAGGTATAAAGAAGGATGCATAACCTTCACATTTCAGGGTCCTGGGTACTGACGTTAATGTAGTACCAAACGCCTGAGAACTGCTCGATTCAGGACTCTGTCTGTATACTTCGAGCCCATGCTAGTGGCCATTACCTATCAAAAAGGTGGAAAAGATTGTCAAGCGAGCAGAGGAAACGTTCTACCTGTATTCTCCTGCCAAGATAAGTTCTTGTTCGGCACCTGGCAGCTCAACTTAAAAGAACTAGAAAGTGATAATAAAGAAAACTGTGCTTAGTATTAATATTTCCACAAGTGATAAACGAAAACAGACATAACTTAAAGGGAGTGATTATAACCAACAACCTATGGTTTAATACCAGTATTACTTCAAAGTAGAAGAATACAACTACACACTTATATTAGAATAATATTGTATGTATGGACAGAAGATCTACTGTGTTATTGGAATGTTGTAAATGATTCTTTTGATTTCACTTTTGATTGTCAGTCCTGGTTCAAAATAAATTAGAATCAGGATAATAAAATTGTACAAAATTGTATTTACACAAATTTCAACCACTGTCTTAAATAAGATAGCCTTTTAAAGTGTCGTTGGTATGTCATCGTTGTAGTACTGTTGGTGGTTGTGGATAATAAACTATTTGTTTGTATATTTGTTGGTTATTGCACATTACACTCCACATTCATAACCCTAGACACTACACGAAGTCATTTTATATAATAATATAGATTAATTTTGAATGAGATCAAAAGGGTGGTAGCGGAAAGGTACTCTGGAAAGTAAAATACTATTTGTTAAATTCAGGGACCTTCATAGCTGATCTCATTTAATACAATAATAATACATAACAACAATTCATAACATCAAAACCCACCACAACAAGAACCAAGGTTATTTTCTTCTTCCACTACTGCAAGTATCATGCCTGGTGGCGTAGGCAATCATGCCTCTCCAATCCTTTCTGTCATGTGTGATGTTTATTATTTCTGATATTGACTTATATATGTCACGCTGTGACACTGACCATCCAGTAGCTTCTCTCTTTATCGTCACCCGCCTCTTTTTCCTTTAATCTTTCCTACTGCTACAATAATTCCTGTGTTCTTCTCACAACACGCACACAGAAAGTGGATTGCTTCCATCTAATGCCAGTAACAACTTTCTTTTGAGTAAGAACTGATATTAAATATCTGAAAAAATATTTCTGAATATACCACCTTTCGTAAAATGTGTTACATCCCATAATCAAGCATAAATTAACAAGGATAATTAATGGGAAAGATCCGTCTCTCTTACAAGCTTTTTTTTTTTCATTTCTTGAGCATCTGCATGTCTTAACAAGTGAACAACCGAGAGGCATTTATCGCGCCCTTGTCAGCATCGCAGCTGAACGCAAACAATTAGTTTAATCTTCTCAATGATAAAACAAAAGACAATCAAATTACCAGACACCAGCATTACTAAGTTCACCAAAATAATATTAGCAGACTACGTGCAGGCGCATATATTAAACACGGATTTCACTTAAGATTGTACAAGCAAGGGCGGGAATAACTTCAACAAATACCATAACATTTTGGGCAAACACTCAGCACAAATGAGCAGGTCATCTCTCATGCAAGACATGCGCGAGTCTTTTGTGTAATTTTTCGTGTACATACTAGGACGATTGCCCGCAGTGTTAAGTGTAGACCAGGGTGGCCCAATTTATTCTACCCCGAGGCCACAAAAACCAAAAATTTAAAGTTCGCAGGCCATTCTTGATAAAAAGTTATTTAAAATAAAAGCGCAGTCACAAATGGATGAAAATCGAAGTGTGCGAAATTAAAAATAAAATACAAAAAAAAAAAAAAAATTTACAATGAGCAATGAATTTCTATTTAAATAATTTTAGCTATCATTCTTGCCTCCTAATGGAAAGTTTGGGTGGTGTGTATTTTCTGTAACCAGAGTCTTGTTTGGTTTGGCTTTGGTTTTAAGGACCACCTTCATTGCACACGGACACCTCCATTAGTGCTCCAATCTCCTCCATTAGATCACACAAGGAGGATCTTAGCACAGTGCACGAACTCCGTAGCACAGGCGAGGATCCAAATTCGTGTATAAAGGAATCACACATTCTATAAATGTTTGTGGTGGGTAAGTTTCCTAACTTTTAAATTTTGCCAGGGCAGCGGGTGCATGTCATACTCTTTACGATTTCCAACTGTCAAGGGATTTAACGTGTGCAACTTGCGCCCCGGGGCCTCCTATTTTCGTGTGTTGAGATCCTCCTAGTGTGATCTAAGGGAGGAGATCGGAGCACTTATGGAGTTTTATAATCCCCAAGGTAAGAGAGGCAGAGGAAGGTCAAAGATCACGTGGAAAAGAGAACTGAAGAAGATATGGACAGACCTTGAGCAGATGGCACGTGACATGAAGACTTAGCAGACGTTTGTTAAAGATCTATCCGCCTGAATGAATGTTAAGAATAGACAGACCTAGCAAAATGCATAATATAGTCAAACGGTATTTAACAAGAACAAAAGTTATAATATAGTAATTGGGAAGGTGAAGGTCTGATTATGTTCTTACAATACAATTGACTTATGGCAAGTGAAAGTCAATTAAATATCTAACTGGAAACACCAGGCCTTTATACTCTTCCCCTGAATATTATTTTTGTTTGGTTTGGGTTTGTTTTATCTCATTTTTGTTTGTTTGGTTGGTTGTTTGTTTGTTTGTTTGTTTTTTTTCCACATACAAGCAAAATTGGTAATTTTGATTTGCCATATTTACAATGATTTGACAGATGTGATGCCATTTTCATGTATCGGCAATTATTCATATTATTTGGAATTGAATACATTATATATCCTAATTATAACCCATCAGAGGTTGAACAGGATATTTTTCTTCATAAATTTTTTTTTTAAATATATTAAAAAACGAATGAATGTGGACATTTTATTCACCGCGGTATATCTTATTTATTTGCGTTATTATTGGTTACCTAAGTCGTTCAACAATTTTACTTGCTTTAATGTGTCTATCCTGATTTTTTTTCTCCTTAATATCCGCATTTACAGCGTTCAAGTAGCAAGCATATTTCAGCTCTTGCTTCTCGACAAAAAGAGACTGGGTTCGAAACCAGGTCGCGTCGCGTCACACTAAAGTCTCTTCATTATTATCAGCTGCCATCATCGAAGGTCGGCTGCAATGGATCTTTAGCGTCTGCTGTCTCTTGTCTTGATGGTGCACTCTGATAGACTCTTCCCTGTCTCTTGTCTTGATGGTGCACTCTGATAGACTCTTCCCTGTCTCCTGTCTTGATGGTGCACTCTGATAAACTCTTCCCTGTCTCTTGTCTTGATGGTGCACTCTGATAGACTCTTCCCTGTCTCTTGTCTTGATGGTGCACTCTGATAGACTCTTCCCTGTCTCTTGTCTTGATGGTGCACTCTGATAGACTCTTCCCTGTCTCTTGTCTTGATGGTGCACTCTGATAGACTCTTCCCTGTCTCTTGTCTTGATGGTGCACTCTGATAAACTCTTTCCTGTCTCGTGTCTTGATGGTGCACTCTGATAGACTCTTTCCTTCTCTGGTCTTGATGGTGCACTCTGAAAGACTCTTCCCTGTCTCTGGTCTTGATGGTGCACTCTGATAGACTCTTCCCTGTCTCTTGTCTTGATGGTGCACTCTGATAGACTCTTTCCTGTCTCTTGTCTTGATGGTGCACTCTGATAGACTCTTTCCTCTCTCTTGTCTTGATGGTGCACTCTGATAGAATCTTCCCTGTCTCTTGTCTTGATGGTGCACTCTGATGGACTCTTCCCTGTCTCTTGTCTTGATGGTGCACTCTGATAGACTCTTTCCAGTCCATCTCTTAATGTTATCTTCCCACTTATAGCGCTGCCCTCCTCTTGCAAGTTTGTCTTCAACTTTTCCCTCCATTATGGAGAGAGAAAATATTTATAGAATGTGTGATTCCTATATACACACATTGAGATTCTCCCCAGTGCTACGGAGTTTGTGCACTGTGCTGAGATCCTCCTTGTGTGATCTAAGGAAGGAGAACGGAGCACTGATGGAGTTGTCCGTGTGCAATGAAGATAGTATTAAAAACCAACAAAACCCCTCCATTATGGCCTTTTTATATGGCCAAAAATATCTTAGCTGATTGAGTGCCTCCCTGCTCTGGTTAGGAACGGCAAAGGCAGCGAGGAAGGGAACTGGTCAACCCACCTCAAAACGTTGAGACCTAGTACAGGTGAAGTCTCTAACACGTCACTCCCCTAAGACAGTATCTGTTAGAAAGCCATCGTTACCTAATTATCCATATTTAGTACAAAGAGGTCGTCCACACATGTCACGCATTTTTTGCAATTCCACCCACATTGCGTCACAAAAACCCACATCCACCTCTTATGTAACCACCACAAATCTCTCCCCACACCCCCACATTTTTTTTATAAACACTGAAAAGAACAAATGTAATCCAATGTAAATTACTTAAATACAGCAGACAAAATACAAATCTTTAAAGTAAAATAACGTTTAATTAATCAAACTTTCACACTAATTACTTTGCTGTTAAGAAACGCTTAATTCATTCAAAATATCGCTCATTTTGGCTCAATTTTATTTCAAACAATAAAAAATATTAATTAAATGTAAATCAAAAACATTACTAGCTTCAGTTCTTACTTATGATAAATGTTCCATAAAATAATGTTCAACTTGGGAGCAAATCCACAAAACATTCAAGGCTTTCAAAACTGAAATCGTTGTCAATGAACTATTTCTTTCCGTTATTATTGTCCCACGGCAAAGTAAGATGCTCAATCTGTTGAACGAACTTGATATCCATTTGTTTTCAGATCACATCGATAATTGGAAAGGTAGGTATTACAATATATAAGGGGTGAGAAATAGCTTTGTTTTTCACAAGGGGGTGAGAGTGTAAGAGAAAGGACAGTCTCTGGGTTGAGTAATTGCTCTAACCGCAGCCTATCTCACGACAATATTTAACTAGACTCCCTTTCTCTCCTGGTACATATATATACGAGTTACACTCCACTTACATATACACAATTCTGTGACATAATACGTACAGACGTGAACCAAGCTATGGATAACATATACTGGGCAGGGGTTTGACCAACACGATAACTTAGGTTTATTATGTTTATTATCTTAAAGAAATCACATACAACAATATTATCTATCAGAAGGTATAGTTTACAGACATAAAAAATGCAAGAAAATGTATTAACCCAATAGGCTCTCTCCTCTATTGCAAAGGAATCCCAAAGTAGATCCTGACAGAGGTAATTAACCCAAAAGATTACAGTTAATAATAATAATATATATATATATATAGGGATAGACGATAAAGTAAAAGAACCAAGTCTCTAGATAATTTATCCTGAAACAAAGAAGACAAGAAAATGATATAACAGTATTTGCGAACCCGAAAAGACTGAAGTGAGTATAATGATTATACAAAATATGAAATATTCATTTCTCTTTCTTACAGTCTGTCAGTCTGTGGCCACAAGCAATCAGCAATCACACTTACCTACTACTCTTTAACACATATGTGTATCTTTGACATATTTCAGGGTGGTGCTATCCAAGGGACCCCAGTTCCTCCAAGAATGATTAATTTTTCCTAATGGGGAACGTCCGCTTAAATAATGCTAATATTATGTGTCAAAAAGTTCACGTCAGGTAGTGCAGGTAAATATATATATTGCGATCAAAATGTTCACCATGGGCAGCACACAGATGTCCGATATTTAAGGAAAATGTCTGGTGGGTACACTGTTAGAAAACCAATAAGGATAAGCAAAGGATCTCCTATCTGTTTTTATCTCTCACTCTGGGGTTGGGTGCCGGTTATGGACCCAAGTATTCCTTTTTCTGGAAAAATCCACTTGAGAAAAAAAAAAAAAAAAAACTACGATAGTCAATATTCTGGAAACAATGTTTATATATATAGATATTTGGCCACCACAGGCGGATCAGATTTGCTGTGAACAATCTGGGTACTTTCTTGTCCAGTTCTGATTTTTATATTCTTTAAAAATGTTTATATGTGGGGACTTTCTATCTGTAAGAAAAACCACAAGAGAACCGCACAGGTCCAAATCTAGGACCCAATAATATTTTAAGAATGTTTCTGGAGCTATTCAGACCGCTAGATCGCAGGGTTGATCGCCTAGATGTAGAAAAACAAACATTTTAACAATGATATCATTATTATATTCTACACTCGTTAGGTAAGACCTCTAGATCACTCCGGTATTAAATTATATTTAAAGCCCACAAAACTCTAGTAATTTACAAAATTACGCATGATGAATAAAAGTATATTTATCTCTAATTATCAGTCGCCTAGCGTATATTAATTAATTTAAAGCGTCTCTTACTGGGGGAATAGCAAGAAATTAAATTTACTTATTACAGCTGGAACTATTTAATATGCTTATTTAATAAACACAGAAATCCCAGTGAAAACATTAACACGTTAAGACACTCAAAATTCTAATATATATATGATTACCGCCACACAGGAAAGGACTCTCTCCACGAATCTCAGAAATTTCTATATAAAACTCCAAGATTCGCGCTAGCAGATATCACCAATTCCTGGGGCAGACTGATGATGAATTTTCTAAAACTGCGCTAATATACTGAATCCTCATGACTGGCAAACGCACCTGCGAATTCTTCGTCCATTCTATTATCAGATGTTAAACAGAGGGTGCTGATCTCGGCTCTTGACATTGTAACCTGATCTCCGGGGTGTGCCTCTCTGTGGGAATGCCAGTAAGAGATACCGCCGCGAGAGAAGACAACAAAAGGGAGAATGTCCAGATAACTTATGGCATACCAAACCAGCAATCGTGGGAATGACTCGAGTTGTTTAGTTGTAAGAGAGGTTTAGTTGTAATTAAAGAGAGGCTCGATTTTCAAACGTCACTATATATATATATATATATATATATATATATATATATATATATATATATATATATATATATATTATATATATATATATATATATATATAATTTTTATAATTATGTAATATAAATTATATAATTTTATAATTATGTAATTGTAATACATAAAATAAAAAATTATATAATAAAAATTATATAAAATAATGAAATTTTATATTTTTCTCTATTTTGGCTTCCTTATCTTTTATGTTTTGTTTGATCTTTTCAGTAAGTGAGTAGTCTATGATCTCATATTTTATCTATATATATATATATATATATATATATATATATATATATATATATATATATATATATATATATATATATATATATATATATATATATATATATATATATATATATTATATATATATATATATATATATATATATATATTTTATTTATTTATTTATTTATTTATTTATTTATTTATTTATATATATATAATATAATGAAATTTTATATTTGTCTCTATTTTGGCTTCCTTATCTTCTATGTTTTGTTTAATCTTTTCAGTAAGTGAGTAGTCTATGATCTTATATTTTATTTATATATATATATATATATATTATATAATAAAACTATAATAAAATTGTAATTAATTTTTATTATGTTTATTACATTATTTTATAAGGTAGTATGTTTTGCTAAGTGTTGCAATTCGTACGGAATATTTGTTGCTAAATAGTGAAATTCTAACGGAATTTAAAATTCAACGAAGTATGTGTTAAAAATTCACGCTACTGATTCTATTCAATAAAACGGTACGTAAACTAGTTTTCTTCTTTTTGTTTTGTTAGTTGAAATACAAAGAATAGTACAAATATGTGCTACTGTATTTGCATCTAATTTTATTTCAAATTATTAGTTAACCTAAACGAAAATGCATATTAGGTCTGAAACTCGCGATGGGTCCATTTTCCTGCTATTCGGGTACAGCCGAAAATGGCGGCCAAATTTTAGTTGGCGTAACTCTTATATGATAAAGGGGCACTAGACGACCCTAAACAGTAAAGTGCAACTACGGTATTGGTCAACTGTTGTTTTGATTGCACAGAGTGTTCAGATATTTGAAAAGTGAGCCACGTGATAACTGACGTCACTGATACAAAACTAATGAATTCTCCTCCGTTCAACAGAGAACATGTTGGAGCCAACCAACGTAAAACATTTTTAATAGCTCATTTTCCTATATCATTTTACCCGGGCACCGACAAGACACCGTCAGCTCTATGGGATTTCCCATCCCTAGCGGATTTGCGAAGGTGCGTAGCGGAGTTCATGAGATCTGAGAATATAGCGCAGTTAAAACTAAAAAAAAAAAGGTTAAACAGCGACTCTACTGCAGCGATTATACACCACACTCAAATTCCCCGCTCAAATACTAGCTATAATATTTGAATCCAAATTAACTATAGTGTTTAAAGCAGTTAAAGAACCCAGTCAAATTTACCGCCAAAAATTTATCTAGTGTATTTGAATTTGTCTAGGAACCAAGTCAAAATGTACCACCCACCAAAATTATCTAAGAGCCTAGTACAAATTTAACAACCAATCAAAGTGCTTCTTTTTTTTTGGGGGGGGGGGGGGGGGTAAGTAAAAAGAAACCTTTTAACTTGGTAACAATGCCTATTTTGTGTTTTTGACCGAACGAAGATATTTTATTTCTTAACAACTAAAGATAGTTAAATAGAAAGAAATATCTCAAATTATAGCGCTGATATTGCTTAACACATAAGCATAAATATTCATGCACGATAAAATTTTATTGTAGTAGAAACATTTATTTTAGTGATATTTTCACATCAGGGTAATGCCAAATTTAATTACTTAAAAATTACCCAGATTGAAATGCAAAGAAATAACTAAGGAATATCCATATAGAGCGATAGAGAACAATGGGCCGTTTAATAATCACTTTTGATAATTAAAATCAGTCCGCTAATAACTATAATATAAAATATTTAAAATTAGTCAGATTATACAAACACGCTTAGAACCGCATAAGTCTCAAGTCTCAAAAATTAACTTTTTAACGTTGCCTCCGATTGGGCGAATATAGTTCTATAAATAGTAACAAGGTGGTACTATCGGGGCCATTAGATTCAAAAATTTGCACCGAGCTGACAGCATTGGAAAGATAGAAAGATCAAGTCTTTGCCTTCTGATCTGAAAGCAGTTCTAAGATCCCTTAGAAGGACAGTGCAGCTTGAGTGTGTGTGACTATATTTACCTGAGGGTAAGAAAGATATATTTATTTTCTTATTTTGTTAATAAGCAGCTCTAAAACAAAATCCATGGTGATATCACGAGAAGAAAGAAAACATCAGATTAAGCTTGGAGAACAGGTCATGGAGCAGGTCGACCACTTTAAATACCTCGGAGCTATTATAGACCGAAAGGGAGGCATCAAAGAAGAGTTGGCCACTCGAAAAGCAGCAGCTGGGAGACTTTTTCAGGCCATAAATCGAGGATTCCTCAGCAAGAGAGAGGTTGGTAAGAAAACGAGAAAAAAAAGAGAAAAGATGGCTGTATACCGCTCCACCTATGTCCCAGTCTTGACATACGGATGCGAGTCATGGGCAATGACTACAACCCATAAAAGCCAGATCCAAACCTCAGAAATGAGATATCTGAGGAAGGTGGTTGAAGTAACAAGAAGAGACATGGTACGCAACCAGACGATACGTCAAGGCCTTAAATCCTACCCCCCTGCAGACCCAAGTAGAACAGTCCCAATTAAGATGGTTTGGCCATGTCTGCAGAATGGGAGAAGATCGGATACCACGACAAGCATGGGAAACAAAGAGCCAAGGATCCAGACCCCGAGGACGACCCAGAGTCCGCTGGGAGGACAACATTAGACAATCTTTGAAGGATCGAGGACTAGAATGGAACCAGGCCAGGAGGAAGACAGCCGATAGGATAGTCTGGCGCTCTCTTTTCCAAACCTCTACACCTCACGGTAGAAGGGGAACGACTAAGTAAGTAAGTATTTTGTTAATTATTAACCTGTGAGTAAACAGCCTATTTGTTCGAGTGCTAGTAGAAAGTGAAACTAATATGTTGTGTCATACTGACCCATTTATGAATGTGTGTAGTTTTGCAGACATGTTCGAAATGAGAAAAAAATGTGTATACTGTAGTGTTTGCAAATATGGTAACAAATTACGACAGTAAGTGTTAGTAGCGATTTAAATTCGTATTTCTTCTGGAGTGACCCACTGTTCAAAGATCATGTGATAAACGTACAGGAGAAGTTAGAATGAAGTAATCAATAGGTCACATGCTGTTTTGTACTTAACCTGATTATCGTACGGAAGCCAAGCATGGACTAAGGACGCTAACATGGAATCAATACAGAGAAAGAATGATCACCTGGAACTGACTGTAGGCAAAGAAATTCTAGGTCTTATGCAACTTGTTAGCGCAATAACTGAAAAAGGGTAAGACTTAGTGTTGTTTGTGGGTGAGTGAATTGAGGCAGACTTCTACATGGAATGTGGTTGTCCTTTTATTCCAGGTTATATCACGAAATTACCTCGTGGCTGTATTCACTTGAGAGAAAGTGTGTGGGTGATGAGAGCTCCTCATACAACTGGAGTCAGACCCCATCTTCTCAGTCAGGAGCTACTAAGTTTGTGGTCCTGCAGTGGTATATGAACAGCAGCAACAACATTCGAAGATAAGTCCTTTATAAAGGCCAGTGTCAGAACATCCAATCATTCACCCAAGAGTAATCAAACTAGGATCACAACCCTTTTTAGGAGGAATAGATAAGACCATCAAAATAATAAAGAGAACCTACAGCATAGTAATAGCAGACGTTATCACTCATATGAACAGAAACTGTATGTGTAGTTATTCAAGTGAACACTCTACAAAAATGGAACAGTTTTTCCAATATCTTTATTTTGATGTGTAAATATCCTTATATTGCTTTTGAGTATTCCTGACCTGAAAAGATTGAGGTTCAGGACAATTAAATTGTACATAAAATTTCTTCCAGTCTTGCTTATTAATTTTATTAAAGTTAAAGTTCTGGTTGAAATCAATACCTGTTATATTAAATAAATTACCCTAGACAATTTGCCAAATAACACAACACAGATAATCTTTACTCAAGTTGGGATCTAAAGAGGTAGCAGTTAGGGACTCAGAGTATATCATCATTGTAGTGGTTTTTGATGGTACTGTATGGTTGTTGTGTTACTTAGTGTAATGTATGAGGTCAGCTGTGAAGGCTCCTGAGATAAATGTTGATGTGAATTACAGAAGGCCCTTCTTACTACCACTTACGACCTCAAACATATCTTTTTTTTTACTAATATGAATGTAGCTACGTTAAAAAGTCTAGGGTACTGAAATGTAATGTGTTGTAGTAGAATATACAAACACACACAGATAATTAATAAGTGTAATAATATTAATAAAATTCTATAACACACTGAACTAACTCAGGCTGTTTTAGTTTAAATATTAAAATTTTCTTTAAATTTATTTGTTCTGAACCAATGTTTTAGTTGGTCAGAACATATGAAATGTTATGGAGTTATAAATGGAATGCATAAATATATGGCATAATAAAATGGAATGTTTGTACATAAGTATTTTATAATACTGTTTAATATTACTTCTATTTATAGTGTCTCTGGGAAACTATTACTGGATGTGCTGTTGGGGTGGTGTCATCACACCCACTCTGTGACTAGAATTAGCTTTGTCCATTGTCTTATAACTTTAGAAAATGTTCTATTTCCCAAGATTCAGTATATTGTAATGGGGAAATATGTATAAATCTTTAAGAGTATGGTGAATCCTCAGCAGGCCACTAATCACTCATCTTGTCTGCGAAGATCTAATGCTGGATTCCGGTGGCCCACTCCTCTCGGTAGCTAGAATACAATGGTAGACTGCACCGACACACTGTTTGGCTGCACACACATCTGCTTGTGCAATCTTGATTACTTATGTGGCACTACCCTAGTGCCACAACAGAAACTCACAATTCTGAAACAAAATTTGTGCTATGTGTCAGTACTCTATTTACTGCACCACTCTTACACACAGCACAACACATCAACATTACACAGAATGGGTCAGATCTCTCTGACCACACAGCACATCTTACCCAGTTGTTTTCATATAGTACTAGTTCCCCAAGACTGCATTGCATCTGAGATGTGTTCAATAGTTTCCTTTTATTCAATAAGATAGGTGATATAGTCCCACTGATCTCAACAATAGATCCGCCTTCCATAGTTTTAGTTAGGCGTCCATATATTTTGTTTGTCTCTAGACCCTGAACTTGGGCTGGGGACCTAGAGCGAACACTTACTTGTCGTAATCATTTTATATGATATGGCAGTATCAATCACTCGAAATATTAACATATACAAAATAAATGCTTTCATTCTTACCAGAATTCAGAATTGAGAACACAGTTAAGTGCTAGCAAAACTCAGCTGAGCTGCTGGCTATATGATGGCGTCCCTCTAAATGTATGTACTATCTTCTAGGAACAACACCACAGGCAATAACCACTGTGTCCCTGGACAGTATTGTATCAAATGGCAAAAATGCGCATCTCTGTCCCGCTAATATGATTACATTTGCCCAATCACCGACTTCCCCCCTAACTTTTCAAATCTACAACCAAAATCAAATTTCAGTCAGATCTCAGTCAAGTGTGCATTATTGTCTGTTGGTCCGTCTGTCTCTACTTGTTTTTTCATAAAAAACACGCTTGGTTCTACATGCAATATCCTACACAAATCTGCCTCCCAAGTTATTTTTAGCCACAATTCTCCACCTTCCCCCTCTCTTTCATTACAGCTTGATTTTTGCATTTGCGTGTCTCAAGGCCGTAATTTTGAAACTTTAGTGAAAATTTGGACAGTACAGTCGCTAGTCTGATATGAACAACACAGTCTTTTGTCAATATCTTCCTTGTTATCTATTCGTCTGTATAATTTAAAGTATATTAGTTCTCTGCTTAAGATGGGCTATCAAACTAGCTAGGTTTTATATTCATAACTCTATTATTAAGAAAAAACATATTTTTTCTCAAGTTTAATTTTTTGAAATTTGTTCGAGAACCTTCTCTAAGGCGTTTGCCGCTGAATTCAAATAAAGGGACCAAGTATCGAAAAACGTCCAAGAAATGACTGTTTCGAATAAGAGCCAGGGTCTTTTTTTGTCCATTTCCTTACATTGTGTCAACTAGTGACGTGAATTTTTTTCCTTTTACCACCAATTGCGTCTTTTTAGCCTTGCTAAATTCAAACACGTGTTCAGTCATATTTTTCCTTTTTTGATCTCCGTTTCCCTCCCGTCTACAAAGGGTAAACCGTTTCGACTGCACGTCTAACTAGTTAGTTTGACTGGCGGTAGGAAATGCGGGCATAGGCGAGCATGTCTCCTAGTATCTTACGCATTATTTTTATCCCTACATTTTATCCTTATATTTGGAGATATTTTAACGTTGTATCACGGTAAATTCGTCACAATCATCATCATCTTCTCTGAGAACTTACATAGCTTGACCCCACCTTGATGTCTATACACCCTTGCTCTTTTCAGAGAAGGGGGTATTACTTATAAGACCAGTCTCTTATCTGGCCCTATCCTGGTATCCTCTGATACACCTATTTGTCCAGGATAGCCTATACTTTTATTAACATCAAAACCTCTTATGACAGAATGGAGGAAATAAAAATAAAAGGCAATACGTCTTACTAGAACAAATGAAGAGAAAAAAAAAAACCTACGCTGTGGCCGCAAGGTCTTCGTCAGAGAACAGGCGAACAAAAACAGAACGGAAAAATGTGAGAACTAAGTAAAAGACACGAAAATAAAAGCGAGTACAGCATTTTAAAAATTACATGGCTGAGTGGAAATGACTGTCTTTGCTGTCCCTGGCGATGACCTTACGGTCACTACGTAGGTTTTTTTTCTCCTCTTTTGTCCTTGGAAGATGTATTACCTTTGTTTTTTTCTCCCTCCACTCCACCGTTTACCACCGACTTACGGCAGTCCTCCTCATTTCCTTACAGCGATTATTCATAGTGTGTGTGTGTGTGTGTGTGGAAAGGGGGGAGAGAAGTGTAGTTCAAGTCTTAACATGCCAGAGAACAAATAAAAGGCCAATGTTACGACACAGAAACATTCACCTCATGAAAGCATTTGCCAAAACGGTAACGCCGACAGCAGAAGTGGTCTCTCCCGCCACATTTGGAAGAGTATGGATCTTAACATGATCGTAGGAAGTAAAGCGCTGATACATTTCCGAGATCGCTCGTTGTCCGGCCGACTCCCCAGTTTGACCACCAAAAAGTCGTCTCCAGTTACAGTTGTAATCAAGAGTCGGAGTCGTGGAGTCGGTCATTGTTAGTGGAGTCGGTCGGTAAAAAATGTCCCTACACCAACTTTGAATTTCACGAGACTTAAGGCAGATCTACGTTTGATCCATGCAAAGGAGGGGGACGCTTGAAAAACTTGAAATAACATTTTAAAGTAATAGAACGCTTAAAACCACTGTTAAAGTACATCCATTTTTAAATAATGCAGGAAAATTTCAGTTCCTTCTGATCATAAATAAAGTATTTATCACAACTGCAAATGTGTTGGCACTTTTAGAAAAAGCACACAAGAAATGAATATAAACTATACATTCTGTCAGTCTTCCCGGTATTGTTAAAATTAAACTATTTTGCCTCATGGTGTTTGGCAAAGCAGTCATTTGTGTGCAGGTGTGGATGATTTGTTATTTTGTATTGCTGTCTGAATGAATGAATAGTTTGAAATGTAGTCTACAAAAGGAAAGTCATGTATTAATTTAACCACACAATTACCATACCTATACAGATAACTCCATATAAGTGCATAATTTTATGCCACATCAATAGTTTAAAAAAAAAAAAAAAACCTGTAGTCTGAGTCGGACTTCTAAAATTTCCGGAGTCGAAGTCGGAGTCGGAAAATTGTTTGGCCGACTCCACTACCCTGGTTGTAACGTTAGTATCATTTCACAAAAGGTATTTGGTATTGTCACTGTATCGTCTAGTGTAGTTTCCCGGGGGTCCTTGAAGAGACAGAAAGAAGAATAAGAATACTGTACCCTCAAGCAAGTCGTACAAAATGAAATGATGAAATTAATTCGTTCATTTCCTTTTTTTTTTTTTTGCGACTAATATGAGGCTGCGCATGTTGGTAACCTCATCATGTAAAAGAACTTGCTACAAAAACCACTGCTACAAGAGCATGTGAATGCTTGATACAAGCTACCTGCAAATGGACCACCTACAATGGTTGCTCCATGCTCCGCAAGGAACGCAAAGACAAAAAATATTGATGATGATGGATATTATATCAGAAATAGACACTGTCAGGTGATGTCAGTCGTTCTGGCTCTTCCATCTTTTTTGTTGTCGTTATGTTTCCGTGTACTCGCCACCGTTATGTACAGAAGCACATCAAATAGCAGACTAATGTTTCAATCAATCAATGCCCTTTAGCTCCCCGAGGAGCATATGCCTTCAACAAACACATGCCAAGTCTTCCTGTCCTGTGCCATCCGCTCAAGTTAATGATGATGGATACTATATCAGAAATAAACATCAGCTGATGTCAGTAGTTCTGTGTCTCTCTCCCCCCCACCTTTTTTGCTGTCGTTATGTTTCCATGTCCTCACCACCGTTATGTACAGAAGCACATCAAATAGCAGTCTAATGTTTACCAGTTATATACTCTAACAAAACTGTTTCATTGCATTGGAAAGTATATGGAGATCAAGAGACGCCATGTGCAACTCAAAAATAAGAATCTTCAACTCAAATATGTTTAGAAGAGAATTGGAGATGGAAGTGAAAATAATAAGGAAGACGTGAAAAAAAACCGAGCTGATGACACGTGACAATGAGGACTTGGCATGTGGTTGTTGAAGGCCTGTGCTCCTTGGGGAACTAAAAGGTATTGATTGATATTCTAATAGTAACAAACTCAAGAACTGCAAACCAAAATACAGGATGTAAACACAGTTGTCTTCTGTTTGTTTCTCCCTTATCTTCGAATGTTCTTTTGTCTTCTGGACTTACTTCTTTCTTGTCGTCCTTATAGCATTCACCTCATACTTCTTCTTGGTCTCTTTAGCTTCTTGATTTTATTTTTTCAGAAACTATTCTCAGTTAACATATTATTGCAGCAATCTCCGCCCGTGTTATTATTTTGTTTCAGAACGAAGAATACATTTTTACGTCTATTGTGTACATTTCTGGTAACACAAAATAAAATATTTTTATACATGCATGATATTGACTTTTTGTATAATTCAATCTCCACATTATCACTACGCTTAGTTTAATGTGAGACAGTTCAGAAACAAAAGAACAATTTACTACAAAATAACTCTTTGAGCCCGGAACAACGCTCAGGGCGTTGGTCAGATTTGACACCTGTGCGAAAACAACTCTCTGACCGTTGTTTTTAGTCTATCATGAATTGAAATTACGGCGCAGGGTGGAAAATAATTGCGGAGTCAAAGAGTTAAATACCAGTTTCTTTAACAACTAGGAGATGAAGCAAATGCATAATACTACTGCCAACAGATCAAAAATATACGCAAAGAATCATGGGGAGAAGTTTTGGGGGGAAAAAACGGGGACGCCAACACAAAGCATGGATAACATCCGAAACCATCGACTAGATTCAAGGGAAAGAAAGGGGGACGCCAACACAAAGCATGGATAACATCCGAAACCATCGACTAGATAGAAGGAGAAAAAAGAATGTGGATATGAAGATTTGAATTGAAGCAAAACTAGAAGTTCCAAATAAATTAAAGGGCTGCTGTAAAACTGGTAAGGAATATAAGTTTATAAACAATAAAACGGTATTGAATCAATTTTACAAATAACAGTTCACATGAGACAAGGGACGTTTCGGATTTTACCCTTCGTCAGCCAAAAACAGGTGACAAAGACAAAAATTACATATAGGTACTACAAAACTATACGATAATGAGAAATATACAACAAAAGGGTGATACAAGCAGATGGAAAAAGTAAACAACAACAGTGATGAGAGAAAAAAAGAACAATAACAATACAAGAAAACCGTAAAATCTAAAAGAAATACTGAAACAAGAAAGTAAATAATCAACGAAACGAAAAAAAGAAGAATAAACAAAACTATGAAACTAGTAAAATTAAGCTTAGCTCGATCCAATGAATCTGTGGAAGAAAGCGGTAGTCTCTTGTCACAGAAATCACAAGGAAGTGACGTACGATAGCGACAAAACAAGAGATATAAAAAGATACGAAACGAACCAAAGCAAAAACATAAGAAGATAGATCTAAAAGACAACGAATAAAGAATGAAAAAGAGAAAAGCTACCAGAATTTATGCAAAATGATGTTGTATATATCACCCTTTTGTTGTATATTTCTCATCATCGTATAGTTTTGTAGTACCTATATGTAATTTTTGTCTTTGTCACCTGTTTGTGGCTGACGAAGGGTAAAACCCGAAACGTCCCTTGTCTCATGTGAACTGTTATTTGTAAAACTGATTCAATACCGTTTTATTAGTTTATAAACTTATAGAAGTTCCAAATCAATGTATTAAAAAAAAGTTTGAACAAAAGGACATAAACTGACGAATTTCACAAAAGAGGCATGAGAAAATGTAGCTAGAGGAAACATGACACACATGTACAACTGTCATAAGAGGTTTTGATGTTACTAAAGTAACGGCTATCCTGGACAAATAGGTGTATCAGAGGATACCAGGATAGTGCCAGATAAGAGACTGGTCTTATAAGCAATACCCCCTTCTCTGAAAAGAGCAAGGGTGTATAGACATCAAAGTGGGGTCAAGCTATGTAAGTTCCCAGAGAAGATGATGATGATGTATTCTGAGTCCCTAACTGCTACCTCTTAAGATCCCACTAAGCTTAATAATTAACTGTTGAGTTTTATTTAGCTACTTGTCTAGGGTAATTTGTTTATTTTAATAATTAATAATTCCAAACAGAACTTAACTTTAATAAAATTATTAAACAAGATTGTAGGAAATTTCTATACAATTTAATTGTCCTGAACCTCAATCTTTTCAGGTCAGGAATACTCAAAATAAATGAAATGATGTTTACAGTTTAAAATGAATAAACTGGAAAATTTCTTCCATTATGAATCTTGTTCACAGGGGCTACTATTCACACTTTCTGTTCTTCTAGATGTTAATTTTCACTGTCACAATACTGTAGGTATTATCTAGATATGTTCTATGTCCTTTAGGTCTCGTCATAGAAGGTTTTTCTATTTTAATGGATAGTTTCAACTGTGGTGATTCTTTTGGGTGTGCTTTCAATGGTCTCTATCTGAGACTTATCTTGTTCGGCTGCTGAACTTCATTCGACAAGTCAGGACCACACGACTTGCAGTTTCCTGATGAGAAAAGTTGGGTCTAGCTCCTAATATATGTGGAGCTCTTGTCACACACAATCTTCCTCACGAGTGAATGCAGCTAAGTGGTAATGGTGAGACAGAACCTGGAAGAAAGGATAACCACATTCCCTGTAGGTATCTGCTTCAATCCACACACACATATATAACATCACATCTTACCCTTCTCAGTTTCTGTGCTACAATTTGCACAGGACATATAATTTCTTTTCCTACAGCCAGTTCTATGTAATTATTCTTTTTCGGTACTATTCCAATGATAGTGTCATTCTCCCATGATTGTCTTCAGTACGATAATCAGGTTAAGTACCATATAGCATGTAACATCTTGATTACTTCATACCAACAATTCCCGTACATCTATTTCATAATCTTGGAACAGTGTACCACTCCAGAAGAAATTACTTATTTAAATCCCTACTAAAACTTATTGTCGTAATTGTGCCATATTTGCAAACATTTATACACATTTATTTTTTCATTTCGAGCCCGTTTGTAAAACTAGTGCCCTAGATTCTATAGAAAGTTACGTCAACTATGTCAGAATCGAAAAAGAGGCTGAACGACGTAGACGCCATTTTCGGCTGGACAATACCAGGGCTAGTAGTGAAAATAGGCATCGAATCAGATTTTTTTTTTTTTTTAAATTAATGAAGAAAAATATCCCGTTCAACCTCTGATGGGTTATAATTAGGATATATATTGTTTTCAATTCCAAATAATATGAACAACTGCCGATATGAGAAAGTGGCATCACATTTGTCAAATCATTGTAAATAGGGACAATCACAATTATGCTTATACGTTAAATAAATAAACAAAAATAAGAAAAGAAAAAGAAAAAAAAAAAACAACTACATCAAGAAGAAACTCTGAACAAGAATAATATCAAAATGGAGGGGTGTAAAGGCCTGGTGGTTCCAGTTATATAACTGACTTAACAGATATTTAATTGACTTTCATCTGTTAAAAGTCATATGCATTGTAAGAACAGCATCAGACCTTCACATTCCCAGCCACCAATATTAACATTTGTACGTGTTAAATATTGTTTTACTATATTATGCAGTTCCCTAGGTCTGTCTATTTTTAACACCTCTTCTATATGTATAAGATATATATATATATATATATATATATATATATATATATATATATATATATATATATATATATATATATATATATATATATATATATATATATATATACATACATATATATATATACACTTACATACATACATACATACATATATACATACATACATACATACATACATATATACATACATATATATATATATACATATATATATATATATATATATATATATATATATATATATATATATATATATATATATATATATATTATATATATATATATATATAATTTATATTTATATATAATACCTAATTATAAATTTATATTATATATATATATTTTTATATAATTTATATAATTTTAAATTTTGTAATATAAATTATATAATTTTAATATATAAAATAATATAATAAAAATTATATAATATAATACAATTTTATATTTTTATTATTTTATTAATATTTATTAATTATATTAACATTATAATAAAATTAAATTATAGTTATGAACTTTTCTTCTTCTTCTTCTTCTTTGATCCTTAGCCGCCGACCGTCAAAGCAGTCAGTGGCCATCACGCCTAGTGGCGTCTTGTAGGGCAACAACAAATTGATTCCACTTTGCACGGTCGGTGGCCATCCTTCGTACAGTGCCCCAACTATGGTTCATTCCCTGCATCTCAGCCTCCACAGTCCTCCGCCAAGTTGTTTTTGGTCGGCCTCTCTTTCGTTTTCCTTCAGGGGTCCAAAGCATAGCTGTTCTTGTGATGGCATCGGGGTCTCTTCTGAGGACATGACCAACCCAGCTCCAGCGTCTGCCAGCTATGATGGTGTGCATGTCCTCTTGCTTGCTACGAGTAAGCAGATCTTGGTTGGTGATGGTATTCGGCCAAAAGATGCGGTGAATTTTTCTTAGGCATGTTGTGTGAAAAGAGGACAATTTTGACATTTCCTTCTCTGTGACTCTCCAGCATTCCGCACCATAGAGAAGCATAGAAAGCACGCAACTCTGGTATAATCTTAATTTTGTGCTTGTGCTGTATTGGGAGGACTTCCAGATGTTATTTAGGCTAAAGAGGGCTGTTCTTGCCTTATTCATTCTGATGTTGATGTCTTTGCCTGCCCCACCGTCTGGTGTTACTATGCTTCCTAGGTATGTGAAGGTATCTGTCTGTACCAATTGCTGATTCCTTACTGATATGGGCTCAGGGTTGCTCACATTGAGCGTCATGACCTCAGACTTCTTTAAATTGATGTTCAAGCCCACCTGCTGGCTAAATTTATTAAGTCTATCCGTTTTTTCCTGGATGTGTTGATGTGAATGTGCCAGCAGTGCAATGTCATCTGCATATTCTAGATCTTCCAATGTAGAAAATGTAGTCCATCTCATTCCTCTTGGACTGCCCTCTGTTGTCTGGCGCATCACCCAGTCTATGACTGTTAAAAAAAGAGTGGTTGATAAGGGGCATCCCTGTCGTACTCCTGTCTTCACCTCGAAGGTTAGGTTGCTCTGCCCAACACTACACGTAAAGTTGGCATAGAGGCTTTTTATGATTGTCACTATGCAGCTTGGAATTCCATAAGCCCTCAGTATTTTCCATAAACTGTCCCTATGTATGCTGTCAAAAGTCTTTTCAAAATCAACAAAATTTATGTAAAGCTGTCTTTGCCATTCTGAGCACTGCTCTATAATGTTCATGAGAGTGAATATATGGTCTACACATCTTCTGTTCTTTCTAAATCCTGCTTGTTCTTTCCTCAGTTTGTAGTCTACTGCCTTTGAAATTCTCTGTATAATTATCCTGCTAGTATTTTGCTGGGAACTGAGAGAAGAGTGATTCCTCTCCAATTATTGCAGTCTGCAAGATCTCCCTTTTTGGGCAATTTGACAATTATTCCTTTGTTCCACTCTGATGGTGTTGTCCCCGTTTTCCACACTTGTGCAAATAGTGGTTCTAATAGTTCTGCTGCTAGCTCAGGGTCTGTCTTAAATAGCTCTGCATTTAAGTTATCATGGCCCGGAGCTTTACCGTTCTTTAACCCTTTGATTGCTGTGATGATTTCTTCTTTTCGTGGAATGTCTGTATTTACATCTAGATCGTTTTCAGCCTCAGGAACATTCAATTGTGTCTCTGGTATTTCCTTGTTCAGAGTTTCTCTGAAGTGCTCTGCCCATCTTGTTTCCTGTCCCTCTGCTGTCTTGATGAGATTTCCTTGCTTATCTCTTACTAATGTAATATTGTTTGCACCTTGTTTTCCGCTGATGAATTTAGTTATTTTGTATACTGTGCTTTGTTCATTTCTCAGTGCTGCCTCTTCTGCCTGTTTTGCAAGATCGTCTAGGAAATTCCTTTTGTTGGCTCGGGTTTGGCGTTTAACTTCCCTGTCCAGCTGGCTGTACTGTTCGCTATATAGTTGCTTTAACCTGGGGGACTTTGCTTCTGTTTTCTTTCTTTTCATTTCCTTTCTCATCTTTATGGTGTTTAGTGTTTCTGGTGTTATCCAGTCTTGCTTCTTCCTTTCCTGGAATCCTAAGCATGATTTGCTACTTTCCTTATATACTGTTGAAATGGTGTTGAAATTCTGTATGAACTTTTCTAACGAGACCTTTAATATCATCCTGAACGGGGAAAAACTACTGAAAGTTGAAAGTTTCAATTATTTAGGCAGTAAAATGACTCAGGATGGTGACACAACAAGAGAAATTCATACTAGAATTGCTTTGGCAGCTAGCGCCTTCAATAGATTATCTAACATTTGGAAATTACGATCATTGAATATACATACCAAGCTTCGTCTGTTTAATTCAAATGTTATCTCAGTGTTAACATACGGCTGTGAGAGTTGGAAAATAACAAAATCATTGGAGAACAAGCTGAATACATTTGAGAACAAATGTCTTAGAAAACTCATGAACATCAGTTGGAAAGAATTCAAGACTAATCGACAAATAAGAGAAGACTCTAGGCAGAAATATGTCTCCAACTATATAAGGAAAAGACGATGGTCATATATCGGTCATGTCCTACGAATGCAAAACAACAGAATACCATTGCAGGCACTCACTTGGGTTCCTGGGGGTAAGAGGAAAAAAGGAAGACCAAAAGAAACACTCAGAAGAACAATAATAAGAGAAGGAAGAACGTTGGGCCTAAATAATGTGCAAGAGCTAAGAGGAGTGGCGTCACAACGTACAACCTGGAGAGCACTGGTTTCTGCCTTATGCGCCGTGTTTGGTGCTTAAAGAATTTATTATTATATATAAATATATATATATATATATATATATATATATATATATAAATATAAAAATATAAATATATATATATATATATAATTTTTATTATTATATAATAATAATATTATATAATTAATTATATACTGTAGTGAAATTGACCGAGATACAACGGTAAAATACTCCATAGATAACATTTAAGGATAAAAAACATAATGCGTAAGCTGCTGATGTACATGATCGCCTAGACCGCGGGTCATCATCCTCTATAAATTTTGCCTTGCTAGACAGGAGGGGAACGGAGGATCAAAAAGGAAAAAATATGACTGGAAAGATTGCGTAGCAAGGCTAAGGAGACGCAATTGGGGGGGATGGAGGAAAGAAAAAAATTCACGTCCCCCAAATTGACACGAGGTACGGAAATGGACGCTTTTGCGATACTAAGATTTTGATTTGAATTGAGCGGCAGAACGCGGATGGTAGGAAAATTACAAAAATTTAAAAAGTAAATTTTCTTAATATTAATGTTAGGAATATAAAAATTAGCTGGCCGGATGGCCTATTCTGAGCAGTGAACTAATATGATCTTAATTTTACAAACGGATAGATAATATTGAAGATAATGACAAAAGACAGTGTAGTTCACATCATCGCTAGACTATATTGAATCTAAAAGTGTCACAATTTGCACACAAAAAACACGACCTTGGGAACAGGTGTTCAAAGTTACTTATTATGGAGGAGAGGGGTTTTGAGCGGTAGCTGTGTCTAAATATAACTTTTTACGACAAAATTTTAAGGGGAGAGAAAGGTTGCTTCAAAAATCAAGCACATTTTTTTTAGAAACACAAGTAGAGACGGACAGACTAACAGATAACCATCCATACTTGACTGAAGCATGACTGAAATGACTTTAGTGTAGAAATTTGAAATTAAAAATAAACCTTGGCAGTGATTGGCCACAGACAATCATATCATTAGCGCTCAGAGCGCATTTGGGGTCATTCTTCAATAATTGTTCAGTGTTAGACACAGATTTTTAAAGTGTGGTGTGTTCCCATATGAAAGACAGTGAATAAATTTAGGGACGCCATACTATAGCCAGCAGCTCAGCTGAGTTTTGCTAGCAATTCTGTGTTATGTATTCTTAATCTGGTAAGATTGAAATTATTTCTTTATATATTTTGAATATTGTTTCATGTTCGAGTGATTTGATACTGCCATATCATAATATAGCCTTACAAACCAGTAGGGATTTTGCTCTAGACCCCCCGCCCAAGTCAGGGTCTAGGGACCAACAAGGTACATAAACTACAGCAAGGATTATGCAAGATATATCAAGCGTTGAAACAGATTACCTATCTTCTTTTAGGGCCAACAACTACTAAATATTTTTCAGAATCTATAGTCTGGGAGGATCTATCTGAGGTAAACCCACCATGGTAACTGTGCTGTTTGGTCAGAGAGATCTGACCTGTCTGTATGATGTGGTTGTTGTGTCAGTGTGGTGTCCAGACGTGGGTATAGAATAGATTTTGACACATAGCCCATACTTTGATTGCAGAGCTGTGAGTTTTCTATCGACAACAAAGCAGAGTCTATCCGGTGGGTGACTTTACTCGAGTGTATCTGTGCAGTTCTTGTGACAGAGACCACCATTATTGTCCGCCAGCACGGAGAGGTGGGACCGCAAGTTTTCAGCACCAGAGCTACAAACAGATGAGTGAGCCTCTGGTCTGCTGGACATTCACCAACTATTGGTAGTGACTAATATCCCCATAAAAAATTCCCACCAGTTTCTGGACACGGTGTAGTCAATATAGACAGGTGTGATGAGACCACCCCAACAGCACAGACAATAAATATCCTCCCTAGTAGCTGACTACCAGAACATTTGAATAAAACTAACTATTCTAGTACTTAAATATGTACACTTTTGTATTTATTATGTAACATTCCATGCATAATTTTCATAAATTTTAAATCCTTCTTTTAAAACAAGTTCTGGTCAAAATAAAACTTGATCCAGAACAAATAAATGTAATATAATTATATCAAAAACTTTATACACGTGAGTTAGTTCAGTGTATTTTAACACTTGTTAATCTTATTAGTCTTCTTAAATGCCTGTGGGTGTATTTATAACTAACACACCACATTACACATCATTACCCTAGACACTTTACGTAGCCACATTCATTAAGAAAAAAAAAATTAAGTGTGAGGTCGTAGTGGTAGCAAGAAAGGCCTTCTGATAATTCTCAACCACATTTTATCTCAGGAGCCTTCACAGCTGGCCTCATACAAGTTACATGTAGTAATAACACCATCATACAATACCATCAACACCACTACATATACATATATTAATTAAATATATATAATAATAAAAAATAATATAATATAATTATAACAAAATCTCCGGTCCAACACATGTAATTAGATTTTGTTAAAACTATCTGTACATTGTCGCATTTTTAATGAAAACAAAAATTGATGTGATCATCTGGATCTAGTAAAACTGTCAGTGTCTACAACAGTCATTCACCCGTTTCCACATTTCAAACTAGGTAAATAGTTCAATTTGAAGGGAGTATGTTTTGCTTTTTTTTTTTTTTTTTTTTTTTCCTTAACCAGCGGCACTTGGGCTTTCAGCCCTTCGGCCCAATGACATGTCATTGCGAGGCTGGAGAACCTGAGGACTTTCCTTCCAACCCGGTCAGGAGCTTCGCTCCTTCCCATCCACAGAGGGTTTATCACAGGAGCCGTTCAGGTTATTCAGTCAAATTTCCGGCCGTAAACATTTCTTCAAACGCTGACGCCCGGGTTTGAACCATGAACACCTGGTCGCCAGTACAACGCCGAAGCCATTACACCAGCGCGGCTCCCAGTATGTTTTGCTAAGTGTTGCAATTCTAACGGATTATTTGTTGCCAAATAGTGGAATTCTGACGGAATATGAAATTTAACGGAGTATGTGTTAAAAATTCACGCTACTGATTCTATTCAACAAACCGGTAAGTAAACTAGTTTTCTTCTTTTTGTTTTGTTAGTTGAAATACAAATAATAGTACAAATATGTGCTACTGTATTTGCATCTAATTTTATTTCAAATTATTAGTTAACCTAAACGAAAATGCAAATTGGGTCTGAAACTAGCGATTGGGTCCATTTTCCTGCAATACGGGTACAGCCGAAAATGGCGGCCAAATTTTAGTTGGCGTAACTCTCTATAGAATCTAGGGCACTATGTAAAACTACACACGTTCCCAATTTAGGTCAGTTTGACCGCAACACATCTGTCCTGTAGTTTCACTTTCTACTTAGCATCGAACACACAGGCTGGTTGTACACACTAATTATCAATACTATAAACAAATATATATATAAATATATAGATATCTCTCTTACCCTCAGGCAAGGTACACACAAGCTGACCAGGCCCTCAAATGAACTTTAGATCTGCTCTTAGGTCAGGCTGGCAAAGGCTTTGCATTTACCGTGTGCCAGATTCATGCGCTTGGTGTAAAATTTCAAATCGAGTGGCGGAATTCCGTAAGACCCTGTTGCTATTTATAGAACTACACCCGCCCAATCGGAAGTACAGTCAAAAAAGTCTTCTAAAGAATTATGACTTAGGCGTTCCTCAGCTTTCTTGTATAATCTGACTAATTTTAAATATTTTATAGTACAGTTATTATTGGACCGATTTAATTTATTAAAAGTGGTAATTAAACGGCCAATTGATCTCTATCATTCTATGTAGTGAAATTGACAGAGATACAACGGTAAAATACTCAAAAGATAACATTTAAGGATAAAAACATAATGCGTAGGCTGCTGATGTACATGATCGCCTAGACCGCGGGTCATCACCCTCCATAAAATTGACTTGCTAGACAGGAGGGGAACGGCGGATCAAAAGAAAAAAAAAATATGACTGGAAAGGCTAAGGAGACGCAATGGGGGGGAAATGGATGAAAGTAAAAAAATTCAAGTCCCCCAAATTGACACGAGGTACGGAATTGGACGTTTTGCGATACCAAGCGCTTGATTTGAATTTGAGCGGAAGAACGCAGATGTTAGGAATATTACAAAAATTTAAAAAGTAATTTTTCTTAATATTAATGTTAGGAATATAAAAATTAGCTGGCCGGATGGCCTATTCTGAGCAATGAAATAATATGATCTTAATTTTACAAACGGATAGATAATATTGAAGATAATGACAAAAGACAGTGTAGTTCACATCATCGCTAGACTATATTGATCTAAAAGTGTCACAATTTGCACACAAAAACACGACCTTGGGGACGCAAGTGTTCAAAGTTACTTATTATGGAGGAGAGGGTTTTTGAGCGGTAGCTGTGTCTAAATATAACTTTTTACGACAATATTTTAAGGGGAGAGAAAGGTTGCTTCAAAAATCAAGCACATTTTTTTTAGAAACACAAGTAGAGACGGACAGACTAACAGATAACCATCCATACTTGACTGAAGCATGACTGAAATGACTTTAGTGTAGAAATTTGAAATTTAAAGTACAACTAGGCAGTGATTGGCCACAGACAAGCATATCATTAGCGCTCAGAGCGCATTTGGGGTCATTCTTCAATAATTGTTCAGTGTTAGACACAGATTTTAAAGTGTGGTGTTTTCCCATATGAAAGCAAGTGAAGTAAATTTAGGGACGCCATACTATAGCCAGCAGCTCAGCTGAGTTTTGCTAGCAATTCTGTGTTATGTATTCATAATCTGGTAAGATTGAAATTATTTCTTTATATATTTTGAATATTGTTTCATGTTCGAGTGATTTGATACTGCCATATCAAAATCTAGCCTTACAAACAAGTAGGGATTTTGCTCTAGACCCCCCGCCCAAGTCAGGGTCTAGGGACTAACAGTGTACATAAACTACAGCAAGGATTATGCAAAATAAATCAAGCGTTGAAACAGATTACCTATCTTCTTTTAGGGCCGACAACTAATAATTATTTTTCAGAATCTATAGTCTGGGAGGATCTATCGGATGTAAACCCACCATGGTAACTGTGCTGTTTGGTCAGAGAGATCTGACCTGTCTGTATGATGTGGTTGTTGTGTCAGTGTGGTGTCCAGACGTGGGTATAGAATAGATTTTGACACATAGCCCATACTTTGATTGCAGAGCTGTGAGTTTTCTATCGACAACAAAGCAGAGTCTATTCGGTGGGTGACTTTACTCGAGTGTATCTGTGCAGTTCTTGTGACAGAGACCACCATTATTGCCCGCCAGCACGGAGAGGTGGGACCACAAGTTTTCAGCACCAGAGCTACAAAAAGATGAGTGAGCCTCTGGTCTGCTGGACATTCACCAACTATTGGTAGTGACTAATATCCCCATAAAAATTCCCACCATTTTCTGGACAATGTGTAGTCAATATAGACAGGTGTGATGAGGCCACCCCAACAGCACAAACAGTAACTATCCTCCCAAAGAGATGACTACTCGAACATTTTAATAAAACTAACTAGTCTAGTACTTAAATATGTACACTCCTGCATTTATTATGTAACATTCCATGCATTTTTTTTTTTCATAAATTTTCAATCCTTCTTTTAAAACAAGTTCTGGTCAAAATAAAACTTGATCCAGAACAAATAAATGTAATATAATTATATCAAAAACTTTATACACGTGAGTTAGTTCAGTGTATTTTAACACTTGTTAATCTTATTAGTCTTCTTAAATGTCTGTGGGTGTATTTATAACTAACACACCACATTACACATCATTACCCTAGACACTTTACGTAGCCACATTCATTAAGAAAAAAAAAAATTAAGTGTGAGGTCGTAGTGGTAGCAAGAAAGGCCTTCTGATAATTCTCAACTACATTTTATCTCAGGAGCCTTCACAGCTGGCCTCATACAAGTTACAGGTAGTAATAACACCATCATACAATACCATCAATACCACTACATAAATTGGGGTCTTGTCCAGGGATAATTAGCCCAACAGAAAAATTAGGATCTCCTGGTGGGAGAAATAAAAGTAGGGAAATAAATTGTAAAATTTCCTTTAAAATTAAAAGTGTCCCTGCAGATAAAAGTTGGTGAATCTTCACAGCCAGTAATAATTAATTAGTTAACTGGTTAGTTAGAATTAGTTAGACTATAGTCATATAGTAATTAGAAGTACTTAGTGTATTTACTGGTTAGAGATTTATCTTGTATATTATTATATTGTCCAAAAAGTATGGCAGAGCTAGCAAAGTTTAGATCAGCTGCTGTGCTCACTGCGAAGGAGATGGGGATGGATGGTCAAATTTTAATTCAATACGTAACGACTGAATGTGATAAATATATTGAAAGGGAAGATAGAAAGGTAGCTGAAGAGAAGAGGTTACAAATTGAGGCTGATAGAGAAATTAAGAGGCTGCAGATTGAGGCAGAAGAAAAACGACAGCAAAGGGAGGCAGAAGATAAAAAGGCCGAAAGGGAGGCAGAGGAAAAAAGGTTGACTGCCGAAAGGGAGGCTGAAGATAGAAGGTTGCAGAGGGAGCACGAATTACGACTAAGGGAGCTGGAATTACAAGGCCCGGCCCCTGAAAATGGTGCCAGCCCTTTTGCCTCAGATGCTACGCCCAGTATGGGAGCCTCAAACTCAGCTATGGGGTTTCATTTAGACCATTTTGTTGAGAAAGACGATGACATAGAGGGGTACCTAGGACGTTTTGAGTTATTAGCTACTACATATGGGTTAGAGAGAGAGAGGTGGAGTTTAAAGCTATCACAGGGATTGAGGGGTGCTTCTTATGAAGTATTTGCCAAAATGAACAGGGAAGACCAAGACAATTATGACATGTTAAAGCAGGCTTTGTTATTAAGGTACGAAAAGAATGGTGAATTTTATCGTAAGAAATTCAGAAATGCCAAACTGTTGTCTGGGGAGACATACCACCAATTTTCTGCCAGAATAGAAACCTATTTGGAGAAATGGACGGCTCTGGGGAAGACCCAAGATCTTAAAGAAATGATCATGATTGAGCAATTGAGAGAGTCCATGGCTCCAGACATGAGAAAATTTCTCATGGAACAAGGTGCAGAGAAGTTGGGGGAAATTTTAAATGTTGCTGAGAGGTATCAGGCAGCCCAGGCAGAGGTAAGTGGTGCTAAGAAGAAGCACATAGACAATTTTAAAGCTCCACAGCAATTTAATAAATTTGATAATAGAGAGCAGGGAAATAAGGGTAGGACAAACTTTGAGCGGCCAAGAAATGACTATCGCGACAGAAACTCACAGTTCAATGACCAAAAGTTCAATGAAAGAAAACCGTTGAACCAAGGAAAAAGATGGTGTAAATGGTGCAAGAAGGATAACCATAACACCGAATTTTGTAGAAGGAAACCTTCAAACATTGCTGCAATGAAGTCGGGGACGCAAAGAGTAAAGGTTAATCCTAAGGGACAACAGGAACCTTATCACCCCCCAGTTTGTGAGGATGTTATTTGTAATGGGGTCACCATAAGGTGCCTTTATGATACAGGTTTGGATTATGATTCAGTTGTGAAGTCTAGCCTAGTGGACCCAAGTCAGTATACCACAGAAACAGTGGAAATACAAGGGGCGACTAAGGACATACCACTCATGACACTTCCCATCGCAAGGATAACGGTGAAAACTCGCTATGTGGAAGGAGAAATCAGAGCAGCAGTGATAGATGAACCAATCTACCCTCTGATATTGGGGTGTAGATACGGCTTCTTGGGGAATCCCGAGAAACCTGTGATCATGGCGACAGTGCAGACCAGGTCACAGAAGAAGGAGGAAGAAGGTGAACCTATAAATGCTCATCCAGAGGAGATGAGGAAGGCGCAGGCTGAGGATAGGACACTCCAGCCAGGTTTTAAAAAATTACCCAAATGCCACACACCTCCGAGCAAGGGGGAATATTTCATGAAGAACAAACTCTTATACAGGAAGGCCGGAACTGGAACAAATGGTCACAACCAGCTGGTTCTTCCCATTGCATATAGAGAGAAAGTGATGGAACTCGGACATGCAATCCCCTTCAGTGGTCACATGGGGATCAGCGCCACAGGACAGCGTATAGCTTGTCATTACTTCTGGCCAGGGATAACGGAGGATATAAAAAGATATGTCAAATCCTGCCCAGAATGTCAAAGGGTAGCTCCAAAGCACTGGACTGCTCCTGCAACTCTAGGGGAGATGCCCATAGTGGGAACACCTTTTGAGAGGGTTGCAGTGGATATTGTAGGACCTCTCACTCGGACCAAGAGGAGGAACAGTTACATCCTTACTCTGGTGGACACTTGTTCTATGTGGGGAGAGGCGGTAGCCCTGCCATCAATTGATTCAAAACATGTAGCAGAGGCACTACTTACAATATTTACCCGATTAGGATTCCCGCATCAAATCTTGACGGATAATGGTTCTCAGTTCAAGGGGAAACTAACGGAAGAAGTTTTTAAGCTATTTCAAGCCAGGCACTTTCATTGTAGTCCGTACCATCCACAAGGGAACGGCCAGGTAGAGAGGTTCAATGGGACTCTCATTTCTATCCTGAGAAAGCTGGCACACGAAAAAACGGATCTGTGGGATCAATTCCTGCCCGCCGCATTGTTTGCGTACCGGGAGGTACCACATAGTTCAACCGGGATGGCTCCCGCAACTCTGCTATTTGGGAGGCCAATAAAAGGTCCTTTAGAAGCTCTATTAAGGACCTGGACAGATGAGAAGGCGGAAGAGACTGTTACCTCATCGTATCAATATGTGAACGAACTGACCACTCGTTTGAAAGCTGGATGGAAACTGGCAAATGATAATTTGAAACAAGCCAGGAAGAAACATGCAGCATATTTTAATAGGAAGGCAAAGGACAGGGAACTGGCAGTCGGAGAGAAGGTGCTGCTTTTACTACCGGGAAGCCAGAATAAATTACAAATTGGTTGGCAAGGTCCATATACGGTTCTAGAGAAGGTGTCTAGAACAAACTATAAAATTGACAAAAAGGGGAAGGAAAAAGTTTATCATGTAAACCTGTTAAAGAAGTATCTGGACAGACCACTCCAGGAAAGCACCCCCTTATTGACCTTAGCTATTGCAACCCAGATGCAAAAGGAACCACTCACCTCACATGAATACCCATTACATCCTTGTGAAACAGCAGCACAGGTAAAAGTCAGTAAGCACCTGACTAAAAACCAGAGGGAGAGAGTTCAAAAGGTTCTGGAGGAACATACAGATGTATTAACAGATAAACCAGGCCATACAAATTTGCTACAGTATGACATGAAACTGGTAGACTCAAACCCAATCTGTATGAGAGCCTATTCTATTCCGTTCGCGAAGGAGAAGGCATTAAAGGAAGAAATAGATTATTTATTGAAGGAGGGGATTATTTCGCACAGTGAATCATCTTTTAGTTCTAGTGTCGTTTTGTTGAGGAAACCGTCTGGGGAACACAGACTGTGCATAGATTACAGGAAACTGAATGCTGTCACAGAAGGACAAGTGGATCCATTACCAGACACAAAACAGCTATTTGCCAGACTGAACAAGGCAAAATACTTTTCAAAGGTGGATCTTAGTAAAGGCTATTACCAGATCCCAGTGAAGCCTGAAGTGAGACCTTATTTGGCTTTTAGCACTTCGGATGGACATTATGAATTCAATATGCTACCATTCGGACTGAAAAATGCTCCGAGTGTGTTTTCAAGGATGATGCGAAAATTGTTGGACCCCCTGAATAACCCATGTATCACAAATTTCATGGATGATATTCTCGTCGCCACCGAGACCTTTGAAGAACACATTGAAGCTCTGGAGATGTTGTTTGATAGACTTCGGGAGGCGAACTTAACTGCTAGGCCAACAAAATGTTGTATTGGATGCAAAGAGTTGGAATTCTTGGGGCACACTGTATATCAGGGTAATATGACCCCTGATCCTAAGAACTTGGAAAAACTGCAGAGAGCACCTAGGCCGCAAACAAAAAAAGACGTGCGATCATTTGTGTCGTTATGCGGATTTTATCAGAAATACATCAAGAATTTTAACGCTATTTGTGCTCCTCTGACTGATCTGACTCGCAAGGGACTTCCAGATAAAATTATTTGGACTGCACAATGTGAACTAGCGTTCCAAGAGTTAAAGGAAAAACTCACTAGCAAGCCTATTCTCAAACTGCCTGATTTGACACAGGATTTTGTCTTAAGAACCGATGCAAGTAATGTGGGACTCGGAGGGGCTTTGTTGCAAAGATCATCTTCACCTGATGGGGAACTGAAACCAGTCGCTTATGCAAGCCGTAAATTGAATAAGGCGGAACAAGGATACTCCACAAGCGAAAAAGAATGTTTAGCATTAATCTGGGCAATAAAGAAGTTTCAAATCTATCTATATGGTAGGACATTTGTGGTGGAGACGGATCATCAGCCTCTCGTGTTCTTGTCTCAGGCTAAGCATGAAAACGCAAGATTGCTGAGGTGGTCTTTATTGCTTCAACCTTATCAGTTCAGTATCCAATATATTCCAGGCAAATTGAATGTCGGTGCAGATTTTCTCAGTCGGCACCCCTGTGATCAAAATTAGAGTAGTGGCAGACGTGAGGAGTAATTTTACCTATGTGTATCGCTGGTTTTGGAACTTGCCATAGGCATGTTTTCAAGTGGGGAGATGTGTAGTGAAATTGACAGAGATACAACGGTAAAATACTCAAAAGATAACATTTAAGGATAAAAACATAATGCGTAGGCTGCTGATGTACATGATCGCCTAGACCGCGGGTCATCACCCTCCATAAAATTGACTTGCTAGACAGGAGGGGAACGGCGGATCAAAAGAAAAAAAAAATATGACTGGAAAGGCTAAGGAGACGCAATGGGGGGGAAATGGATGAAAGTAAAAAAATTCAAGTCCCCCAAATTGACACGAGGTACGGAATTGGACGTTTTGCGATACCAAGCGCTTGATTTGAATTTGAGCGGAAGAACGCAGATGTTAGGAATATTACAAAAATTTAAAAAGTAATTTTTCTTAATATTAATGTTAGGAATATAAAAATTAGCTGGCCGGATGGCCTATTCTGAGCAATGAAATAATATGATCTTAATTTTACAAACGGATAGATAATATTGAAGATAATGACAAAAGACAGTGTAGTTCACATCATCGCTAGACTATATTGATCTAAAAGTGTCACAATTTGCACACAAAAACACGACCTTGGGGACGCAAGTGTTCAAAGTTACTTATTATGGAGGAGAGGGTTTTTGAGCGGTAGCTGTGTCTAAATATAACTTTTTACGACAATATTTTAAGGGGAGAGAAAGGTTGCTTCAAAAATCAAGCACATTTTTTTTAGAAACACAAGTAGAGACGGACAGACTAACAGATAACCATCCATACTTGACTGAAGCATGACTGAAATGACTTTAGTGTAGAAATTTGAAATTTAAAGTACAACTAGGCAGTGATTGGTCACAGACAATCATATCATTAGCGCTCAGAGCGCATTTGGGGTCATTCTTCAATAATTGTTCAGTGTTAGACACAGATTTTAAAGTGTGGTGTTTTCCCATATGAAAGCAAGTGAAGTAAATTTAGGGACGCCATACTATAGCCAGCAGCTCAGCTGAGTTTTGCTAGCAATTCTGTGTTATGTATTCATAATCTGGTAAGATTGAAATTATTTCTTTATATATTTTGAATATTGTTTCATGTTCGAGTGATTTGATACTGCCATATCAAAATCTAGCCTTACAAACAAGTAGGGATTTTGCTCTAGACCCCCCGCCCAAGTCAGGGTCTAGGGACTAACAGTGTACATAAACTACAGCAAGGATTATGCAAAATAAATCAAGCGTTGAAACAGATTACCTATCTTCTTTTAGGGCCGACAACTAATAATTATTTTTCAGAATCTATAGTCTGGGAGGATCTATCGGATGTAAACCCACCATGGTAACTGTGCTGTTTGGTCAGAGAGATCTGACCTGTCTGTATGATGTGGTTGTTGTGTCAGTGTGGTGTCCAGACGTGGGTATAGAATAGATTTTGACACATAGCCCATACTTTGATTGCAGAGCTGTGAGTTTTCTATCGACAACAAAGCAGAGTCTATTCGGTGGGTGACTTTACTCGAGTGTATCTGTGCAGTTCTTGTGACAGAGACCACCATTATTGCCCGCCAGTACGGAGAGGTGGGACCACAAGTTTTCAGCACCAGAGCTACAAAAAGATGAGTGAGCCTCTGGTCTGCTGGACATTCACCAACTATTGGTAGTGACTAATATCCCCATAAAAATTCCCACCATTTTCTGGACAATGTGTAGTCAATATAGACAGGTGTGATGAGGCCACCCCAACAGCACAAACAGTATCTATCCTCCCAAAGAGATGACTACTCGAACTTTTTTTTTAATAAAACTAACTAGTCTAGTACTTAAATATGTACACTCCTGCATTTATTATGTAACATTCCATGCATTTTTTTCATAAATTTTCAATCCTTCTTTTAAAACAAGTTCTGGTCAAAATAAAACTTGATCCAGAACAAATAAATGTAATATAATTATATCAAAAACTTTATACACGTGAGTTAGTTCAGTGTATTTTAACACTTGTTAATCTTATTAGTCTTCTTAAATGTCTGTGGGTGTATTTATAACTAACACACCACATTACACATCATTACCCTAGACACTTTACGTAGCCACATTCATTAAGAAAAAAAAAAATTAAGTGTGAGGTCGTAGTGGTAGCAAGAAAGGCCTTCTGATAATTCTCAACTACATTTTATCTCAGGAGCCTTCACAGCTGGCCTCATACAAGTTACATGTAGTAGAGATGGAAAACCTGCGATTCCAGATGGCATTTCAGCTGTGGCCATCAAAGTAGATACAAATTACTTGGTAACCTCGAACAGAGTCGAAATGTCGGCATCTGGAAGGATGGATATTTGACCTAAATGACAAGGAAGGGAGATTTGTATATACGCACAAATTATCAAGGAATAAGGTTATTAGACCTAACACTGCTCGAGACAATATTAAACATAAAAATAAAAAAATAAAATGGTATGAAATCAGTTTTACATATTAACAGTACACAGAAAACACGGGACGTTTCGGCTTTCACCCTTCGTCAGCCACAGCTACAAACAGTTGACAAGGACAAGAATTATAGACAGGTCAAAGAAAAATAGTACAAACAAAGTAAGAGGATGAGAAACACAGACAAAAAGAGCATACAAGCAGATGAAAAGTAAACAACACAGGTTTGGTTTGGTTTGGTTTGGTTTGAAGGACTATCTTCATTGCACAAGGACAACTCCATTAGTGTTCCGAAGTTCCTCCAATAGATCACACAAGTAGGATCTCAATAGAGTGCACGAACTCCGTAGCACCGGCGACAATCCCACTGTGTGTATACAGGAATCACACATTCTATAAATATTTTTGTGCTGGGTACGTTTCTAATTTTTAAATTTTGCCAGGGCAGCGGCCTGATAGGTCTACTCTTTACGATTTCCAACTGCCGTGGGATTTTTTTCATATTTATTCCCAACTTGCACATGGGACCTCCTTTTCTTTCGCCCTTATTCGAGAAGGCTAGGCATCCGATCTCACTACCCAGGAAATCAGGGGGAATATGACATCATAAGGACCACTGGTTCTGAAAAACAATTTCCATAAATTATATTCCCTCAACTGGGAATCGAACCCGGTACCTCTAGAATTCGAGGCGGCCGCCATACATCTAAGCCACTCCGACCCCAAACAACACAAGTGATGAGCGAAAAAAGAACAATAATAACGAAAAACCAGAAAGAAAGACATATCAAAACAAGAAATTAAACAACCAACGAAACGCCAAAAGGAAATAATAAAATAACAAAACTAGTGACACAAGTCCTGATCAAAGTAGCAAGATCCGTGGAATAAAAACAGCAGTCCCCTCATTTATTAAAATATTAAACAGGGTCATCCTTTAAAGGTTAACAGGCCAATAACAGACAACTGAGGGAGGAACAGGCAGGTTTAAAAAAAAAAGAAGAGATTTCTGTGTTGGCTCGATAGCCATGCTGCGTACTATAAAAGAACATGACTGAGCACTGTGCTGATGACATTATAAGACACTTATTGTTCTGGAACCACCAAAGTAAAAGAAAAAAAGGAAGACTCAGAATAAACAAAGATGAAGACTGTAGACAGATATAAAAATGACAAACGGAAAGAACTTGACCGGATGGCACTGGATAGGCATACTGTACGTGCAGTGCGGATGAACAAGGTATGGAAAAGCAAACGCTGTCTGAGAGTGGCTGAATGTGAAAATCGCAGGAGTGGCGTTAGGAATTGTAGGTAAACATTACAACTCTAATGGTGTAAGAAAATAATTTAAGTCGAGATAGGAACTGTAATACATGATGTCAACCTTACCAATCCTAATGTCAGAAATACTTTCAGCAACTGCGCCAGTATGGAATGCTTGCAAGTTCTTAGACTACCACTCTTTCCGTTACATCTCCAGTTGAAGAAAACAGTCATTTACATATTTCTTATTTTCAGAGTCGTTTTCTTGGCCTCGTGCCTGTGTCATTAAATCTTATTTCTAGGCGTTCCAAGGAGGCACGAGTAAGGTTCATCTTCTCTCGAAGGCAGGTCGAGGTTCTTTTTGTGCGTGTGGATGTGCGTTTTTTTTGTTGTTTTTTTTAATGTCCTTGCTGGCGCACAGTAGTTGTTTAGAAAGGGTGGGGAAAAAAATCTGAATATTAAAAGTCTCCCATCGGAGTTCCCCAACTACTCTGGGCGCCGTAGACGGGGTATTGAGAAGGTGTTTTCATGAGAAAGGAAAGTAAACATAACAGACACTGCGGCCTGACTTCTGACAAAATTTACGATCATCCTGTGCCCCTAACAACTGTTAAAATAACTTTGTCCTTTGCCGCGCTTTGAGACTCGGCCATAAATTGTGCACCAAATTGACGCCAGCTGGGCCGACTGCCTTGTACTAATTTGGCTCGTCCCGTCTTAAGAAAAATATTCCAAAAGATATCTTTGGGTGTTTATGGCGAGGCAGACTGGACGATGTTTGCCTGCAGATTGGATGAAACAATAAGGGTCATCTTGTATGCACAACCTTAGCCAGGATACTAGTTTGTGCACACTGCATAACTCCCCACTGATGGGCTCGCCATGCAAATAGCCCGTAGACAGAAGGCGCGGCGTTAGTTTAGCTATCTGTCCTGATATTTGGATTAGTCATAGAAATAAAAAACACACACACACACACACAATTATGACTTCTGTCTCACTTGTTACATTCTAAGTGAGTACGTTCGTATATTTCCATTCGTTTATTTTATGTTCGCAATTTACTTTTTTTTTTCTAAATTTTTTTTTTTTCGCATAACCAGAATATGTGTCTGAAGTTTGTTCGTGAGTTGATTTTACATGAGTATGTTGACTTCAGATGATTGTGCCGACCTTAGATGGGTGGTTTAACTTTCTCTACATGGGCGTGTTGCGTGCATCATTCGCGGAATCAATTTTACTTTCTGACTTTAAGTATAAAGTATATATTTAAGTATATATTTTTAATGATAAATATGGGGTTGGTGGTACCCCATATAAACATTAAGAACAACACCACTGAAAGAACACACACACACACACACTCACGCAAAGTCAACAGTAAAATGTAGTCACGGCACACAGTGGGACGAGATTTCAAAGAAATCCCCAAGGATTTAAAAAAAAAACGTTGAAAAGAGCTGTGTTTTTGAAGTTTAGATTTGTTTTAAAATTCATTACAAATGGGAAAATGAAACTCCATATAATTGGGGTAACTTTGAGTATTCGGAAAAGAATGAAGTAAATTAAAAAATGGGACTTTTGAAAAGCGAATCTATCCAAGCCACACATTCAATACATGAGAAGAAACCAAACGTACTGGGTCATATCATTTTCTTTTTAACAAATGACGTTTTTATAATACAAAGAGTTACTTTAGGTCAGTTCTAGGGTTGCTGGCGCCCCGGGGCGAAGTTAAGCTTTGGCGCCCCTATAACATGTTTTAATTCTAGATTTACAGTACGTAATCTAAATTTTTAAGGCTAAAAGCACTTGTCGCCTCAGGCAACAGACGGAGTTACCAGTACCTAAAAAACCGACCCTGGGGTTACAATGTTACTGTTAATAGTTCCCATTTCGGGCCCCGCTGACATACTAGCTGTTACAGTACGTAAATTATATAAATTAAATGTGGACGAGAGCTAATTGCTGAAACATAACAGTTATATAATGTTTACAGTATTAGTAATGTCACACTAGTTGCAACACTAATTTTAGAACTAGTTCATTTAAAATATGAACCAAAAAAAACATTGTGTTAGGATACACACATCTCTTTTTTATTTGTGGTCCCATCCCCTTTTTTTCTGACAAATGAAAAGTACGTTTCTTTTCTTCTCATGTATTGAATGTGTGGGTTGGATAGATAACACTGAATTATATTTCTCAGTAGATGATATACTTCTGAGCCACTTGGGACTACATTTCAGAAAATGACAAAATTACATATCACAGAAAGGAGGGTATTAAAAGGAACAAAAACAGAGAAATGACAGAGTATGTAGTATCAATAAATGTCACAATTTGGAAAGTTGAAACACAAGTTACGGTGACGAGAGCTAAAAATACAATAGTTCCGTGTTATTAAGATAATAAGTACAAACATGAAAGATTAATTTATAGAATCCACTCTACGGCGGCCGCCACTGGCAAATACCGCAATAACTTCAATACTAAAGCAGAAGCCCCGGAATCAGGCAGGGAAACTTACTGAATGCAAAGTACATGCAGAAAAACATCTTTACAGAGAGACCGTCGCAATAATAACAGCCATGAAGAGCCACCATGCAAGGGGATTGAAAGATCTGATAAACTCACTTGAAAGCCTGGCCAAATGCTTCACCAAGTGCACAGTCCAGTGGATTCCAGCCCAGTGCAACATGCAACGAGAAGGCGGACCGGCCT
The DNA here is from genome assembly GCA_024509875.1 of Oreohelix idahoensis. Classification (NCBI taxonomy): domain Eukaryota; kingdom Metazoa; phylum Mollusca; class Gastropoda; order Stylommatophora; family Oreohelicidae; genus Oreohelix; species Oreohelix idahoensis. Next base: position 1,076,383 of record JAMPIV010018466.1, read on the forward strand.
CCTAAGGAAGGAAGAGCGCTGCAACATTATGATATACAGGCAGGGCCGTAGATACGGGGGAGAGAGAGAAATTATACTGTACCGGTACCAAAATAGTGCATTTAAAAAAAAAAAATTCTATTAAAATCCCCCTTTATTAAGTCCTATCTACGGCCCTGTCTGTATACGGGATAACCTATGAAATGGCAAAGAAGAAAAAATACATAAAAGCCACATGCAAATCCCAATAGGAAAGACAACACCCAGGCCATATTTTTAAAAGGATGCCTATCATCGGCTATCTAGGTGAGACCAGGTCATCATTTTCCGGTTACGCACTGGACACAATAGATTGGAGATACCATCTACACCACAGGGACAGGGTTGGTGCAACAGATATCTGCACCTGTGGCACCAGCCCATTGCCGGATTAAGGCCAACAGATGCCCTAAGCACAGCCCAACAATGGGGCCTCCTCGGCCCTTCCATTGACAAGACATTAAGACTAAATAAATGCTGGAGGGTGAAATAAGAGATTGAAAATTCAGTTGTCTTCCAGTCCAGAACCCACTTTAAATTCATGCAGAAAAACGTTGGTAAGACAGTCAAACATACTGTACTCTATGTCTATGTCTGACATCTTCAAACTTTTAAACTTTATACCATACCAAAGAAAACGTTTTTTTTTTTAACAATTCGGATTAAAGTCGAACACGGCAGATAAGGATAATTACAAAAAATTCGACTAAAGTCTAATGTGGCAGTGAAAGAGTTGAAAGTTAAGGACAAGATAGCTTGGGGGAAAAACTCTGTGGTCTCGCCCCCCCCCCCCCCCCCCCCTTTTTTTTGGGTGCTCTAAGCACGTGCTTTTTTTGCTTAATGGTTAATCCAGCACTGCACTAGCTCTATGACAGCCGAACATCTTCTGCAGTTCTGCCCAATATACAGCAGTGAACGGAGTAGCATATGGCAACAACCCACTTCTCTCTAGAAAAAACTCTTTGGAGATGTCAGGAACCTTGAGCTAACTGCTGCCTTTATTAGAGTCATTAATGTGCAAGTCTGAAGGCGAACGAGGAAGAAAAAGAAGATTCGTTCATTACCCATCAGTTCCCAATGGAGCAAAGGCGTTTGATAAATTCAGTTTAGGTCTTACTGTCGTAGATTTTAGATAGGAGAATTAAGACTTGGGTTGGTCCCTTCTGAATAGATTGGAATGAGTGAGAGTCACCGTGTGAGAGTTAGTCGAAGAAATAGATTCCACGAGTGAGATGATAGAATAGTGATAGAGGCTGTCTCTGAGATGCGAGAAAGTCTTCTCTCTCTCTCTCACCTATCTTCTACGACAGATTTTAAGCAGTCAGACAGTCTACCACATATACATATTACATATATTTCTATCTACTCACGGGCACGCACATACACGTGACGACACACACACAGACGTGGGAAATCTATAACAATGAATATATATATATATATTGGAACGAGCTGACCAACGCACTGATTTAGTTCAAGAGAGATTTTTATTATCATTTTAAAAAAATCTTCTCACAACACTTTAAAAAAAAACAACGAACATCCTTCCGTCACTTTCACTCGGTTCTTTCATCAGGGCCCTGATATACTTACAATCGTGTTGGGGTTTCGCCGGCTGGCGCAAATTTTGGACACTCACACTTTTTATCTGTTACTGTCGTTTAATGAAACAGATCCCAGCTCTGCAGATTTGTTTGTTGGTTTCATCAAAATGGATCTGGGGAGCGTCTGCTTCAGGCGATAGTTATTTCAGACTAAAGTTAATGTCACTTGACTCACGAGGTAAGAATTAGGCTTAAACGAGCACAAAATGTCAGAACACGAAGTTTCCCTTAATTAGGAAGATGACCGGTGGACAACTTCTCTCAAACAGAAAATCTTAGTTCCCCACTCACTTGTCAACAATGTCGGAAAGTTAATGTTATTGATTGTAATTATTCTCGCCGCCAGGCAGAAAATTTACGTAGAGTTTATGGAAGAAATTAAGATCTGGTTCACAGGCCCAGTATTGATCATTACAGTCTTTGAAAACCCGTTAGTGGGATATAGTATTTCTGTCTAACTCTGTTTGCATATGCACTGTCAGATCAGTGTTACTTGAGAAAACCCACGTGGTTCAAAATAAGGACTGTCTATTTCTTCACAAGTATGAACTCTTATTAAATGCTGGTAAAGTTCGGGTCACCCCAGTATTTCACTGTATAAAAGGAAAAGCACATATAAATCATTTACATATTATGTACTCAATATAACTTACATTTTACACGACAAGCCTACAGCTTGACTTATATTTAAAACTTCCCGTGAAATGAGTTATATAAAATCGATCATCAGGAATTAGGAAAATGGTGCGTATTCCGTCACTACTCACTGATGTCGCATCTAGCATTTATAAGTTTGTTATTAAAACAGTTTCGACTGAGTATTAGCCGTTAAATTAAATTCCTTATAGCTACTAGTTTAGTAAGCTAAAGATATAATTTATTATGTATTTCCACTGTATGCGTCACTAGAAAAATAATACAAACTATAAATTAGGCACTCTGGGCACAGAACTAGTTTAGAATGAAATAAGCGATTTAACGCTTTAAACACTTTCCAAAATACTAGATATCTATTATATTCACCTCAAACACAGAAGTACTAAGAACTTAAACCACTTCGACCAAACTAAAGGCCATCTCTATTAACAGAGATATTTTAGAAATCGAACGAAGGCTAGTTCTGTCTTTACTGCGAAGTTACTGAGTGAGAATGGAAATAAAGTTTCAAACTCGGGCCAATATCTTAAAATCAGACAAAGGGCCCCAACTTATTTCGCCAAGCGAAATTATCTCCCCTACTCCCAACATTTACGTCAGCTTAACGCGTGTCGTAACTGCCACCTACTGACCGAGATGTACGCGTGTCAGCTTCAAATCCCAGACTGCGGTGCGGAACGATTTTTCGCGCTACGCCAGGTTTTTCTAACGAAAACCCTCATGTGTTTCTGCAAACTGTAGACAGCTGTCTCGTTCCTGCACTGTGAGGATGCCGGGTTTGACACCTTACGCTAGTGTCAGGTGAAAATGGTAGACCAAAAGTCTGCTCTATGTCCAGCGAAACGAATTTTTCGCACATTCACGTCTACCTGCGCGACTGACATCTGTGTAATAGAATGCTAGTGCGATTCTCAGTTTTGAGAAAAGAACAGGTAAAGTTTGCGAATTATATTTCGCAAACGAATGGATGCAAAATGTACAGGAAAAAGGAAATAAAGAGAGATAACAAAATTACAGAATTCGGGTGAAAGAATAGGAAGACGCTATAGGCAATTTAATGATCAAAACCTACGTGACACTTACCGACGAGAGCTCTTAATTCAAGGTTTTTGTCTTCTACAAGGTATATTCCTTTTCAGTCTATCTTGAACATCCTTACCACTCTATTTCTCTTTCTGTGGGAAATCCCTAATAAGCACTGCCTTCTAATGCTATCAAATAGTTTTCCTCAATATATATGCTAGCACAGATTCCTTACATCTTGTTCCACTGGTATATTTCTGGTTCTTTCTTTTAGCTCCGTATTTGTGATCTGGTTATAGCATGTCAATTTGTCTATACTACATAAGTATTCAGTTATGACAGTAACTAAATCTCAGACCTAAGAGTCTTTTGTGTTTGGATATGCGCCCTAATATAACCGACTAACCAAAACTTTATTTTTTTTTTTAAAAGTTATGAAAGTCTGCAACTTCTCAAATGTTTTTTCTTGTTGCTCTCATTGTTTCAGAGCTTCACAAATAGTACTGTTTGACATCTGTCTTGAAGATTCATATTTATTTCGTCAGCTCGATTTCTTTTGATTTCCATATATTTTCAGTGCAATGAACGCCCCTCTTGTCTTTTGTATTCATATTACAGTCTGGTCCTTCAACTATGTTGCTGCAAAGATGACAGAATGAGACCCGATGACGTCAGAAAAACTGTACGAACTGCGTACTTCATCAAGTATATAGAGAGACAGAAAATTAAGTTGTTTGGCAATCTCATGAGAATGGAACCGATAAATTACCACTATGCCCCTACAACTGTAGAAGATCTGGTTCCAGGGCACGTAGAAGACCAAGAAGCAGATGGACAGACAACATCGCAGACTGTGACGGTATTGCCTCCCCTGCTTTGCAGTAGTTGTCCAACAGTGGCCAAAACTCGAGAGTATCTATTATAGGCTTCAATGGAGTCTATATTTACACAAGATTACTCTTGGCAGAAATGTCGATAGAAGAGTAGTAAAGCTTCTATCACATGGGAGTCTTCACAAGATACTCAGATAAGCGAAAACAATGCTGTCTGTCGCTAAGCACTTTAATTCTATAATCTGCCGACACTTTTATGAAGAATTAAAGCGATGGTTATTCTAGCTCGTTAAGCCCCCACCGCTGAGTTAATCAGTGGAATTTATTATTATAATATATATATATATATAGCTCTGTTTAGAGTGTGGGTTTAGTAACTTTGACTGAGACAAACATGTAGTACATTTAAAAGGATTGAATCGAAGTTAAATTTGTAACATTACAAATAACAAAATTTAATAATCACTTTAAGTTTTAACAGTTGGAAAATACATTGAATAGTTATGGGAAAGGTTTCATCACTTGGATGGGATTTAACTGAATAAATGAGGTCACTTTTGGCAGCGGATATTTTCACTTAGCTGCCAATGGTAGTTTCTTCTCCCTATGGGTCAGTTCCTTTCACTCTGCTCTCGCTCGTCTCTGGTTTTCTTCTTCTTCTTTCGTTCACTTGAACTATATTGTCTATATCTGCAATGTTGTTTCTTGTATAAACTTCACTGTCTTTTGTAGTTCATACAGAGGTCCGTATAGTTTTGCTTTCAGTGTTGTTTCTCTGGGCCAGTGGGTTTGCCTCAATATATCATATTCGGGGCAATCTTGAAGTACGTTCTCCGCAGTCTGGGGTGCCTGTCCACATGTACACATGGCTGAATTTCCAATCTTGAATTTTGTATACATGTGGCTGCGGAGTCGGTTGTGTCCTTGTAGAGCCCTTTTCGTAGGCCTTTACAGTCGTTTACAGATGAGGGTAGTCTCATATTTATTAATATGTGGTCCTACCTCTGTAATAAACTTTACGCACCGACTTACATGATAGTAAGTATTCTTGGTGAGTTTGATAGTATCTAAAGCCTTAACTCTCTCCTGCACAAGTTCAAGTTTGAGTGCTTCGATAGCACTATGATGACTAGTCATAAGTTCATTAGTCTCCTTAGGAAAAACAGTATCTTTCTCATGAAATTGGCCATGAAGATCTGTATTATTCTTCTTCACTGTATTCAGTAACAGTTTTTTTTTTAATCTTCTAGCTCCGATTGTAAGGACGCGAGGTTTGTATTGGCAACCTCGGCCTGTAACGTTAAAGTCCTTACCCTTTCGTTTAAATTAACAATCACTAGCTCCTTATCTTCAAGTATTTCGGACAACTCCTCTATTTTGCTTTCTTCAGCAATATCGTATAAAACATTTCTCCTTTCCATTTCATTCCATGGTTCGTCCCTCATTCGTTTATCATAATTATTATCACAGAGAATAGCGTTACGAATGTTATTCATTATAGAACCACGATGGACGTGCACGTGACGTTCCACAAACGTACGAAATACTAAACCCAGTAAGTCCGCTATGTCCCTAGCCATAATCATATGTGGTACAGACTGAAAATTAAGGTCAGCAAACATCGTCAAATCTGACGCAGTACGACATAAAAAACTGTCCAGTATAAAATCATCAAGTTCTGGTTATTGGCTTCGACATGAAGACCAATATTCCTACAAAAGAATGGCTTCCACAGACTTGCCACAATTAACGAAATATCACACGGACATATGGTCCGGCCTACCCCTTTCAGATCATGACGTCAGACCCCCTTCTTAACTAGGTTACCCGTGCGCCAAGAGTAATACATACTCTGCATTGTGCACGTCGGTGAGTGAATAAATCGAACGCACAAATAATATAACTATATCAAGACTGGTGCGTATATTGGCAGGACCGAAGACTACCCCCCATAGGTAAAAACGTACGCAACAGTCCTGTTCTGAGGCGCAGAATGACAATTTGTTCTGATCTGTTCATAGCTTGGTAGTCATTCTGTGTTGGTGTTGGTGGCTTTCTGATTGATTTGATCATCTTTTTCTTCTGATGATACGTAACTGCTACATCCGGTTGCTCGTCTGCAACACCTTCTTTAGCCAGTCGGTCCGCTCTCTCGTTTCCTGGCATTCCACAATGAGACGGTATCCACTGCATGGCGACCCTGCGCTGGTTGCACAGTTCAGGAAGTAGGGCTTGTATACCTGGCAATTTTATGGATTGGAGTGCGGATCTTGCATCTGTCATGAATACTACAGGCTGTGGACCGAGATTGGTGTTCAACAGTTTCTCAGTTGCCACCTTGATTGCCTGGATTTCTGCATCATAGTTGTTACAGAATTTCCCCGTTGATACTTTGACCGTATCCCTAGTGTTGTTTGGGTATTCTATGTACACTCCTGCTCCTGCATTCTGTGCTAACCCATCCGTGTGTACTCGGACCCAAAGGTCCTGTGGGTATTCATCATCCAGGAAACTGAGAGTGACTGTTCTACGTTGCACGCTGTTCTGTTCATCCCTGTCGAATATTCCTTTCACTTTTGTCTGGATGTGTACTGGTAGTCCAGGCTCCTCTCTCCAATGGGTTTGTTCTGGCACAGACTTTAGGGGGCTGTCAACTTCAGGCAGGTCTGAGGTTTGTCTACGAAATCGTTTGGCCTGGTGGATAAAGCTGCTTCTTTTCAATCGCCCCATTGCTAGGTTTTGGAATCTGTCCTTCATTGGATGGCTCGGCATACAGAGGAACTTTTCTGCCTGTGTTAGCACTTTCGTGTCTCTGCGTTCTTTCAGTGCTTGTATCCTCCCCATTTTCTCCATCTACACTATAGGCGTAGATTTCATTGCCCCCGTGATGACCCTAAGCGCCTGGTTTTGCACCTTATCTAGCTCTTGTAATGTGGTGTTTGATGCTGGACACCACGCAGCTGACCCATATTCCAGGTGTGGTCGTATGCCCTGCTGGTAAACTTTACTAAGTATTTTCCCGCTGGCTCCCCATGTGGTTCCACTTAGTTTTCTCAGGATGGCTAACTTCCTCCTGGCCTTTGTTGCTGCCTTATTGATGTGCTGCTTCCATGTCAGCACATCATCGAATGTAACTCCGAGATAGGTGGGTTGTTTATCTTCTCTCATGAGCTCTTCATTTATCTTGATGATACCAGCTTTTTGTTTGGGAGAGGGTGAAGAGCGTAATGCTGCACTTGTATGTGTTGATGCTGACACGCCATCTATTTGCCCATGAGGTTAAGGCATCTATAGCTCTTTGTGGCAGTTTGGTGGCCACTGTTGCATGCTCATCTGTGCACCATATTACTAGGTCATCAGCGTACATTGCCACTTTCATTCCATGTGGTAGTTCAGCAACCAGGTCGTTGATGTAGACATGGAAAAGTGTGGGGGACAGAACCCCTTCATGAGGGACACCATGACGCAGTAGAATTTTCTTACTCTTGAGGCCATCTAGTTGTACTCGGGCTCTTCTGTTATGCAAGTATGCTTTCACCCATTTGTACATCCAACCATTCACTCTACAGTTTTTCAGTTTGTTCAGAAGCTCTTCTTTCCAAACCTTGTCAAATGCTTTCCTTAGATCTGTCCATGCTGCTAGTACCAGTTTCTTATCTTGGAACGCATCCTCAATCTCTTGGGAAAGGTAAGTTGCCTGATCTTCGGTAGAGTAACACTCCTAAAGCCCGCCTGCTGTGGTACAAGAAGGTTTTCACTTTCAAGGTACCACTGTAGCCTGAGGTTGAGGATACGTTCCATTGTTTTGCAGAGACAGCTTTTAAGGCTGATTGGTCTGTAGCTGGAGGCCGTGGAACTGTCTTTTCCTGGTTTTAGGAGTGGTATCATGGTTGCTTCCCTCCAGGTCTGTGGAACTCTGCCTGAGTTCCAACAGATATTGAAAATCTGCAGTAGCTTTGTTTTCGCTGCGGTTCCCAAGTTCTTAATCATTCAATTGGACACTCCATCAACTCCTGGCGACTTTCTCATTTTCAATTTGGATATTGCAAGCTCCAGTTCTCTGAATGTGATTGGTGCCTCCATAAGTTCAAGGTATGGTTCCATCTCGTCCTGCGTATTGTTGTTTCTCATGAGTCTCCTGTTGCTTCTCTGGGCTAACTTCGATGTTGTTGTCTTTAGCAAAGGAGTCTGCAAAGTGATCAGCTGCCTGTTTTCCCATGAGGATGTTTCCATCTTTGTACAGTGCAATCTTTGAGTTTCTCCCTGCACCCTCATCGTTAAGTTGTTTTACTAGCTTCCAGTTTCCTTGTATCTCTTTCGAAGTTCAAGGACTGTTTTCTCCTTCCAGCTTCTCCGCCTGGCCTGCAACTTGGCCCTTTGAAATTTGGCCTTAGCTTGCTGGTAGTTATTGTGGTGCTCTTGGCATGGACTGATCTCTGCCTGCTTTCGAGATGTTTCCACGTCGTTGTGCAGTTGCTCTAGTTCACTATTCCAATATGGTTTGTAGTGCTTACGAGCCCCTCTAGGTACTGTTTCACGAGCAGCCTGTAATATGCATCTGCTGAATTCATCGACTAACTTATTGATGTCTTTGTCTACAGTCAGATCTCTAGCGAGTATACATGTACGATGCTGGTACATTGTCCAGTCTTCCTTCTTGTAGTTCCACCTAGAGAGAGTGCTGCTCTCCTTGACAAGTTCATTTTCCACAATTAGGAAGACTGGCCGGTGGTCGCTGCCTCCAAGTTGTTTCCCTACAACGCGTGTGGTGTTCCACTCCAGGCCTGGTGAGTGGAATGCCAGGTCTGGTGTAGAGGTGGTGTGCCATGATCTCGAGTAGAAGGTTGGTGGGTCGATTGTCTGGTTAATCAGGATAAGCCCGTTGTCATCCTGCCCGTTTTCAAGCTCCTCACCTCTCCTGTCCATGTGATCATAGCCCCAGCTCTGTGAGTGGCTGTTGAAGTCTCCACATACAATCAGTCTTTCTTTTGCTGGGATTGTGTCTAGTGCCAGTGGGCGGTCGCTCGGACAGTAGTAGTTGAGCAGGTGGAATTCTGTACTTTCTGTCCTGAGATGAAGCATCTGGTATTCCGCCCCCTCCATATATGTTTCAAGCTGACATGCACTGATGTTATTCCTCACGAGTGTCAGTATTCCACCCTTTCGCCTGTCTATTCGGTCGGATCGGTAGCACTTGTAGCCTCTGATTTTGAAGGCTATGTCCTTGTTGAGGTGGTTTTCTTGCAAGCAGCATACATTTACTTGCTCCTCATTAAGATATTTTCGAGATCTAATTGTTTGCGCCGCACGTTCCCAGAACGTTCAAGGAGTTACGGCTGAGTTGGTTCTGCGTCTGTCTCTAAGACCCTCTTACGATGGCGTCTCGCAAAACGTCAGTCCACTTCTACCTTCACTTGGTTCCAGAGATAGTACTTTCTGCTGGTACCAACTGTGATAAACGAGCGCAAAGGCCTTATTGCTCTATCTTTTCCTACATCTTTCGTATTGTATTTTCTCCGACATTTGCTCTTTCATCTCATATGTGCGACCCACATTTGCTATTTCATCGTTGTGATTACTCGCGACCGGTATCTAGAGAACCACATTTGTTCTTTCATCGGGGAAATAAAAGTCCTTTGATTGAGTCGCCATGCCCGACATTATCGTTTGAAGCCCACATTGCATCGTGATAAATCTGGTAAAAACACATATGGTCATCCGAATCAAACATCTGGGCATGCGGTAATTTCTGTGACACCACATTGGACGCCCAGATTGGCCAGGGGAAAACGTCTCACCGCGGTTCAGACAAGCGTTGGTTTACCACATTGGACGCCCAGCTTGGCCAGGTGACTTCCAGAAATACATAATACCGCATAATCTACTAGAGTGAAGCAGTCCAGTTTTTTACCTTGTGAGGAAGAGATTAAACCCAAAAACGCATAGCCTAATACACGTGTTTATTCAGAGTGGATGATAATTCAGTTCTGTGATTAATTGTGTTCTTAAAGGATTTTGCGAAGGGAAAAGAAGGTTAGTAGATCTTATACTTATTAATACATTTTCTTATTTTTGTTTATTTTAACCTCACAGCTAAAATGTGCGAAAGATAAAGTTTCAAATAATTCTTGGCATAACTGATTAATAAAATCAGAAGATTTTCCTAGAAGATGATAGGATGATAGGAGGTAATTAATAGTTCATATTTCACCTTTATCATCATCACAGTCTCCCATGCGCACACACTCTCATGCACAAGATATTTAACATCATTAGAATTGAACTCAGAGAGAGAGAGAGATGAATAATGAGCAGTAGTTTAAATGCAAGTCAACCAGTGATGTTAAATGTGAAAAACTTACGAAGACTTTTGTGTGTCTTCAGTTCATCAGAAGTCTGAGTCTACACGCAACGTGTCTGACGTCTAACCAGAAATAAGTTATCAAAAACGGACATTTGGCTAGCAGAATTCGCCATAGGACCTCTTTAATTCCTCAATTAAAAAGGAATATTGTCTCACCCACAAGTCATAAGGTGGACGCAGCATTTTTCGTCACCATATACTGCTTGCTCACAAGTTCAATACATCGTTATCACAAGTTCAATACAGAGTCATCATAAATTCTAATCACTCGAAAAATCATTATTATCTGAAGTCAAGCAAAAGAGCTCAAAAGAGGAATCGCATATTTATACCACGTGCAACACACTCTTACGCGCATTTTATGAAGCAGACTCGAAAGTATATGAATCACGACTACATACGCAAGATTATGAGTCTACATATCACTAACATTTCGTGAAGATATCCAGTCTGACCAGTACCGTCGGGAGATTAGACAACAGACTTTTTGTTCATATGACAACTATTAACTGTTGATCAACACTACAGAGATATACTCAAACAGTGAAGGAATATACATAGATATCTCGTCAGCGTTCTCCGTACGACAACAGTATTCATCAGAACGTCCTCAGCTTAGAGATACCCCACTCGACATAACGTATAACAACTTGGGACATTTTATGCATACATGTGAATCCTCATATCTAGGAGAAGCATTTAGAGACACATGGACTGTGTAGAGTACTCACCATTTTGGTAACACGTATCATATTACATCATCATTTCACTTTACACCAGTTCATTCTTAATTAACTATTACTTAATTAACTGTAATTTTATTATCTCATCTGTGTGTTTTGTGTGAATCGTCTTTCACCATCATCACGTTCTAACCATTACTAACCCTATATGTGTGGATATTTCATTAATAAACCCAACGATCGGTTGATCATTATCAAGAGTTTGTTAATGTATCACTCGTGCTGTCGGTGTTACATATTCACCTATAGGAACCTTTCTCTACTCAGATGAGGTTGGGGGCTTTTTCTTTACGGGATCTAAGGGCAGAAGCTATGGTCGTGGGGAAACAGAACTCTTTCCATAATTAATTAGAAAACACTGTCTAGTGGAAAGCATTCGCATTCCTGTCTTCTTGTCCCTATCTCGAATAGGTCTTTATTCTTTCTTAACGAGCCAATTTCTAGAGACCTTATATCTATATCTCATAGACTATTCCTGGCAAAAACTACTGTAGTAGTTGCCCCAGTGACTCACCACACGACAATTGGTGGCTCCTCCGGGATTAGTGAACCCGGACTTAGAAGTGTGATAAATCACATTTTCATCCCTGCCATACAATTGCGATAATTGCAAAATTGGTTGGCATTTCGAGGGATTATCTCTTAGACTGACTATTACTATAATTTGTCTATTTCATAGGGGGGATAATTTATATCTCTAAAGCACGAGTGATACCTTTTAAATTGAGTATCAAACGGACAGAGTAAGCCCTTTTTCAGAACAAAGGATACTGTAGGGTACTGATTTTTTAAATCTTTTTCTGTAATTGCTGGGAAAATTTTTATCATAAATATTTAGCAAATTTTTCATAGAAACTTCATGGAGAAGGAGAAAGCCGCAGCAGAAGCAGCGGAGCGGAAAGCCGCAGCAGAAGCAGTGGAGCGGAAAGCCGCAGCAGAAGCAGCGGAGCGGAAAGCCGCAGCAGAAGCAGCGGAGCGGAAAGAAGCAGCAGAAGCAGCGGAGCGGAAAGCCGCAGCAGAAGCAGCGGAGCGGAAAGAAGCAGCAGAAGCAGCAGAGCGTAAAGAGAAAGCAGCAGAAGCGCATGCACTTAAGATGAAGCAACTGGAAATCCAGGGGCAGACCAATCAGATAGAGCTGGCAAAAAGTGCAGCGGCTTCCAACTTGGATGGAGGGTACTCACCCCGCTCAGATGGTGTGCCTACTTCGCAACCTGCACCACCCAATGCCATGAACTTTCCGCTGGAACCTTTTTCAGAAAGGAATGATACCATGGACGCCTTTTTAGACCGCTTTGAACGCTTTGCAACAGGGTTTGGGTTTGAAGAACGGAAGTGGAACTTGAAACTTTCCCAGGGCCTAAGAGGAGCCGCCTACGAAGTTTTTAATAAACTTCCGGCCGGAGAGCAAGATGACTACCAGGCATTGAAAAAAGCTCTCTTGGTGAGGTACGAGCTTCATTCAGAGGCTTACCGAAAAAAATTTCGAGGTTCTAGGAAGGATGCAGGAGAGACTTTCTCACAGTTTGCAGCCCGTATTGAAGACTACCTAGTGAAGTGGTGTACACTGGGAAACTTTACCGAGAACTATGACGGGCTGAAAGAGCTGATTGTGATAGAGCAACTAAAAGAGTCTATGTCGGTGGAAATGCGTAGATTTCTCACTGAAAACGGCGCTGACCGGTTAGAAAATATTCTTACACTGGCAGAGCGATTCCAAAATGCTCTCATGGAGTCTCAAGGAGCCAGAAAGAAGTTTTCGGATCAGGCGCCAAAGCAACCTGCTCGCTCCCAACCTGACCAACAAAGCAAAGGACCACACATCTCGCATAAACAGCACGCAAAACAAGATAACTACAAAGAGCAAAACAAGAAAAATGCTGCGCCGCACCAGAGACAGGGAGATAAAGGGTGCAAGTACTGTCGCTTGAACAATCACAACACTAATGAGTGCAAGCGCAGACCTCCTCCCCAACATGCTGCCTGTCTGCAGACAAAATCGTCACCCCGGAAGGAGCAGAGGACCGGAAACGTTTCTCATCCTCCCGTCATCGAATCAGTCCTCGTAAACGGACAATCTGTGGAGTGCCTTTATGACACAGGACTTGCTTTCGATGCGGTGGTCAGGGCATCTCTTGTCACCCTTGACCAAATAACAGAAGAGAGGGTCGACATTCAAGGTCCGACGAAGGATGTTGCACCCATGACACTGCCAATTGCACTTATCAGAGTGGAATCTCGTTACGTGACAGGAGAGATTCGTGCAGCTATAATGGAAGAACCAATCTACTCTTTAATCTTGGGATGTAGATATGTGTTCCTTGGAGAACCTACTCAACCACTAGTCATGGCGGCCGTACAGACTAGAGGACAGTCAAGAAAAGACGCAGAGCAGGAACCTCCTACCAATATCCTCCCCGAGGAATTGAAGAGGGCCCAAATGGAAGATTCCTCACTGGCGCCCTGTTTTAAAAAATTACCTAGGACACACAACCCACCTACCAAGGGAGACTTCTTTATGAAAAATGGATTGATGTATCGCCGAGCTGGAAACGAAGGACAGGAACACAACCAATTAGTAGTTCCTGCAACCTATAGGAACCAGGTGCTTGAGATGGGCCACTCTATCCCATTTAGTGGACACATGGGAATGAGCGCCACGACTCAAAGGATCGCCTGCCACTATTATTGGCCAGGGATCACCGGCGACATTGAACGTTTCGTCAAGTCTTGTCCTCAGTGCCAGAAAGTTGCACCAAAACACTGGACGGCACCCGCGACCCTTGGGGAGATGCCAATCTTGGGCACCCCATTTGAAAGAGTGGCCGTGGATATAATTGGACCTCTGCTGAGAACTAAGAAGAGGAACTCCCATATCCTTACCTTAGTGTACACCTGTTCCATGTGGGGCGAAGCCATAGCCATGCCAGCATGCGACTCAGTGCATGTAGCTGACGCTTTACTGAATATCTTTACTAGATTGGGCTTCCCGCATGAAATTCTCACAGACAACGGGTCACAATTTAGAGGCAAGTTGACAGAGGAGGTGCTTAGAACATTCAAGACTAGGCATATCCATACTTCGCCCTATCACCCCCAAAGTAACGGGCAAGTAGAGCGGTTTAACGGAACGCTCACCTCTATTCTTCAGAAGTTGGCACAGGAGAAGCCAGAAACTTGGGATCAGTATCTTCCTGCCGCATTATTTGCTTATAGGGAAGAACCGCATGCGTCAACTGGAGTTCCTCCGGCCACATTACTCTTCGGAAGACCTATTAAAGGTCCATTAGAAGCATTACTAAGAACATGGACAGATGCCAAGGCAGACGACACTGTCACATCAGCCTTCCAGTACGTCACAGACTTGAAGCAACGCCTGAAGACTGGCTGGGAATTAGCCACAGCGAAAGTACGGGAGGCTAGGCGGAAACATGCCAAATATTACAATCGCAATGTGAAGGACCGAGAACTAGCAGTAGGAGAGAAGGTGCTACTTCTTCTGCCAAGTAGCAGTAATAAATTGCAGATTTGCTGGAGGGGACCCTACAAAGTGGTGGAAAAGATTTCTTGCACCAACTATAAAATCGCCGTGAACGGAAAGCAGAAAATTTATCACTTAAATCTGCTTAAGAAGTTTTACCAGCGAGCCCCTGCCGAACCAGCGCACCTCATGACTATGGCCATTGATATGCAAATGGAAGAAGAGCCATTATCATCCGTAGAGTACCCAGTGATACAGGAGGAATCACATTTAGATGTGAAAATAAGCTCCACCTTAACGGAAGCCCAGCAAGAAAAAGTAAGGAGATTGATGGAAAACCACGCCGACTCTCTGACAGACAAACCGGGCCGGACAAACCTGATGGAGTTTGACATGGAAGTCACGGATCCTACGCCCGTCCGAATGAGAACCTATCCGATTCCGTATGCCAAGGCGACGGCATTAAAGCAAGAAATTGATTACTTACTTAAGGAAGGCATAATTTCGAAGTCGGAGTCCCCTTACAGTGCGGGAGTGGTGCTGTTACGCAAACCCAGTGGAGAACACCGCCTGTGCATCAACTACCGACAGCTGAATGCGTTAACACAGTTCCAGCCACAACCGTTACCGGACCAGAACCAGCTATTTACTAAGCTGAGCAGGGCTCGCTATTTTTCATAGATCGACCTCAGTAAAGGGTACTATCAAATACCGGTAAAAGCTGAGGTGAGGAACCTGTTAGCCTTCAGTACTCCAGATGGACACTTCGAGTTTAATGTGATGCCATTTGGACTGAACAATGCTCCTAGTGTCTTCACAAGGATGATGCGAAAGTTATTGGATCCTTTGAATCATCCCGCCATCAGCAATTTTATGGATGATATCCTAGTAGCTACTGAATCGTTTGAAGAACATATATCAGCGCTATCCTTGCTGTTTAACAGGGGAAGAGAAGCGGGACTAACCGCCCGCCCAACCAAATGTCAAATTGGGTGTGAACAGCTAGAGTTCCTAGGACATACTATATCCCATGGGACCATGTTCCCCGAGACTCAAAACGTTGAGAAGCTGAGAAATGCACCGAGACCGTCCACAAAAACGGATGTCCGGTCATTTGTATCTCTCTGTGGATTCTACCAGAGATATATAAAGGATTTTAATAGCCTCTGTGCGCCGCTTACATCGCTAACCAAGAAAGGAAACCCAGATAAAGTGACATGGTCAGCAGAATGTGAAGATGCATATGCACTCTTAAAAGAGAAACTCACCACAAAACCTATTTTACGGCTTCCGAATTTAACTAGAAAATTCATCTTGCGCACGGATGCCAGTAACATTGGAATCGGGGCTACATTACTACAGCCAGATGACAGAAGCCCATCAAATCTATTTCCTGTCACATATGTGAGTCGAAAGTTAAACCGAGCAGAACAAAACTATTCCACAATCGAAAAGGAATGTTTGTCCCTCGTCTGGGGAATACAAAAATTTCAAGCATACCTTTACGGAAGGAAATTTACAATCCAGAGTGATCACCAACCTCTGACCTTCCTCGCCAATTCAAAGAATTTGAATGCTAGACTGATGAGGTGGTCGCTTGTTCTACAACCTTACACGTTCCAAGTGGACTATATCCAAGGAAAACATAACGTAGGAGCGGATTTTTTTAAGCCGTCATCCTATGAGGCAGGACGGAGAGCACAGACAAGTAGAGGAAAGGGTGGAAACCGAAGAGAAAAAACGAAGATGAGGAAAAGGATTAAAGAATCCCGAGCAAGAAGGCTAAGCTCTCCTGAGTACGATTGACATCACACTTGAGGAGGGGCTATTGTGATAAACGAGCGCAAAGGCCTTATTGCTCTATCTTTTCCTACATCTTTCGTATTGTATTTTCTCCGACATTTGCTCTTTCATCTCATATGTGCGACCCACATTTGCTATTTCATCGTTGTGATTACTCGCGACCGGTATCTAGAGAACCACATTTATTCTTTCATCGGGGAAATAAAAGTCCTTTGATTGAGTCGCCATGCCCGACATTATCGTTTGAAGCCCACATTGCATCGTGATAAATCTGGTAAAAACACATATGGTCATCCGAATCAAACATCTGGGCATGTGGTAATTTCTGTGACACCACATTGGACGCCCAGATTGGCCAGGGGAAAACGTCTCACCGCGGTTCAGACAAGCGTTGGTTTACCACATTGGACGCCCAGCTTGGCCAGGTGACTTCCAGAAATATATAATACCGCATAATCTACTAGAGTGAAGCAGTCCAGTTTTTTACCTTGTGAGGAAGAGATTAAACCCAAAAACGCATAGCCTAATACACGTGTTTATTCAGAGTGGATGATAATTCAGTTCTGTGATTAATTGTGTTCTTAAAGGATTTTGCGAAGGGAAAAGAAGGTTAGTAGATCTTATACTTATTAATACATTTTCTTATTTTTGTTTATTTTAACCTCACAGCTAAAATGTGCGAAAGATAAAGTTTCAAATAATTCTTGGCATAACTGATTAATAAAATCAGAAGATTTTCCTAGAAGATGATAGGATGATAGGAGGTAATTAATAGTTCATATTTCACCTTTATCATCATCACAGTCTCCCATGCGCACACACTCTCATGCACAAGATATTTAACATCATTAGAATTGAACTCAGAGAGAGAGAGAGAGATGAATAATGAGCAGTAGTTTAAATGCAAGTCAACCAGTGATGTTAAATGTGAAAAACTTACGAAGACTTTTGTGTGTCTTCAGTTCATCAGAAGTCTGAGTCTACACGCAACGTGTCTGACGTCTAACCAGAAATCTTCTCTTGTTTCTTCTTCTGTCCTTAGCCACCGACCGTCAAAGCAGTCAGTGGCCATTACGCCTAGTAGCGTCTTAGGGCAACAGCAGATAGGTTTTCTTTGCCATTGTTTCCCATCACGCCTAGTGGCGTCTTTAGGGCAATGGCAAATCAACCCATTTGCCGTTGTTTCCGTAATCGAAGTGTCTGGCAAACGGGTGATCAGCCCGTTGGTCTAACCAGAAATAAGTTATCAAAAACGGACATTTGGCTAGCAGAATTCTCCATAGGACCTCTTTAATTCCTCAATTAAAAAGGAATATTGTCTCACCCACAAGTCATAAGGTTGTCACAAAATTAACCGTTCATTCATTCATTCATAACCCTCCACTCCCAAAGGAGCATAGGCCTTCAACAAACACATGCCAAGTCCTCCTGTCCCGTGCCATCATCTCAAGTTCTTTCCATGTTCTCCTCATCATTTTCACCTCTGTTTCCAACTCTCTTCTCCATGTACTTCTTGGTCTTCCTCTGCCTCTCTTGCCCTGGGGGTTCCAGAACAAGGACTGCCTTGTAATGCTATCAACAGGTTTCCTCAGTGTGTGTGTCCTATCCATCGCCATCGTCTTCTTCTCATCTCTTGTTCCACTGGCACTTGTCTAGTTCTTGTCATCAGTTCCACGTTGGTAACCTTGTCATACCATTTTAATCCCTCTATTCTACGCAAGCACCCATTTATGAAAGTCTGTAGCTTTTTGGTTGTTGTCTTTGTTGTTCTCCATGTCTCCGAGCCATACAATAGGACTGACTTCACATTTGAGTTGAAGATTCTTATTTTCGTGTTGGATCCAATTTCTCTTGATCTCCATATATTTCCCAATGCAATGAAAGCTCCTCTTGCCTTTTGTATTCTTATTTTGATATCGCTGTCTGTCCCTCCAACTTTGTCTATATTACTGCCAAGATATGTGTATGATTCAACATCTTGAATTGGTGTTTCTTCAAGTTCAACCCTGTTATCATTACCTGCATTTATTCTCATTATTTTTGTCTTTTCCCTGTGTATTTTCAGACCCAATTGCTGTGACCTCTCATCGAGTGTTTTCAATTTGTCCTGCATCTGATTACGGTTATGGGACAGAAGAGCCAAGTCATCAGCAAAATCCAGATCATCCAACTGCTTAGTCAGAGTCCACTGGATTCCATTTCTGTTGTGTGTTGTCGATGATCTCATAACCCAATCTATTGCCAGCAAGAAAAGAAATGGAGACAAGAGGCATCCCTGTCGCACTCCTGTTCTTATCCCAAACGGTTCTGTAAGCTGTCCTTCGTGAAGAACTCTGCATGTCATGTCTTCATATGTTTTCTTTATTAAATTAATGATCTTCAGGGGAACTCCATAATGCCTCATCAATTTCCAAAGTGATTCTCTGTCTACACTCTCAAATGCCTTTTCGTAGTCCACAAATCCGATGTATAGTGGTGAATTCCATTCCAGACTTTGTTCAACTATTATTCTCAAAGTGGCTATCTGGTCTGTACATGATCTGTTTTGTCGAAAACCTGCTTGTTCATCTCTCAGTTTCTTGTCTATGGACTCTTTTAATCTCTCAAGGATAATCCTGTTTAATACTTTTCCTGGCACTGATAGTAACATTATTCCTCTATAATTTGTGCACTCTTGTAAATTTCCCTTCTTAGGCAACTTAACCAGATATCCTTCCTTCCATTCTGCTAAAATTAACCGTGATACAACGTTAAAATATCTCCAATGATACAACGTAGGGATAAAAACTAATGCGTAAGCTGCTAGAATACATGATCGCCCACGCCGCGGGTCATCACCCGCCATGGAAATTACATTGTTAGACTTGACGGCAAAACGGAACGGGATGAGAACGGAGATCAAAAGGAAAAATCTGACTGAACGCGTGCTTGAAACTAGCAAGGCTAAAAGACGCAAGTGGTGGGGAGAGGAGGAAAAAGTCACGTTCCCCAAGGTGACATAAAGTAAAGAAATCGACAAAAGGGACCTTGGATATTATACGCCACAGTCATTTCTTGGACGCTTTTGCGATAACTTAGTCCGTTTATTTGAATGCAGTGATGAACGCATTCCAGAAGATTCTAGAAAATATTTGAAAAAGTAACTTTTCTTAATAATAATGTTAGGAATATAAAACCTAGCTGGCCGGATGGCCCATCTTGAGCAGTGAAATAATATACTTTCATTTATACAGACGGACAGATAATAAGAAAGATATTGACAAAAGACTGTGTTGTTCATATCAGCGAGCGTCTGCATTGAAATAAAACATGTCAATAATTTTCAAAAAATTGTGGCCTTGAAGACGCAAGTGCTAAAATCTAGTTGGAATGAAGAGACGGGGTGGGATGGTGAATTGTGGGTAAAAATAACTTTAAAGGCAAAATTGTGTAGGGGAAGGCAGAGTTGGTTCAAAAAACAAGTGTGTTTTTTTGTGAAACGCAAGTAGAGACGGACGGACCAACAGACAATAAGGCATACTTGACTGAGGTATGACTGAAATGACTTTTTGGTAGGATATTTGAATTTGAAAAAGAAAAGGCAGTGATTGGCCATAGATGAATATATTATCGGCGCTCAGACGCGCATTTTGTGCCATTCATTATAAGTTGTCCTAGTAGACACAGTGAATTATTAAGTGGTGTAATTCCCAGAAGCTATTGAAATATTTAGAGGGACGCCATACTAAGGCCAGCAGCTCAGCTGAGTTTTGCTAGCATTTAACTGTGTACTATATTCATAATTCTTCTTCTTCTTCTTCTTTTGTCCTTAGCCAACGACCGGCAAAGCAGTCAGTGGCCATTACGCCTAGTGGCGTCTTAAGGGCAACAGCGAACAGATTTTCTTTGCCATTGTTCCCATCACGCCTAATGGCGTCTTTAGGGCAACGACAAATCAATCCGTTTGCTGTTGTTTCCGTAATCAAAGTGACTGGCAAACGGGTGATCAGCCCGTTGGTATTCATAATTCTGGTAAGACTGAAATTATTTCTTTGTACATTTTAATATTTGTTTAAGGTTTCGAGTGATTTGATACTGCAATAGCATAATCTGTCCCTTACAACAAGTAAGGATTCGCTCTAGACCCCCCGCCCCAGTTCAGGGTCTAGAGACAAATAAAATACATAAACTCCAGTAAGGATTATGAAGGACAGATCAAGTGTTGAGATCAGTGAAACATATCACCTATCCTATACTATGGCAGGAAGCTAATGAACATATTTCAGAATCTGTAGTCTGGGAGAACTTATCCTATGTGAAACCAACTTGGTAAGATGTGTTGTTTGGTCAGAAAGATCTGACCCGTCTATGTGGTGTTGTTGTTGTGTAGTGTTGTGTCCAGAAATGGTTAGAGGATGGAATTCTGACACATGACTACTACTTTGATTGCAGAACTGTGAGTTTCAGTTGGCACCAATGTGGTGTCAAATGAGTTGTTGAAGATTACAAGAGTGGACCCGTGCAGTAACATTTTGTCAGAGCAGCCTATTATAGCCCCCAAGCACGGAGAGGTGGGGCCACCAGACTTCTGATATTGCCCCCAAGCACGGAGAGGTGGGGCCACCAGATCTCAGCACCAGAGCTACACCTTCAAGCTACGTGAGCGTCTGGTCTGCTGAGAATTCACCAACTCAACTTATTTGCTAACACACCCATAAAATTTCCATCAAATAACTGGACAATGTGTAGTCACCATAGACAGGGAGTAATGAGGTCACCCCAACAGCACATCCATTAAGTGTTCTCCCAAATAGATTACAACTAGAAACAGTAGTAATATTAACTAGTCTAGTAACATACATATGTACACACCTTGCATTTATTATGTCATATTCATGCATTTCTTTCATAATTGCAAAACCTTTCATATGTTCTGACCAAATTAAAACCTTGGTTCAGAACAAATAAATTTAAAGAAAATTACTATCCAAATTTTACACAACTTGAGTTAGTTCCGTGTATTATAATATTTTATTAATATTATTAAACTTATTAAATATCTGTGTGTGTGTATTTAAACTACCACAACACATTACATATCATTACCCTAGACATTTAACGTAGCCACATTCGTTAGTAAAAAAAGATAGGTGTGAGGTCGTAGTGGTAGCAAGAAGGGCCTTCTGACAATTCACAGCTACATTTTATCTCAGGAGCCTTCACAGCTGACCTCATGCATCACACTTAGTAATATCACCATCATACAATACCATCAATCCACTACAAAGGTGGACGCAGCATTTTTCGTCACCATATACTGCTTGCTCACAAGTTCAATACATCGTTATCACAAGTTCAATACAGAGTCATCATAAATTCTAATCACTCGAAAGATCATTATTAT
This sequence comes from Oreohelix idahoensis, assembly GCA_024509875.1. Classification (NCBI taxonomy): domain Eukaryota; kingdom Metazoa; phylum Mollusca; class Gastropoda; order Stylommatophora; family Oreohelicidae; genus Oreohelix; species Oreohelix idahoensis. The sequence goes on from JAMPIV010018466.1 coordinate 1,098,289, forward strand.
CTGAAGTCAAGCAAAAGAGCTCAAAAGAGGAATCGCATATTTATACCACGTGCAACACACTCTTACGCGCATTTTATGAAGCAGACTCGAAAGTATATGAATCACGACTACATACGCAAGATTATGAGTCTACATATCACTAACATTTCGTGAAGATATCCAGTCTGACCAGTACCGTCGGGAGATTAGACAACAGACTTTTTGTTCATATGACAACTATTAACTGTTGATCAACACTACAGAGATATACTCAAACAGTGAAGGAATATACATAGATATCTCGTCAGCGTTCTCCGTACGACAACAGTATTTATCAGACCGTCCTCAGCTTAGAGATACCCCACTCGACATAACGTATAACAACTTGGGACATTTTATGCATACATGTGAATCCTCATATCTAGGAGAAGCATTTAGAGACACATGGACTGTGTAGAGTACTCACCATTTTGGTAACACGTATCATATCACATCATCATTTCACTTTACACCAGTTCATTCTTAATTAACTATTACTTAATTAACTTTAATTTTATTATCTCATCTGTGTGTGTTGTGTGAATCGTCTTTCACCATCATCACGTTCTAACCATTACTAACCCTATATGTGTGGATATTTCATTAATAAACCCAACGATCGGTTGATCATTATCAAGAGTTTGTTAATGTATCACTCGTGCTGTCGGTGTTACATATTCACCTATAGGAACCTTTCTCTACTCAGATGAGGTTGGGGGCTTTTTCTTTACGGGATCTAAGGGCAGAAGCTAAGGTCGTGGGGAAACAGAACTCTTTCCATAATTAATTAGAAAACACTGTCTAGTGGAAAGCATTCGCATTCCTGTCTTCTTGTCCCTATCTTGAATAGGTCTTTATTCTTTCTTAACGAGCCAATTTCTAGAGACCTTATATCTATATCTCATAGACTATTCCTGGCAAAAACTACTGTAGTAGTTGCCCCAGTGACTCACCACACGACACCAACAATAAACCAATCCTGGCTACAGGCTTGTTTGCTCAGATGAATAAAACAGACGAACTATTCTCTTACACGCGTCTGGGATGTCTTTAATTTTGCAATAGATTCCCCTCTGACTCCGTGTTTCTTCCATTGCCTAGTCCCGGGATTCCTTATTAAAATTTGAAAGAGATGTCCTGTGCTTTTTTTAAAGTCTTATCTGGTTCTTCATAAAAGGTCCGGTGAACAAATAGGAATTATGAATCTATTCTTCACTCTGGCGAGGTCTGGTGTCTTGGCGAGCTTGAAATTCACAGTCATATAAAACTGAAAATGGTCAGCCTATATTCTCCCTCAATGTTGTTATGAATCTAATCAGAAAGATCCAATCATTTCAAACAGGTCGGGTGTAGCACTTTCAAAATATTTCCTACATGGAAAATGTTTGTAAAAGGTCACGTCTCCCATATGTAGCGAAATCTGTGAGATAATCGCTTATTTCAGTAAGAGTTTAGTCCTATGATAATAAATACACCAGCCCTCAGGTGTCTGACTATTGGCCTCTTCGACGCCAGTAGAGCGCTGCCTTTTGTGCAGTGGAAATGCTTAAAAAATGACCCGCCGTAAAATCTAACACGCTTTTAGTTTCGGTTTAGAAACGTACAATAAACATTTTAACATCTCGCCGATCTGCTGCACGAAACGGCGGAAAAAGTTTGAATTAACGTAATATGTTAACTTTAACACTAAAATTTGTAATAATTCGGACATTTCCCAGTAGTAAGAACGAGACGATTGTAATAATTAACGCCAACACTACCAAAGTTTTGAAAAACCCTTCTTCGCTCGGCAAGCGGTCTCTTTAATATATACACGCTGTGGGCAAAGCCAGCAGAGACAAACACACAGACAGTTTTCCATTTCCTCCTAGCGGTAAAATTCTGACGTCACTCAAACTAGTTGGTTATTTGAATAATAGAGACGGGGGGAGATGGCCGACTTGTGTAAAAGTTATATTTGACGATTGACAGTGACAAAACTGAAAATCTGAACCATAATGAAACTGACCATAAAAATCATATAGTAGAATAGCTTAGTGTCCCCTGAGAAAAAATATGTTTTAAAAAATATGGTAGTCCAAGTATTAGCCAAGTTATTGAGAAAATACTAAATGTCTAAGAACGCTTGGACGGACAGACTGTTGTTCTTGCTCGTTACACATAACGTTATTGGGGACACTAGTTTAAAAAAGAGGCATTGGAGTAATTCAAATCCTATTGGTTGGTATAAGAGTATAGGAGTAAAAGGGGGGGGGGGGGGGGAATAGGAAAATGTTAACTAAAACTAAACATCTTTTTCTATTGGCATAACTAACGCAGACTGACCAATGGACTAAATTCAAAAAGTTGTAGTAGTACCTGCTTTCATTGGTCGGCTCTAATAGATATTGGCAAGAGGCATAGTGGTCTCGTGGCCATTTGACTAGAAAATTTTATACAAACAACTACGTTGAGAGCAGATGTGATAAATTGTAAAATTAACTACTAATTCACAATCTGGACGGGGCAGAGCAAAACTGAGGCCATATTCTTTGCCAGTCAACGTTATTTGTGACATATTTCTTTGAATTAGTGGTAAGAATGCTTTATGTATTTACATGCTTGATTAAAACTGAAAAAGTTAAATACTGCTGTGGAAAAGTGAAGGAGATGCCGGGAGCAAACATTATTGAGTCCGCACAATAAACTGTATTTGACTGTTGCATATTATTATGATTTTATATTAATGATTTTGTATTGGAAGATGTTAGTAAGCCTCAGTGTTCTATGAACACTCTTCAACATGCCTAGAGCGTTTATAATTTAGAAAAAAAAGAAAAATCATATAAAAAGGAGATGTGGTTACTCCACGTTATTGGATTGAAGCAAACTATGTAAAAGTACAGTGGCGTATTTGCCATAGGGACCTGAGGTGTGGTCATAGAAAGATGTGAGTCATATAAATTAGGGGCTGATGCACATGAATGCACACGAGGCTGACCCCATACCGTCATGTATACATAGGGATAAGAAGTTGTGAACAGATATGAAAAGGCCAGGGTGTCTTTTTATTACAGGGTTTTTATTTCCTGTTACCATCCGGTGACAGGAAACCTGATGAGTGAGTGAGAAGAGAAAAGTCTCCATTATAAAGTTTATGCTGTCATCAGATAGCCTGAAGGAGCTTGTGTGTGGGTGCTGATCTATACTGACTTATGATCGTCATACCAAGAATCCCAGGTTACACGTTAACCGCTGGGACATCTGACACTTCATCCGAATAAACTGGTTCTTATCAAAATAAAACTGAATTATATGGGGTATGAAGAAAACAACAGCTCCTCATAACCAATGACAATCACTAGCAACTATTAAAGTTTTAGTCTGTGAATACACCTACAGGAACTCTATATTAACATTATATATTCATAGGACCAAGAGCCCATACTTTTAGTTAAAGCATTATATGTAAATATATTTCCTCATTTTCAAAGATCTGTCCAAAAGAGATGGCGGGACAGGCAGATTAAATTGTACACAGAAAAAACATTCAAATTTTAAAGAAAACTTTAACAACAGTCTTATTCATTTTCTTATAGTGAGTTAAAGTGTATTGTGTTGATGTTCCATCATTTCCATTTCACCCCTAGACACTAGAGACATCATACACCAGCCACTAGAATCAAAATACGAACTGTGTGAGATCTAGGGAGGTAGCGTTAGGTTCCCTGATAATATATATCATCATCATCATCTTTTACAGTCAGGGGCCTACATGTGCTTGACCTCACACAGTTGACACAGCTATCTTTCTTGTTAAGTATAACATCTTAACCTCCCCAGCAAAATTACATTTGCTACACCATATATGGTAATATGATGTCTTGCATACACTCTCACCAACACATTTGTAGACTCATATTGTCTAAAATGTAATAAATCCATGATTACTTTTAACCAAGTGACCGGAAGCGATTATATCACTCTGGTCTGCCTACAGGTGTCCCACAGACAGTAATCTCGTTATCTGTCGTATGAGTGCGCAAACTCCGAGTCTTATGGGGATTTAAGCCGATAGCGCTGACCGATGTACGTTTTAATCTGCCGCGCCTATAACCACAAATCTGGGTAGCATTCCTTGCAAATGTGATGTTTATCACCTACATGGTGATTTGATAAAATCAAATATCTGCTACTTTGCAGAAAAAGAAAGAAAGAAAGAAAGAAAGAAAGAAAGAAAGAAAGAAAGAAAGAAAGAAAGAAAGAAAGAAAGAAAGAAAGAAAGAAAGAAAGAAAGAAAGAAAAGTGCGATAATTGACAGCACCTAAAAAAAATCAGTACCACAAATGTACCGATACTGCCCGAGAGAACCAAAGATCGATAGAGGTCCTCCATTCCGTCACACCTACAACAACACGGGCTGACAGCAGCCAAGGCGACATACGTGGCTCCAGAACGCAAACTTCAGCTCCCAGCTATGCTTGACGGTAACAGTGGAAGTAAAGAAGTGCAAAGTTATATGTATGAATCCACATCTTGTATGGATGTTCATCCACAGGCAGTCTAGCTGTCATTCCACGGATCAATTCTCGCATCTTTTATGGATGTTCATCCAAAGGCAGTGTAGCTGTCATTCCACGGATCAATTCTCGCATCTTGTATGGATGTTCATCCACAGGCAGGTCTAGCTGTCATTCCATGGATCAATTCTCACATCTTCGCATTTTTATTTGACTCTACTTTGTCAAACCAAATTACTGTAACCATTTATCAAGTGTTCTCTCTGCGTCTGGCCTCTTAGTTTCGGTCACGGTTATTATTATTATTGTTATATACTCTTCTTCACATACCATGCCTAGTGGCAGAGGCGTCCCTAAAATATTTGGCACCCAGGGCGGATACTATCTGTGGCACCCTCCTGCCATAAAGAAAAACACTTGCAAGCATATTTTTAACAGTAAGTACTATCATAATAGTGTCCAATGGCACCCTCTCCCTGGCTGTAACCCAGGGCGGACCACCCCCTCCCCACCCCCCCCCCCCCCCCCATATTGGCGCTGGCTATCATGTCTCTTCACAACTTCCTGTCTCCAGTACAATTTATCAATTCTGTTACTGACTTCTTTACATGCCATGACGTCAAACTATCCAGTAATGTTATATTCATTCATTCATAACCCTCCACTCCCAAAGGAGCATAGGCCTTCAACAAACACATGCAATGTTATATGCATGCGTATATATATATATATATATATATATATATATATATATATATATATATATTCTTTCACATATAGAACTAGAAATAGGTGTGACTAACTTGGCGCTTTTTTTTTAAACAAAGCCTTCGGGCAGCCATTTCCAACTGAATTTTTCTTTTGCCCACACTATATCTATTGCACAGAAGATTCTTTTTAGGCGGCATTAGTCCTAAGAAGAAAACAGACGCATTGAAAGATATGTAATAAATGCTGGTAGCTAACACTGTTTGTTTTGAAGTGAAGCGACTTCTATGTTCATTATTTGTCTGCTGGTATTTCAGAATCATCACTGGCAGATATTTTAATCAATAGTTACATATTTGGTACCACCGGAAAATCGGTCAAACAGTTGTGTGTTAGGTGTGTGGAGCTAAAATATATATTCTAGGAAATATTTTTCCTCATACATCGTGAAATCAAGATCGGCCACTTCCGCCTATGGACCTGATCAATTGTATTTATATGTTATATATTTAACTTAGTTCCCGTGTTCTTTCCCTTCTGTTTTTCCGTATGTCAGTCCCCGAAGAAGGCCGTGTGATCGTAACGTTAGCCATTTTCTTTGTCCTCTGTTTTAGAAAGACGCACTACCTGTTTCCGTTTACCCGCACTATTTTTAGCAAACAAATCTGCTCTTCTCTTAATATAAGTCAATCAATCAATCACTACTCTTCAGCTCCCCAAGAAGCATAGGCCTTCAACAAACACATGCCAAGTCTTCCTGTCCTGTGCCATCCGCTCAAGTTCTTTCCATGATTTCCTCATCACTTTCGCTTCTGACTCCAGTTCCCTTCTCCGTGTGTTTTTCGATCTACCTCTGACTCTCTTTACCTGGGGATTCCAGAACAAGGACGGCTTTGTAATGCTATCAACAGGTTTCCTCAATGTGTGTCTTATCCATCACCAGCGTCTTCTTCTCATCTCTTGTTCCACTTGTACTTGTCTGGTTCTTGTCATCAGTTCCACAATGGTGATCTTGTCAT